>JAODKE010000035.1:2558590-2589578 GCA_026779605.1 Mormyrus hasselquistii | reverse complement strand
CTCGTGGGGTGCCCATCTTCGGGAGGGGTGGGGGTGCAAAAACGGGGGGGGGGGGGCGAGGCACGGTTTGACACAGCAGCTGGTGATTCCAGTAATTCTACTTTGGAAAGCCGAGAGACATATCAGTGTCGTGTACTATGAAATATTCAGTATATTCAGAGTATATTCCCCTTCATTCAGTACAGTGATTTGCACCCCCACATTCAGGCAGATGATAAGAAGACAAGAGGGGCTCGTATAATGTCACATGTTATGTCTCCTTCGAACCACCACTGAGATCCTGAGACTTTAACCTTGTTGAAAATTTAGGTTTTACAGCAGCATTTCAAAAATTATGTCGACGCTGTATGAAAAACAGCACATTTCTGGTTAAAAGTAAGAGCTGTGAAGATCTGTGATTGAAAGCTTGTTTTTAACTTCTGGAAGTCGTTAGAGATACGTAATTGCTCTGGAAGGGAGCTGGAGGTAGAGACTCTATAATTTAAAAAAAAAAAAAAAACTAAAGAAAACCTCCATGATTAGCAGAGCGCTGAAGAGATTGAGGTCGGCTAGCACCGGGGAGGAATCTCTCCAGACGGTGATGGCTGTGAGATGGGGTTATGTCCTCTAGGGGGCATTATTTAGTCAATACACAGTAAATTATGTGGGCTTAAGTACTCATCTAATGATTTTGGGGTGGTGTCATTTTTAATTCAGAAAGCAGCATTTTTATGACCCCAGGGATTATAATCGTCCTGTGGTTTACTGCCCCCCGACTCTGATGTTTATATAATCTTTTTTTTATTATCTCCCCGCGATTTACTGCACCCGACTCTGTTTATATAAGCTTTTTTTGTTCCTTTTCTTTAACAGTTGACTTTTAACTTTTTTGGAAATCTCCAGACTTCTGTTGCCATCTTCTACTCCTCCAACGACCCTGAATTGCATCATCTTAGTTTTGTGGCTTTACTCTTTCTGTGTTATTTTTTGTTAGTTTTTATAATAGCGATGTAGGAACCTTGAATGTGACGGGCGTTACTGTTCCAGGTTTTTCCTGAAATGCAGACACAAACGTCAGCATCCTTCTAGAGCTTTGGGGAGTTAGTTCTGCTACGCCACAAAGCGGGTGGAGTTGGGGCACACAGTGTGCCATAGCTTCATAGATGTCTGTGTCTTTCTGTCTGCCTCACTGACAACAGTGCCTCTGTGTGTCTCTCTGGGCTTCTTCCTCCAGAGCCTTGTTTGACTACGACAGGACGAAAGACTCCGGTCTTCCAAGTCAGGGCCTCAACTTCAGATTCGGGGACATCCTCCACGTGGTGAACGCCTCCGATGACGAGTGGTGGCAGGCCCGGCAGGTGACCCCCGACGGGGAGGTGGAGGAGGTCGGTGTCATTCCTAGCAAGCGGAGGTTGGTACCCAGGAGCTACACGTCGTTGAGTCCATATTGCAGAACGCAGCACAAGTAGCTACCCTACTGGAAAGGGATTTGTTTTTAAACCTATCTGTGTCATCGTCTTGTTCTGATAAACAATAAACCAAGACGATTAACCAACTCACTGGCCAGAGTGGTTAAAGTTAACAGGAAGGCCTCAAGCAACAGTTGTGTGAAAAGAGTTTCTCTAAATTTACAACTCATTTACCCTGTGAGTGGTTTTGGAGGAAAAAGTGGGTTCTACCTACTACTAAGTGTACCTAATAAGATAACCACTACTGAGTGTAATGTAATGTACAATGTAACAATGTAATGTTATACAAATAGAATTCAATTGAACTTCTTTATAAAATTACAAGACTGTAAACCAAAACTAATGTCTACCAAGAAAACACCAACAGTTATTAGTTAGATGAATTTTTTGAATTTCCCCTCAAGGTTCTCAAAAGTGTTTTTTCATGTTCAGTACTGTTTA
The DNA here is from genome assembly GCA_026779605.1 of Mormyrus hasselquistii. Classification (NCBI taxonomy): domain Eukaryota; kingdom Metazoa; phylum Chordata; class Actinopteri; order Osteoglossiformes; family Mormyridae; genus Mormyrus; species Mormyrus hasselquistii. Next base: position 2,587,689 of record JAODKE010000035.1, on the reverse strand, counting down.
GCAGTGGTGTTTCATTAAATGTTGGTGCTTTTTTAGCTGTTTGCGGCCCTCTGTCATGCCTGTTGGCACCTAAGCGTTTCTCAGGCTGGGGTCTGAATCCGGGCTTTGTCAGTTCATACACTTATTCCCACTAATTCCCTGCATCTCATCACAGGACACCTGACACATCCCTGTTATCTACCTTCATAATTGCAGTAAACGTTTAATTAGTGAGCAGGCCTCTTCAGCAGATTCCATTCACGGCCTCATCTCTCCCCCTGCAGAATGGAGAAGAAGGAGAGGGCCAGGTTAAAGACGGTGAAGTTCAACTCCAAGTCTCGGGATAAATGGGTAAGCGTGCCAGTCAGCCCTCTTCCCAGCTTCGTGTGCGGCGTCCGCAGGTGGACGGCGTTCGTCAGGCTGCTCCACAGGCTGCTCAAGAACCAAGGTGCAGGGAAGCTCTCTGCTCATGCACATCCTTAGCTTAGAGGCTTGGGCGGTGCTGATATAGTGGGGTGCTGTTATAGTGTTATATGTAAATGCGAAATGTCAGACTCTCATACTCTGTGATATAGTACCTGCAGACGATTCCCCGGTTTACGAGGGTCCGTGACTTTACGATGGGAAAAGTACATTATTCAATAAATTGAAAGAGATATTCAACGATTTATCATAAAATAGGGCTAGGGTTAATGATTTTGTCCAACTGTAGACTAAGTGTTCTGGGCATGTTTAAGGTGGGCTAGGCTAGGTTATGATGTTTGTTCAGTTAGGTGAACTGTATTAAAATGCATTTTCGCCTCGACGATATTTACAATTTACGATTGGTTTGTTGGAATTTAACCCGATTGTAACCTGTAAGAGGCTGTATATTTAACTAAACCTCTTTTAAATTCAAGTTTCATGTTATGTTGTTACTTGTTCTGAAGAACAAAGTGAAATTCTTCAGCTCCGGTTGCAGGGTGGGGTATCAGAGAGTAGCACAGATAGTATAATAGTCTCTTGATGTCTCTCGAGTTTGACCAGTCAATTGTGTCTGGATAGAGTCTTGTTTTGTACTAACTTAATGCAGCCGGAGATACAGGAACTTAATACTGACATTTGCGATGCTGGTACTTTGTGCTTAAGAAGTGTATAGAGATGTTTTTGGTTTAAATAAAAAATGCTGCATGTTCTTCTCCAGATGTTATACCTCAGGATGCCACTGCTCACTATAGTTAATCTACGCCTCCTCTTCCAGTCATGTGACAGCACTGAACGTGCTAATCCGTAACGCTAACTGCAGCTTGTCAGTGAGCAGTCAGGCCCCCCCGGCCTCTCGCCGTGGCTGTCCCACACGTCAGAGGGCAGGCCTGCTTGCCATTGATCCCAGACTGCTCTTTACTCACACTCCTCTGTCTCCCCACCGCTTTCTCCCGCTCCTCCTTGCTGACCCCGTCTTTTCCTGCCTGTGCTGTTCATTCTGTGAGCATGTTCCCGGCATGCAGCCGCCCGTCAGATGTTTTGGCGTCTGCGCAGTCTCTGCGCCGTGACAGCCGCTGACGTTAATCCGAGCTGATGGCTGCCCGGGGCCCCTTTCATACCAGCTCTGCTTTTAAGCTACTCCAGGCAGCAGCACTTCAGGCCATTTTCAAGGTGCTTTTAAAGCATCTGTATAAGCTGCTAATAGAAGCAGGGCCTACTGAAAAGGCCATTAAGCCCCTGGGCGGAGGTGCAGTCTCGCTGCTTGTTCTGAATGTCAGCGATGCTCTTTCCTCGCTCCGTCAGGCGAGGGTGTCAGTTCTCGCCCATGTTAATGAACCTTTTGGAACTGGGTGCGCAGGAGACTCAGGCCCTGCGCAGCTGCACGCGTGCCTCTCCGAGTCATCTCTCTTCGCTCTGGAACACCTGCCGTGTCTCTCTTGGGTTCTCACAAGTCTCAGATGCTTGCAGATGCTTTTGAGTGGAGGGTTAATCAGATTTGGAAAGTTTTTTGATTGTCCTTAAAACACCATTCAGAAAACTTGTATCAAATTTTTTTTTATTGGACACAAAATCCACCCCCATTCAACTTTGCATTCGAAGTAAGTAACTCCTTAAAAGCTGTGCATGAATGATGTAGGTAGCTGGCATCCCATAATGCTCTGTCCTGGAGACAGCCTCCTGACTGCCCCCCCCACCCCCCCTGCTCGCCCCACCTCTCCTTGGCTTTGGACTTCTCTTCTTCATGTTTTTTTTCTTTCATTTTTTATTTCATTTTTCCTGCTCATTCTAGAGTTTTGATTTCGGGGTGTCAAGGTTTATTCTATACATCACTGACATTTTGAGCATTTTTTACCAAAACATTTTAAAAGACCCTAGCGTTAGTATGCGCTCACGGGAGTTTTACTTACACAAAAATGTTCTGAGGGCAGAACAAAAAGTGTGAGAGAGAGAACCAATCAGATTGTAGAGGAGGAGGGTCCAGGCAACGAGAAGAGGCGGGATCAAGAAATCTGATTGGTTAATCCCACCTCCACTAATTGTTTGGACCCACCATCATTTTTGTTCTGCCCTCAGAACATCTTTGTGTCAGTAAAATTCTCATGAGCGTTAAAATACAATAAACATTTTTTTCTTTTTTTTTTTTACCTGAGTACTCAAAATTGGCAGCAGTGCTAACGTCATGTTCCTCGTGCAGCCAGTGTGTTGGCAGCGTTAGTCACACCTGTGCATTTCTGGTGCTCACATTGTCAGTGACGGGGTCTCTGGGCCTCTGCTTTTTCGTTCACATCATTTTAGATCCCCTCCCCCCTTTGTGTTTCGCCCCCCCTTCTCTTCCTCAGCAGTCAATCAATGAAAAGCGTAAAAAGAACCTCTTTTCCCGAAAGTTCCCTTTCTACAAGAACAAGGACCAGAGCGAGCAGGAAACCAGTGACCTTGACCGTAAGTAGCCTGGTCAGACGTAGGAGTGGTCGTCCCCCCGCTCCGTGGGACGGCCCCCGAGGTGTTCAGGCCCGGCTTACGCGTGGCCCGGTCAGGGCCTGGGCTCCCCAGGTTGGGGAGGGGGGCTGTGTGGGGGTGCCCGACCCCTCAGCCTCAAGGTTCGGTCCGGCGGTTCGGTCCCCTGGTATCTTCCAGTAACGATGATTCTTCTGTGGTTGTTTCTCCCGCTCGCTTGCTCATGGCGACCCTCCCTCACAGGAGATCCCAGACGACATGGGATCGAAAGGCCTGAGTAAGTCACTCTGCCCTCCGCAGCGCCCCTTCGGCCCGGTCTGCCCCATTCCTGCTCTCGTCATCATCTTTGTTTTTGTTTTTTTTTTTTTTAATCCCCCTTCTTTGAAAGGGCTTTAACCTCCCATCCATCTGTAGAACATCAGGTCATCATATCCCTGCGGTGTCCTTCATAACACACGGCAGCTCACTCTTGGGGTTCCAGGTTCTCAAGCTCTCCCTCCTCCTCCTCCGGTGGTTAAGACCTCCTGATAGCTTCCGCTGTGTCGTTGGTCTGGTGTTAGGGGGATACAGGGCTTCAATTTTTACAGCATCTTGGGTGCGACTGAAGAGACTGGCAGCATTTTCTGGTAACACAGCTGGCAGTTATAGTGACAAAAACACTTCAATGTAATGCCACACAAAGCACACTCAAGAAATGCAATATAATGCAATACACTGTGTGACATCTGTAACCTGGGGCTCAATCTAAAGGGCGACGCGCGTAACACGTGGATTCTGCCCCGCCTGGCCGTTTTTAAATGGTTTTAAATTACTAAACTGTGCAGCTTATCAGGAAATGCAGTCAGAGAGTAAATATGCTGTTTCTCGAGTGGCGTCTCCTTACTGAAACCCCGTGCCACTGTCTGGCTTGGGTTCCTGTTAATGTGCAGGTGAATATTGCTAAAGGGTTCTGTGGTCACTCTTGTGGTAGCTTTGCTTCTGAGTAGCTGAGGGGCAGCTGCGTGACCAATCCCCTTTTTAAATCAAAATAAGGACACTTTTTAGTCTTATTTATTTAGAGCAATTCCCATAGTCTATAACTGAAACTATCTCATATTCACCCTAATGCAGTCTTGATTCAAAGACATTAATATTTGTGTGTCATTTTTAATGCATTAGATGCACTTTCTTTTCCAAAATGTATTCAGCTGAATTCATATTTGTAAGCAGCACTGAGTGAACCTCAGAATTCATGAAGCTACAGCAAAGATCTGTATCATATTTCATTCAAGGACCAATCTAAATTTAATCTGGTGTTCAGCGGGTTTAGAATGTCTGACGCTTGCGCTTTATTCACCAGTGACAGTGAGTAAAGCACAAGCGTTTCACAAGCGCTCACTGGCATCCCCTGCTGGTGTCTTTTATTTTACACGCATCGGCTGTGACCTGCGAACTGCTTTCTGTGTCTGTGCTCATGCTGTCTTTGTTATCATTTCAGACCATGTAACCTCTAATGCCAGTGATAGTGAAAGTAGTTACCGTAAGTGTGCGCGCCATCCTATTCCTGCCCTCCTTCCTTCCCATGAATCCTGTTCGTTTGCATCGTTGTCAGTCCTTTGTTACTGTCCTTTACCATGTGGGCCACCTTAAAAACCAAATGCTTACAGGCAGGAGCCCCATCTAAAGCTCAGATGTGGGCCCAGTCACTTAATTTGTATGTGGTATGTAGGGAGCAAAACACATAGACTCTGTGTATTCTTTGCTGTAAGAGCATGCACTGATTTAGTAAGAGGCTTGGAAGAGATGCACGACACACCTCAGTATATTTCCAAGGTCGGGCTGTTGACTACACTATTTATGGACATTTTTAACAATGGAAAATGCCTTTGCAGTTTTTAATTAGTCCGTTTTCTCAGATTTACTTTACCTTCCTGGTGGGAAACCTCTAAATAACGTATCGATCTTTGTGAGACACACATAATAGTGACACAATAGAAGGTATTCTCACTAGTAAACGTCGCACTGGCCCACTGCAAAATGAGATACACTTCTCAGTTTTGTAACACTCTCCTGTGCTCACTCGTCTGCCAGGTGGAGTGGAAGAGTACGTCCTGACGTATGAGCCGGTCTGTCAGCGAGAAGGTGAGATCAGGCCTCAGCTAAGAGCTCGGCCTCAGTTAAACTCATGTCGGCATGCGGATGTGGCTTAAATTTGACCGTAAACTGCTGTAGCGTTTGGTTTAAAAGCTTAAATGGTTTAAGATTATTTTAACCGTTCCATAAACTTCAATGTTTTCGTCGTCTTCCAGTGAATTACACTCGTCCAGTGATAGTCCTGGGACCTATGAAAGACAGAATCAATGACGACCTGATCTCTGAGTTTCCTGACAAATTCGGGTCTTGTGTACCTCGTGAGTATGACATCACATGTGCATTCCTCTGGTGCTTTTATCCAAGGGACTTATAGTAGAGGGAAGGGTTTTAATTTATGTGTGCTCGCTGGGATTTGAACCCATAACTATTGTGTTGGAAGTGCAGTGCTCTACTTATTGAGCTACAGGAGCTGATGTGTGTGCAGAATCAGTGACAGTCAGACCCTGGAAGGGGACACGTATGCTGTAGTGCTGTGTGTCACGGCATCAAGCACGTGTAGGTAACTCTCCTGGGATGACAGTGCACTTTCATGCGAGGGCTAGAGTCTGTGCTGCTGATAGGAGTCTAAGCAGCCAGGGCCCTCGCTCACGAGTCACAATAAGAATACGTGAGACGGACAGGTGCAGCAGTTCATTGGTTGCAGCTTTACGGGCACTGAGCAGGTCTGTGATGGAGAAGGATGAGCTGCGCCATTGGGTGAAGCTCGTGGTTTAGACAGACAGGCAGATAGACAGGCAGACAGACAAGCAGATAGACAGACAGGCAGACACACAGAAACAGACAGACAGTGACTGAAGCAGACAGAGAGGAGGTTTTGGGGAAAATGCCCAGGATGCAGAATGCAGCTTTTCTTTGTTAGCATATTTTGTTTGCTATCTGTGCATGAATGTCATTATCGCATCGCATCGGACTTCAGTGTTCACTTCTGACCAACCCTGCCCATTCCAGACACCACCCGGCCGAAGCGTGACTACGAGCTGGACGGCAGGGATTACCATTTTGTCACGTCGCGAGAGCAGATGGAGAAGGACATTCAGGACCACAAGTTTATCGAGGCTGGCCAGTACAACAACCACCTGTACGGCACCAGCATTCAGTCAGTGAGGGAGGTGGCAGTAAAGGTGAGCCGCCCGCCGCTTATATGGAAGCACCATGCCGTTTGCTGGTCCCGACCCGACCCGACCCAGCCCTTCCTTACATGAGGGTTTGATGGAGCGAGCGCAGGCAATGAATCATCGCCTTCTTAGTACAGTGCTGTATGTAAACACTGAGTATGTCCAGTGGAGAAAAGTAACAAAGTATAATTACTTCATTGTTGTACTTAAGTACATTTTTCACATATCTATACTTTACTTAAGTAGACTTAGCCGTGAACAGTTTTGACTTTTACTTTACTAAATCTTACAGCAAATATTTATACTTTCTACTCTACTACATTTCCCCTTAGCATTGCATTATATTTTGCAGTGACACTGCAGGTTTTTTTAACCAGATGACAACAGGGAAAGGTAGTAAATGGGCAGGTAATACCAAGATTTCTAAGCTTTTCTTGTCAAAGTAAAAGCCCAGTGACTTGAAGCAGGGAGTAGGTGCAGACCTTTAGAATCCTGTCGGCTCTTAGAAACTTTTTCTTTTATAAAAGCAAGATGAAATCCTTGGGCGTGATTGCTATATAGTTTGTACTACATGCAACACCTTTTTGATTCATTTGATACATTACGGAAGGTGGCTTTGAGAATGACAGGTGGGGGTCCGCGGATGTTCGTGGTCAGGCTGACTTATCGGTGAATCGTAAATAGCGTGTCGGTAATGTCGTGACAGAAGTGTTAATGGCCTTCTGTCCAGGTGCATCAAGGACTACAAGTTCAAGTACTTTTACTTTAATACTAAGTATATTTACAAGTAAGTACTCACTTTTGAGTAAACCCAGTGGGGTACTTTAGTTTTTACTAAAGTACATTTTTACCTGTATATTTCTACTTTTACTTAAGAGTTTTGAGTACTTCCTCCACCACTGAGTACGCCGACATACAGATGCATGATTAAACCTCATTTGTAATGGTTTATGACGGGTGACATGCATGTATACTTCGCTGTACCTATTATGGAAACATGTAATCGCTGTGCTTTGTGTTTTATTTGTTTTTTGTTCTCAGGGGAAACACTGCATTCTGGATGTTTCCGGCAATGCCATCAAGCGACTTCAGACTGCCCAACTCTACCCCATCGCCATTTTCATCAAACCCAAATCTGTGGAGAATATTCTGTGAGTCAGACTCTTTTCTGGGTTAATCACTCCCACTGTGCCTGATGTAACTACCACAGAGGTATTAAGCAATTTTTAAACTATGAAACAACTTTGAGGTAACTCATTAGTATAGTAATAGTATGGTCATTTAAAAACACATTTTTCCTCTTTTTTGCAAAAAAAAATCTCTTATAATATTGTAGAATATATTATCTTCTTATTTCCTGATTTTTCTGGCTGCCACCCACTGCTGATAGGTGCCACCATGGTGGAGTGTGTGAATGGGGAGCAGCATGATCACAGTGTCAGATACACAGCTAACGTTTTGCTGCTCTGTCTCCATGCAGGGAGATGAACAAGCGGATGACGGAGGAGCAGGGCAGGAAGACCTTCGAACGCGCCGTCAAACTAGAGCAGGAGTTCACGGAGCATTTCACGGGTGAGTGAGAGGCCATTTTCCGGCACAGGTCTGCCCCCCCCCCACAAGTAAGGGGAAAATCTAAGGGGGGGCCTTGGCCTCCCCATTAAATATGTGGCCATCCCAGTTGCCACCCCTATCCAAAAAATGAAAAATGAAATCTGGCGCATTTAATTCTGTAAACCAGAGCTTCCCATTCCAGACACGCCAAGCAAAAAGGTCTCGTGTAACCCCCCCCGACATAGTATCAGGTCAGGCTCCGTCTCTGCTACAAGTCCCCACTTTGCGTTCTGCTTTTCAGAATGTCTGCTAGGTCGTTCTAATCAGTGTGCTGAATGCTGATGTAACAACTCGTCTCCACCGACACGTCATTAAAAAAGCATTCAGTTCCCCTCCGCCTTGCAGATATTGCACGTCTACGTGTGATCATTGGTTTAATTGTCCAGAGTACTTATTTATGCACAGTACAGCTTCCATTCCTGACACTGAAACGAGTGTTAGAGACTTCTGGCCAGGATCATTAAATTTACTCTGTCGGCGAGTCGACCAGCAGTCCTCGTCGTTCAGTGCGTGATTAAAGGCTGTTTTCTGTCACCCGGCGTACTTGGTCAGCACCGCTTGGTATCTCTGTTTCAGCCATCATACAAGGAATCACCCTGGAGGAGATATACACCCAGGTGAAGCAAATCATCGAGGAGCAGTCTGGCCCCTACATATGGGTCCCAGCCAAGGAGAAGTTGTGAACAGGCTTATACACTAACTGGTTTTTATTTGTTTTGTTTTTTTTTTTTTTTTTTTTACTTTTTACATTTCTAATGATTTTAATTTATTTTTTTAGCCGACCTGCGCTGGTCTGTTCTGTTAGATGGTACGTTAACCTGAGCTTCAGAATTAGCCTTTCTCACATGCCCGTGTCAAAGGCATTGTGAAATTTCATCATGGCCCGGTTTTCTGACCTGCCTGCTAAATATCTCTTGAAGACTGGCGTTCGGAGCTCCGGTTTGGACCATCCCTGTTTCTTGCTAAGGTGCCGAGGGTATTTCCTGGCCGGCATCTACAAAAGGGAGGGGCTTACGGTACACTTCCTTAATGTTTAAGGGCGGTGACTCTCTGCAAAAAAAACTAAAATGAGTACATTGTATGTTTTTTTTAAGCTTTGTTTTCGTAATGATATAGAATAAAATACATAACGCAAAACTTTGCACATTATAGCTTTAACACTTCTGGAAAATCCTGTTTTCTTGTAATTTTTTTCTTTTGTTGCTGTTCCTTTTTTAAAGCTTTGTCTAAATTGCTTTAACGTGTAGCTTTTTTTAAATTTCTTCTTCCTGGTCTTGATCCGTATGCATTTGCTTGTCAACAGAGATCTGGCAGCTGTTCTGTTCTGGTCTTTTCTTTTGGTTATTCATTATTCATCGGCATGAAGTCGGCAAAATGCAGGCAAGACATCAGTGTCAGACTGTTACTGGATGGGTCCTGACAGGCGACAGTATCTTATCATTACCTGCAAACGTCACGAGTTGACATTGGTGGTTTCCATCGTGTTTAGGTGCTCTTAAGGGTTCCGTTGATATAGTCACACAGAAATGTAATGGTTGTTTTAAAAGCTGATATATAGAATAATAAAGTAGGATGCAAAACAGCAATGCAAAAACCATGAGAATTTATTGTACACTGAGATTTTAACATATATTTAACCCTCAGTAAACTGCCTATTTTGTTATAATAAAGGTCTATATTGAACTTTAAATGCAACAGTTATGGGAATTATTTTCTTTACATTGTCAGACATATATGAATATATATGTGTAAATATATATTATGAAATAAATATGAATATATTTTCCTTTACTTTTACCACCACCACCTTTGTTGCTTATTTTCCGTGCATAAAATTGAAAGGAAAAGTTCAGGCCCAATGGAGCCCATGTGGTAAAAGTAAAACAGTATTTGGTATAAATCAGCTGGCAAATAAAGTCACTATTACAGCAGGTTCTCCTCTTTTTTTCTGACCATGTGAATTTAGTTTTTCTTATGTGATGTGCATGGTTTTAATGCAGTAGGCTATTGTACAAAACAAACAAACAAAAAAGTTGTGCGTTTTCACCTGGGATTGTAGTTGTCATATCTTAAAGTTCCTCATGGACTAATTTCCGGTGGGTCTGACGTTTGGTCTCGGAGCAGAAAGTCCGAAGATGCGCGCTCTAACGCCGGCCTTCGAACCTCCACCAGGGGGAGCTCTTTCGCGCTCGCGGGCCATGGAGAGGATTGTTCCATGACTGCTTCTTCTTCACCACCTCATCACGACTGTAACTTAATTTACAGCTGGACGGTATAAGCAACTTACCAACGGATTCATTCCATCTGTCAAAAGAGGAGAACAGTTAATAAAAACTTTCTCATACTATGCAGTATAGTCTGCATCTTTTTTTTGGGTCTGGCGGGGGGAGGGGGGAGGGGTCTAAATGCATATGCAGTAATGACCTTTAGTTTGTCTTAATTCTCATTTGAATATACCCAAAAAGAATGTGTCGAATATCACAGAATATATGTCGTTTTAATATAATAGATTATAATATTATACATTTTGATGTAAAGTGAAATTTGTCACAACGCCCAGTTAAATTGCATGACAGCGTGAACCAGGGGAAGGCAACCCTAATCCTAGAGTGCCAGGATCCAGCAGGTTTTCCATCCTACCTGATAAGTTACTATCCGCCTGAGATCAGGTGAGGTTCATCAGAGAGCAGGTAGGATGGAAAACCTGCTTGATACCGGCACTCCTGGATCAGGGTTACCTACCTCTGGTACAATCATATGCAGTTCGCTGTAGCAACATCCCGCTGTAAGAGCAGGCATTACAGCCTACATACTGTAGTTCCCAGATTGCCCTTTAGGGTCAGCTAGCTTCACTGTGTTCTCAAGGTTACCTGCTCATACAGATAACTGTTTCCTGTGATAAAATTTGACCTCTGAAACTTGTTATACAGTACAGAGGGCATGTGGAAGTAATATAAATATGCAATTCTTTATTGTTCACATAAAGTCTGATTTACTTAGGTGAATCTCCCTCAATTAAGCATCGCCTACTATCTAGTGTTGTGATAGAATTAGTTATAAACTGAACAAACATCAACATCCCACCTATCACTAAATAAGACTAAGAAAACCGTCCCACATTGTTGAATAAATGTTCCCCTTTATAGATCAGTAATTCCAACAAACGAGAAGTCTGTAGGAGACTTAAACGGCTTCCTTTCCCGTTTTCGGGTGGTTGCGTAGTAGGACAGAAATGGAAAAGTCCCGCTCTGAGTATTTAGTAAGGTGGAGTCTGTTCAATAGGAATGAAAGACCTCTGTGTGAAGGCTCTGGATAAGGGCCAGCGCTGAGACGTCTCTTCGTCAGGTGAGGGGACAGAGTTGCAGTAAACTTTTTCAGAGGGCGACAAGAAACACAGTAGCGCCGTAAAACTAATATCCATGATGTTTGTTGCGCCACTATGCTGAAATTGCGCCTTGTGCTTGAACGTGACTTTACAGCTGCCGGTGTTGCGTTTGTATAAATGGAAAGGTGGCAAGGAGGCGCGCGTCTTTGCCCCGCTGTAAGAATGGGCGCGTGGATTCTGCTCAGTGGCGCTCTAATCCTACAAAGCGGTGAGTTCATCCACATAAACGTTTATTTTAGAGCATGTCTCAATTTGCACAAACTTGTGATATGTGATCATGTCTTTCAGAATAAAATATCTGAGTACATTTTTATACATTTAGTTTATTACATCAGAACTTTAGAGGTACTAGAAAAAAGAAAACAATTACTACTAAGAAAACTGAAATGTTGACCAAGGGAATTATTGTGTTTTGTTAAGTTTTCTTAATCATCATTTTATTGGGCGTGCGGTGGGATTTGATACATTTGTAAATGCTTCTGTAAAAAGTTTGCGGCCAGAGCAGTGTGAGATGGTGCACAGTTTCACCACAAGAAATTAATAAGTGTGAGGATATGGCGAATGCCTTCCGCGGCGCCTCCATCAGTCCGTCGCTGCGGTGTGTCCTCAGCAATTCGGCGGAGGAATGTGCGCTCAAACTCACGGTAAGCTTCCACCGCCGAGAGGGCGGGCACGTTCATCATACTCCAGTCCACCATATTGAGCAGAAATTACTCCAGTGTCCTGTGGAAAAAGCGACACTTAGGACAACGGCGTTTTTATCTAAATCACCGTATATTTACCTAAATACATAAATAGCCCACATGCTGTGCCTGACTTGGAAAAAAAGAGTTATGTTACAAAATTGATGTTAATATTATTTTGATTTAATTGAACATTTCCCTCCATTTTTAATGAGATCTCTTTAAAATCTTTATGATTTTTTTCAAGTCATAATAATAAACCAATTTAAATTGTTGTAATCATAACTTCCCTTACAAGATACTACTGCGCTATTATTATTAAAGTAACATAGTAGTTACACTACCGTTGTCATTTGGTCACCTAAATATCACGGCATTCTACATAGTATGACAATGCATCTTATTTAAAATGTAGCGGTAATCCGTTAAACGTTTTGCATTGTACCATATACAGTAATAACTCGTTTTAAAATATGCTGTACTATGGTATTATAAGCTTATTTTCAGTAATATCGTAATGACACAGCACTGCAATTAGACATCTTAATTATTTTTAATGAACCATGCATGAAATGTATCTACTTTGGTTTAGTGAAGAAAACAACTGTTAAATAGCCGCATGCGCCAAACCAGTTAACCACTTAGCAAAATAAGTGTTTCAATGACAACAACTGAAGGAAACATTTTATCAAAATATATGTCAAAACCCGCAATAAAACTCTTCACATTTTAAATTGTCGAAAAATAAAATAAAATGCGACATAATCGCTGATCTCCGCGAGCTGCTTACGTGAAATTCACATCATCAAATCTGTACACCTGAAACTATCGTAGACCACTCCTTGCCATGTAGTTATTTTTTTGTAACGGAAGTATATTACACGTGCCTCTTGGCAATAATGACTGAGTAATAAATACCATAGTACCAATTAAGGTTGGAAATAAATACCATGGGACGTAAAAGAATATTATGGTATCAGAACAAATTACCACAGTATCAAATGATATACTGTTCAAATACTAAGAACATATACCAAATGTAGGCCTATATGATCATACCGGAAATGTATCACGCACAAAATATAAAAACACTGAAAGTAGAATCCATAGAAATATGATAACATTGGTTGTTAATGATAATACCATGACAACTTTTTGTGAGGAATGGAGGTTATTTTAAGGATCCAGTTTGTTAACAAACATTTGTTTAAGCTATATTTTTTGTAATCATTAATTGCGACATCGTAATATCATCACCGTCATTTATTAAAAAGTGGATCGTTCGTTCTTAACAATTCCGTTTTTGTCCCAAAACGCACTTTACACTTTCAATATAGAAAAACGAAGCAGATGCCTTTTCCTTGAAAGCGAAAGAAATTTATTCCATTGGGAAGCAGTCGGCCTTCAAAATTGCTGCTGGAGAGTCGCAAAGAGATGGTAACGCTTCATGTTTTTATCTTAAATTGTTTTTGCATTAAATTGCTCTTCCATAAGTGAACCCATTTGTGTAATATTTGTTTTATATTCTATATGTTTTAATTACTAACTCAGTGCATTAGCTAAACAATTAATCACATTGTCAGTCTATAGCATCTGCTTATTAAGATTAAATTTCTTTTGAACCTGAGCACACGGCTGCAGTATCCATTGCTGGCCAGGTTTGGATTCCCATACATTTCTGTCATTTTACAGTAGCCAGATATACTTTGTGTGAACGACACAAGGGTAATATAAAAACCCTGTGTTATAATCACTGGACGTCACTGCATAGTTCTGTGCTATACTTTTTATTCTTTCTATCAAGTTGAAATATTTTATATTCTGGAAAATATCTTTATTATTTTTTAGATATGTGAATAATTTCGAAGGCGAAAAGTTCCGGAAGTCTACTGAAGAGCATGCAATGAGAACGTTAGATAAATGTCTCCAAAACCTTGCAAATTTTACATCCCTAGTGAAGGTGTTATGCGGTGGGATTGTGGTGTTATTTACGGAGCGGAGCAGTAGTGCAGGAGTAGCTGCTTCAGGAACCCCAGCTTAGTCATGCCTCTGGTCCCCTCGCAGGGGAGGGAACTACCTACTACGCCGTGGCAGTCGTGAAAAAGAGCAACAAAGCCATCAGCATAAATAGCCTGAAGGGGAAGAGATCGTGTCACACGGGCAAGCGGCGCACCGCTGGCTGGGACATGGCCCTCGGTTACCTCATCGACAGCGGCAGAATGTCTGTCATGGGCTGTAACATCTCACAAGGTGCCGTCTGTTACCCTGGCAACCAGTCACACGAGACCAGGCCTCTTGTTTGCACACGCTTATTTAACGCGTACATTAGCAGAAGCTACTGCATTCAAATCAAATTTGTTCATTTGTGTAAAATATTACTTACATAAATAAAGGCTTTAAAAATATTCACAATGCAAACTGGCATTCTTAAAAAGCTTTCGTGATAAGCTCAAAATAGTGTCTCGCGAAAATATGTGAGGATATGTGATTTGGATTGGAAATCGTGAGGCAATAACGACGTTTATACGTACTGTGAATGTTTAACATCTGCAGTTTGTCCGACGGGCAGTTGAATGCTTGTGAGTAATGAGCAGCCATGTTTGTTTCTGTCTCCTGAAGGTGTGGCAGATTTTTTCTCAGCTAGCTGTATTCCAGGCGCTAACGAGGCCGGGGACCCGCCTGCGCTGTGTGAGCTGTGTGTCGGAAATGAGGCCGGACAGGACAAGTGCGCAAACAGCAGCCAGGAGAGATACTTCTCGTACGAAGGTGCTTTCAGGTAATGGGATCCTCCCACTGTCCGTGTCCGTCACTGAAAGGGAGAGTTCAGCTTTCATCCACGAAGAAGCTCCTAACATCGCTCTTCTTCTTCATTAACATCAAATTCCTAACAGACGTCGAATTTTACCATATTTAAATGCAAACCAAAGGCAGAACTAAAGACATTATGACATTAAGACATTATTAAAGAGATTATGACTATCCATTCCGTGGTCATTAGTGACGTGTAAAGTTAGGGTGCTATTCCGATGGTCATGGCTGGTCGGATCCTGTCAGTATTAAGTTGCAGAGTGGAACATTTCTAGGTTCAACATCTCAGAAGCTTAATTTTAAGTCTGATCTGTCTGGTCAACAAAATTGGGTAATCGGGATGTCATATGCGTCAAGCGGCTGTCTTCTAGGTCAGGTTTCTCCTAGTTTTCTTATGTTTTATTTCCTTACCGAATGTTATTTTGTATAATCTCCATATTGTGTATGTGCAAAATTCTTTCAAGATGGTGCTGAGTTTGAGTTTCAAGGTGTGTTACTTTTACTGTCCTGATTCGTTTTGTTTTTGCAAGCTGGCATTGTTTCCAGCTGCTCACACTGCTTGTGCATATGCATAATATTTTCTGTAAATGTACATTTCACATGTATGATAATGTGTGATGATATGCAAGGTGAGTCTCCAGCATAATGTACAAGCCTGCTTGGCCAATATAGCATTTCATCCTTTACGAGTTTCCGCTTTCCATAGGTGTCTGGCCGAAGACGCCGGTGATGTCGCCTTTGTCAAACACACCAC
This sequence comes from Mormyrus hasselquistii, assembly GCA_026779605.1. NCBI lineage: Eukaryota > Metazoa > Chordata > Actinopteri > Osteoglossiformes > Mormyridae > Mormyrus > Mormyrus hasselquistii. The sequence continues at coordinate 2,572,302 of JAODKE010000035.1, read as the reverse complement.
AGTCATGGACAACACTGACGGTGGGCCTGCCCCCTCCGCACAGATCTGCCTCCGCCCCCCCTCTTCCGTAGCGAGGGTGTGTAACCACTGGCTTTACTGGCGTCGCTTTAGGGAAGAATCCCATCCCGTGGGCCCAGAATCTGACGTCGGAGGACTTTGAACTGCTGTGTCCAGATGGGAGGCGGGTTGGGGTGAAGGAATTCAGGAGGTGCAACCTGGTCCGAGTCCCGTGGCGTGGCGTCGTGGTCCGCAATGAAATCCCCAGCGCGCTGCTCTTCAACATGCTCCAAGAAGGAACCGTGAGTGGCTGTCCGAGAGCGTGACAGGGGCGAAGGGGTTTTGCTACTCAGTGACACTCGACGTCCAAGGGTCTCCTTCAGCAAGGGACGGGTGAAATGCTTGGCAAGAAAATGAAAATGGCAGACTTTTTACAAGCAGAATTCAAGTAAGGATTCCCACGTGTACGTGCTGTGTGGGGTCGCGAGATGATTTGCCATGTGTTCATATATGCTCTCTCATTGTGAGCCTTGTGTACTTTGTGCCATTATTGACACTGTCATGCAAAAGACTCTGTCCATAAAGATAAATACAATATATTACAGACGATATATTCCAGAGATCTGTGGCAGGTTCCGTGTTGTGGGTAAATTACAAATTACTGACAGTAATGTTTTAAAGCAGCAAGGCTTCATTCATAAAAACAAATCTTCACCATTTCCCCCTAGAAGATTGGAAATCACCACAATTGTGCACCTAAAACACAAGAATCAAATAAATCCAATTAGAGCAACCAAACATCACAGCTCCCCCCATTTTTCACTGTGTTTCTCAATCCACCCTTAAGCTGCTCTTTCGCCTTCTTCCAGTTCATTTCCAAGCTGAAGCCCTGACTTCCCACAGCCGGCCCCGTTTATCTCCGAAATCCCCGTCAATCTTATCAGGACTGTGCAGCTGTGCTTCATCAGCTGGGGCTGGGAATAATTGCCATAGTTACCAAGTCCAACTTTCTTTTCTTTTGCATTGGAAAATTGAATTACACGAAATAAACACTTGTTAGCATTAGCTGCAATAACTCACGTGATTATTCCCTACCTTGGTTGTTTCCTGCAGAAACACTTCAACATGTTTTCATCTCAGTCCTACGGAGGCACAGACCTGATGTTCAGTGACAATTCAACAAACTTTATCGCAGCCGAAAACGAAGACTATAGGTCCTGGATGGGACTGCGCTACTACAACGCGCTTAAAGCAATGGACTGCAAAACCTCAGGTACCTGCATCTCCTGTAACTCTCCTCTTAGAAGTCCTGGACTGAGTGTCATGGGGGGGAAAAGTACGGCAGTTTGTTCCAGCCACAAAAAGATTGGGCAGAAGCTGGTGCAGTGGATCTGGACCTCTGTTTCTCACCAAAGCCTGTAGCTGGTACTTGTCCTGTAAACGCTCTTGGGAATTTTACTTATACAAAAATGTTCTGAGGGCAGAATGAAAATTGATTGTTTCAGAGAGATAACCGATCAGATTGTAGAGGAGGTGGGACCAACCAATCAGATGTCTTGGTTTCACCTCCTCTAGTTGCTTGGACCCAACTAGTCCAAAATCCAGTTTCTCATAGTTGTTTCTGCTCTTGCCTTTAATCAGCAAAGCAAGTTTATTTCGACGCATGACGATTCAAAGTCCTTTACAAAGGTCCACTTGCACATTAGAATAAAAGACAAAAGAAGCCTAAACGCCAAACAAGCACATTTGTTACTCCGTTAAGATTAATTGCACCATTGCTGCACCTGCATGTACAGACCTGCCGCAATTCCTGCGCTGGTGTGTGGTATCTGATGGTGAGCTGCTGAAATGCGCAGACATGGCCACCGCATTCAACATTAAGTCACTGACCCCGCTGGTTCAGTGCATTTCGGGGACGTCTCGGGAAGACTGCATGCAGAAGATACAGGTAGAGCCTCACCACCTTCTCCACTCAAAGTGCTAATAATTTTATATTCTGTCAGAAGGAAAGTACCAAATAGTACCTGTGATAGAGTCACTATCTGCTGCTGTGGGCTGAGGTTCTGTGCCTGTGACTGGAAGGTTGCTGGTTCAAGCCCAGCCTTGGCAAAACAGCCACATGTCTGTGGGCCCTTGAGCAAGGCTCTTAACCCCCAGCTCCAGGAGTGCTACAAACAGGATGACCCCCTGCACTGTGACCCTCCCCCTCAAGCTATGGGATCAAGATGTGGTAGACAAAGAGTGAAATCCCACCTTGAGAAAATGAGTTTATCATACCTTTGAAGGTTGCAGTTACTTGTGATTGGGGCTGTACCATAAAGGTCCAGCTGTACTCTTTAGCAGTAGGTAAATTTACATTCTAAGGCACAGAAACACTGTTTTTTGTACTACTGAGGGTACATTACTATTGTTTATACCATGGGGTACAGTTGTACCTTTTCTTCCTGGGAGGAGATAGCATTCAGAGAAATGCTGCCCCATTTTCTACCAATAGAACCACAGGACAGTTGTCCATCCATCACAACTTAACTTATTCAGGATCATAGGGGGTCCAGAGTCCAACTCAGGATAGGACACCCTCTTTCTCTCTCATGTCGCATTTTTTGACTGTGGGGGGGAAACACAAGGAGAACACACAAGCAGCCATGGCAGGGACTCAAACCCTGGTCCCAGAACGCTGAGGCAGAACTGCTAACCCCTGCACCAGTAATAGTTTAATAGTAAATAATGATAACAGTGTCACTTGAGGCGTGACGCTGGTGTAAAGCTGAGTTCCATAATGATTTTCCCGCAGTCACTGTGGCTTGTGCTCCTCTTAGAATTAGGTGATCAGTGGTCATTGTTAACACACCACAGCACAGCACACAGTGCGCAACAACGAAATGCGTCCTCTGCATTTAACCCATACGTGACTTTCGTGACATAGCAGGGGGCAGCTAATTCGGCGCCCGGGGAGCAGTGCTTGGGGATGGTACCTTGCTCAGGGTACCACAGTGGTGATTTGCTGGTGGGGGAAGCCGTATGATGTTTTGATGGCTCTTCCTCTTCATCTCTGACGGCCTCCATCTCTGTCGCGCAGAATAAGGAGGCTGACATCATTACGCTGGATGGTGGCTTCATCTACACCGCAGGGAAGACTTACGGGCTGGTTCCTGCAGCCGGAGAGAGCTACACAGGTACAGAGTTCCTGCTAATCAGGATTCCTTCCTTCCTCATGTGGTGTTTCTCTACTTTTGTCATAATTTTGAAGTGAAAAAGGGAGCAGTGTGTGGCTTGGCAGCCTAATATTCTCTGGGCTAGTAATCAGAAGGTTATTGGTTCAAATCTCATTTTTGCGCCAGGTTAGTTATTTCTGTGGGCTCTTGAGTGAGGTCCTTACCCCCCCCTCCCAGCTATTTGGGTGCCACTTCAGGTGGCCATCCTTCACTGCCAAGTTTGCTATTATTTGTGTGTGTCATGGCCTAGGTAAGAAGAGAGATTCCGCATGGGGATTAATAAAGTGTCTTTATTATTGAATATTCAAATTGTAGAGACAAATTTTGGCCTATTTCACTGTGTTCTGTGGAGACTAAAGACTGCTGGGTGATGACCCTAACTTTATCATTAGATCAGAATTATATAATTGCAAAATTAGTTGCCCACTTGAGTTTGCAGCAATACCTGTCCTGATAACATCCCAACATTTTAAGGCGGCCATTGTCATTACCGAAACATAACCGGTCATCTCAGCTGAAATGTCAGTGGCATGGTGCTAAAATAAGGGACCGTTTAAAGGCTGCTTGACCTGGATGTTTCCAGATGGTGACGACGGCAGCATTTACTACGCTGTAGCAGTTATCAAGAAATCCAACACGAATATTCACAGCCTTGGCGACTTACGGGGCAGGACGTCATGCCACACAGGCTATGGGAGGACCGCGGGCTGGAACATTCCCATAGGAACCCTCATCGAGAACGGTCTCATTAGGCCTCAGAGATGCCTGGAGGCACAAGGTAATTGGCCGTCATCAGCACACTCACCCTCGCTGCACGGGCTCTGGGAGCGGGCTGGTCCCACCTGCTAACAGACAGAGGTGGGTGCTCCTGTTTCCTGCAGCTGCTGGGGGGTTCTTCAAGGCCAGCTGTGTCCCGGGAGCAGATCGGGATGGTTTTCCCAGTAACCTCTGCGCGCAGTGCATAGGGGACATCAACGAGCAGAACAAATGCGTCCAAGACAAGGACCGTTATGACGGGTATAATGGTGCCTTCAGGTGAGGCCGTGTGTCAGACAGCCCTGCCAAGCAAAACACACACATCAGCTGATCATCAAAACACTGCATAACACCCTTATGACGTCACTGCAGAGATTCTTGATGTCCCATCTTGCCTTGCAGGTGCCTTGTGGCAGATGATGGAGAAGTTGCCTTTGTGAAGCACTCCACTGTTTTCCAGAACACCGATGGTAGGTGTGTCTCCTGGGCAAATGATTCATTTTGCATTTTAGTATTTCTTATTGTGTCACTTTAAAATAAAATATTAACTAGACAAAGAGGCATCAGTAACATTGCTAAACTAGCTAAGAGGTGTGGATATTCCTGCGAGGCACTGTGTGTATTTGAGATGCAATGCTTCAAAAATCTCTTGGTTCAGTCTGTATCTCAGTTTGAGACACTGTTTCATCCCTAGTATGTCTGTCTGTAGCAAGAAATGGGGCCCTCAGACCATGTTAACATGCCTCTGGTCACCTGTTTTTCATTTGTTCACTCTTTCGTTCATCACTTGCCGTGAACATCCTGTAGGTTTACTGTGGCGCAGAAAGGGTTCATTGTTCACTGCACCCTCTGCGTTTGCTGTGATGTCCTATTTCCTCCCATTTCTGTCTTCTTTCAGGGAACTCCATAGAACCTTGGGCCATTGATCTGCAGTCGAAAAGCTTTCAGTTACTTTGTCCACATGGGGCAAGGGCAGAAGTCGCCAGCTATGCCCACTGCAACCTGGCACGGGTTCCCTCCCATGCTCTGATGGTTCGGCCTGACACAAACATCCATGCCATCTTTGGCCTCCTTGATAAAGCCCAAGTGAGACAATGCTGGCCAGAATGAAGAATGAACTTCTTCAATGCCGCCTGTTCACACTGTTATCTAATCTAGTGGTCGCCAAATGAAACTTCATGAACTACTGTCTGTATTGTTTCACCCCACAAGATGGCATTCTTGCTTTGCACTGGGGCAGGCATTGGCCTCTTTTTGAATAAAGAGCATCATCTAGTGGTATCAGAAAGTACAGCAGATGGTTCGTGAAGCTTCATTTGGTCATCACTACATCAAACCATAACATCAATTAACAATTTCATGAAACTTTATATCACAAAGATCATACCAAGTACAGTAAAATATCCATAACTGAACTCAGAACAGTTCAGACATTTATTATTGATTCTTGTTATGTACTTGGTCAGACACTTCCTTTGTTAGCTTAGTGCAATGGACCATATTCAGCCTTAATCCACAATTGTTTTAATACCACCATTCCTTTAACAGGGATTCTATGGTGACGACACAGGCACTGGCTTCAAAATGTTTGACTCCTCCAACTACCCGGGCAGTGACCTCATCTTCAAAGACTCCACAGTGAGAATAATTGGAGTTGGGGAGAAGAAGACCCATGATGAGTGGCTGGGACAGGCCTACATGGACTCCCTGCGAGCTTTGGAGTGCCCTTCCGCTGCCACAGGTTTGAGTGCACCAACAGCCCTTGCTGTCATCTTCACCATGGCATGGACCCATGTTTAGGAGGCTTTAACTAGTGATGGCCAAATGAAGCGGCGTCCACATGTTGTACTTTCTGACCCCACTAGATGGTGCCCTCTATTCAAAAACAGGGCTCAAAGCATGCGCCAAAACAAGCCAAGAGCACCATCTAGTGGAGTCAAAAAATACAGCAAATGGTTCTAGAAGCTTCATTTGGCCATCGTTATCTTAAATATCTGATTGAATAATCTCCTTATAAAAGAAATTCATTTAGCTATCATACGGCAAGAGCCTAAGTAGCTTATACCAAGCCTTCACAGATGACCAGGAATGGCATCCTCCATTTGTGTCATGCTCCATGATCATCATCTCAGGGGCTTTTGAGATGAAGCCCCTCGTGACTGTGTTCGTCTTCCTTGCAGCACTGTCTGTCTCCTCTCTGGTGCCAGCGGTTCTCCTACCAGTCTTCCTCATCTTCTTTGGTGTGTAAGATGCAGCCCCTCACTCACAGCCGCAAAATTTTCCGGATGCCCTATCGTGTATATTTTTACAGTCTTGCTGTAATGCTACAAATGCTTTGAATTTGGTGTCATTCCTTGATATGTTAACATGGAAAAAAAAATCAATATTTCTTTCTCAAGTCATAAAACTCCCACAGCAGATGTATATGCCAGGACAAATATGTTTTGTATATTCGATTTTTCAATAGCCAAAGGCAACTGTCATATAAGTGAGAATGCTTTGTTACATACAGTATTTCCTGTGTAGTATTTCTTTAGTCATACATGTTATGCCTGAACTCCTTGCAAACTACTTGAAGGCACTCGCCATATCAGGGTATATGCAGTGGCTTGCACATGCTCCCTCGAACAGAAAAGTCAGTGATTATGCACTATTTTTGCACTGCATGGTTTCTCTCACCTCTGCACAAACGTGGCCGGATTTCCAGCTAGTATTTCCTGCAAATGACTGTCTGATTTCCAAAGGTAATATCAGTGTCAATGATGATGCAATGAATGTATACAATACTGAGGCATCAGCAGTCACACAGACACCACATAACTGGAAAGAAGCTGCAAACCCTTTTTGGCCTTAGATTAAAACTGGTGAATGCCTTATCGTCGATCACACTCGACTGGAGTCTGATTGTGATGGTGGGTTACTTTACCTTTGTACTGGAAATTATATGAAATTTTCTGACAAGCGAGAGTGACCGCAATGTGTGACAGTCATTAAATTGCACTGAGGTGTAGGGACTCGGTAATTTTATTGCATCTCTTATTGCAACAGGGCATCCTCTTTATTAATTGGTTTGATTTTAAATGTATCATTCTTCATATTTTTGATGCTTAGACAACATACATGTATGTATTTTGACCGTACTTCCCGTTTCCAGTGCCTCAACACTCACATTTGTGATTTAACAAATGAAATATGTGGAAATATTTCATTAGCAGATCACTGCACCTGCTGAACTAATTCATATTCTAATAAAAAAAAATCATTAAAGCTACATTTTTGATTGAAAGTGTCCATTTTTGTGCAATGCTTGAACTAGTTACATACAAGCAGACTTTTTTTATAAAAAAAAAAAAAAACGCTAACATGCCAGGAAAGTGAGAGGAGTTTTGAAGATCTGCGTTACGCAGGCAGAATCTATAGTGATTTAAAAACTCAAGAAATCAGATCGCATTCAAAGCGATCTTTCTTTGTGTGCATCTAGCAATATAATGTAGTCATTTGTAATCCTGCAGTAGGTGAAACAGCCATTCGCTTTAAAAATAAGACTCTCACAGGATCTGTATCACAATAAGAAGCTTAATTTAATTTTAGACCCCGGCTCCCCTTGTTACTCATTTTGCCTTCACACCCAAAGAAAATGTGTTTCCTGAATTATCAGACTTGTTATACTGTGATAGATGCTGCAGCTTAGCTGCTAAAAGGACAGAGACAGACACTGCATCACGCAGGCTGTTATGTACTCCGTCCACGACACGCGTGCCTGGTCTAATCTCAAAGTTTTTATTTCACACAAGTGCTGAGAAATGCCAGCAATTCTGGGAGTTATCAGCGGATGTTCATGCAGCACGTCATAAAGGAGGGTGAAAGTCCGCTGCGTTGCCCCCTATCTCATGGTCAAAGTTGAGAAATGCAGCTTGCCGTTCATTCCTGCACGCCGATCTCCTCCATTCTGAAAGCTGCTTCACCACATACATGCCACATTGTTCAAAGTTGAAGAACAGTAATTAGAAAACCTCACAAACGTCCTTTATGTTTGAGATGTGTCTGGTCATCGGCAGTCATGTTTACGCTTTGGTAACTCAATGTCTTTGGCTCTGTCCAAAAAAATATGTCACTAATTTCATCACCATGGTCTGACCAGTAACCTTGCATCTGTAAAGATTAGATAAATGCCATAGATCCAATCCTGTTGTGACTAGTTACCTTTTCTTTCCAGTTACAACATCAACAAAGACTATTCAGACAGTACAAGTTCACACTCTGGAGTCACTCCCAAAGGGTAGCTGACAATTGTATTTGTTACATGAGTAGTTTCATAAATTAGGTTATACTCACATAACAGACGACACAAACCAAAGAGATTATGAATTTTTACTTTAAAGCAAATTAAAGATAATTGTAAAGTGTATCCGACGTAAAATCAATCGCTTTATCCACGGACACCGTGTTCCTACAGCAGATCAGTTGAGGCCACACGTTGGCAGACATCCCTTAACCCGGTGCCATCTGCTGCTCAGGTGGTCTGTTACATTCTTACTTGGCTTTGATTCACTGGCTGCATGAAAGGCTCCAGTTCAATCAGCTTGGAAATGTATGTATGATTGCGTAATGAATTGGTCATTTCTCAGGCTTTTGGTGTTTGTCTGGTTGTTCTAGAAAACCCCTGACTCTGGCTTCCAGCTGCTGTAACAGGCAAGATTTCACAAAGGTACTTAAAGCTTATTTTTGGACCTCATCATTTTACTGGGCGTTAGAGCGCCCTCTTCTGGTTAGCTGGTGAACAACGCACAAATGACAAAGATCACGGCAAATATTCAAGAAAATGCTAGATGGAAAGATTGCAGTCAGTTTTAAATTGATTCTACAAAAGTTTTTTTTAGAAAATGAACTATTTTGCGAAATATACAAAAAATTTTTGCAATCATAAAATATTTGTTGAACAGATGTAACCTCATGGCCATTGAACTGGTGGATAATGGAGTTAACAGGCGAAGCCATCTCATAAAAGACAGGTTTTAATGCCATTCATTCAGCTTTCCTCAAACAAGCAAGTTAAACTCAGTCGCTACACATTTGCTGGAAACTAATGCTATTAGCAAACAATTACAGGTTAAAACCTGAGCAAATGAAACATGTAGTTTGCAAACCATGGATTTTCATAAAAAGGGACATAAGGCCACAACGTTACCAGCGAAAAGGTCTCAGTGGAAACTGGTTATTTACAATAATATTTGACTTGACTTCCAGGCAATGCCATCATCTCACACTCACCAGTGCGCTCCTAACTAAAACCTTAACATTTTCCCCGAAGATGGCGAACCACAATAATACTCCTTGCATGCTCGCTCTTGTGCATTAAGCGATGGTATATACTCTCAGCATAAACTAAGACTAGCAAGTAAAACTCAGTAAACTTGTGACAACCAAAACAACAAAATTTAACAGTGTCAGCTGATAAGCAAATTTATGCTGTTAATACAAAATGATCAATCAACTTCTACTCGGGGAAGCTAATCTCATGCACTAAGCTAAATAACGCTAAAGGTGGGAACGCAGACATTTCTGAGCATCACACATTTACATAAAGCTTTTCTAAAGAAGTTCCACTGGCGTCAAGTTCAAACGAGACGCTTTCTAAGGGCATTGCCTCCAAGAACAAGTCGTGGTCCACGTTTGGGCAGCCCAGTTCAGCTGCGCTGCCGCAATTCCAGAGGTAACGTCTGAAATGGCCGCATGACGAAATAAACGGCTTATCAGCACATTCAGTCATATGCTCTGTTATCCCTTCATTTTCAACTGCAACTATATTATTACGTATCTCTGAAATATAAAAAGTTTTTTTCTTTTTTCTTTTTACGGACTTGACAGATGGACCATAAAGCAGTAAAAACTCAACTTCAACTTTCCCATTTGCCTCTAACGTTTCGACAGCGGACGAAGTCGCCTTGAGATACACACGACGCAGAGGACTCGCGGGCAGTGGGGGGGGGGGGGCGCCCCCGAGGCCCCACTGCTGCAGGTGACGCTCATTGTGGGGCGGCGCACGGCCAGAGTGTCCATAGCCGGCCCGGTCACGAGACGGGAACAGAGCAAGGTGGTCGCTCCACAGCAGGGCCTGCGCAGGATTGGCACGCCATGCCTAAGAATGCTCTAGCAGAAACGACGGGCTGTCTCTGCCAACCAGCCACTCCTTCACCACTAGGAGCTGTTAAAAGCCGAAACAATGGCGTCCGGCTGGGACACACAGACGCCCGATGAGCTCAGTTGGCACCTTGTGGATTTCGCTCTTTGAGCTTGCACTCACAGAGCTCCTTGTAGATCCTCTTCCGCACCTTGGGCATGTCCTCCTGAGTGAACTGCAGTGGTTCCTTCATGACCAGGCACTTACAGTACTGGGAGGGGGGGGGGGGGCAGTGAGAGCAGGACCACAGTTACTCTAAAGAGACCTGCAGCTTCTAGATGCACATCACAGTAAGATATGATCAGAATAGTTTTACCTCTAAAACAAAAACTCCACAATCGCTGTCATTCTTCTGCTGTGGGATACTCTGGCAGGACAAAAACAGGGACCCCAAAGAACTTGGTTAAGCCACAAACCGGAAAATCTGAAACCTCAAATCTGTGTTGGAATTTCCTCATCTGTCCAGACTGCAAGTGGAGTTTAAAACCTGCTTCAAAGGCCACGACATCCATCCCAATATAACCCTGAGTAGCTAAAATTCTTTAGTAAAATACCAGTCAGCCAAAATACATACAACCCTGCAGTGAAGACTGTTGGTGCTAAACGATGATGTCAGTGTAGTACTGGCTCAGAAGACCCTTTCTTACTCTGGCTTTAGGTGACCAGCTCATGTTCACAGGAGTTTGAACGCCTACACTGTTTATCATCATTCCAAGGGCTGTTAATTACCTTAATAACCTACCTTGTTTATAATCATTTTCCAGCCTTTTTGGTACACTGCACATTTCTTCTCTTTTGCTTCAGCCAAAATGTATCTCAAGATGTTCTGTGGGAAGACCAGAATGATGAGTGGTAGAGGACAAAGTGGGATCTCTGGCCCATCGCTGGCAGCCACCTGACCACGGGAAAATGCTCAGGCTTACATCGACAGCATGTTTGAACGTGATGCCTTGGGAATCGTAGAAGTTGATCTGCTGGTTGCAGATGTCCACGGTGATCAATGACCAATGGATCTCCAAGTGGATGGGGATCAGCAGCAGACTTTTGCTAAAGAGATCAACCTGTGGACAAAGGACTAGCTTCAAGTCATGCGCTTTCAAATGATGAGTGCCAATTAGCAGTATGTGACAGCTATCAAAGAGGTCGGATGAACAGCAAGTGTTCCACGGGAGGCGAAGAGTCACCTCCCAAGTTCCAGGTGTATCAGTCACAAAAACCGCAAGGGGAACAGACCCAAAATTAGAAGACGGCATTAAAAATCATCACAAAACCGCATCGGCCTCCCTGTGATCCAATGCCAGCTGTATTCCAAGAGTGACACAAAACCGGAATTTAGGGCTGGGCTGCGATTCAGAAACTGCATCAAAGGCCTCAAGCGTAGAACTTGATGCTAGACGTACATGAGCTGGGAAAAGTGCAGACGCTCCTTGGCTCATTTGCATTAATGCAGAGATGCACCGACTGCAATTTTCTTGGCCGATTCCAATTTTTTTTTTTTTGCAGGTGTGATCTACCAATACTAATTTTTGCCAATTCCGATTTTCATCGACAGCATATACAAACAGAAATCAACCTTTTTTCAATGCAAATTTTTATTTTTATAATAAAAGAAACTGAAAATTTACATTTTCCCTCAAACTGCATATTTTACTTTACCAAACAAGAACAGGTGCAATAGATTAATAACAATCATAGTGGAAATGATGTAACTGACATTTGTCTTAAGACAACATTTATTTTTTTATTTATTTATTTTTTTTTAACTCTTAAAATGAAGTTCATGGGTTACAAATCTCCAAATAAAGCTGAAGTAATAATAGATACAGGGTAATATTATTAATACCAACATCACATGTTAAAACCTTAGCTAGCTTTGCAATTTTAATGATTATTCCTTTTCAGGATTATCTAATACATGTTCAAAAATCAGCTTACAGTTTACCTCCGATGTTTTACCATGTTTTCGCGGTTCCCCCATGGTTTACTTTGGCTTTACATGAATTACAAAGTGCAGTTTTTGTATCGTCTTCACTCACAGTGAATAACTTCCACGCTAATGACATGTTAGCGTGCGGCTGTGAGACTGCACCACTGTGCGTCAGAAATACATGAGACTGGTCCGAGCACGCAGAAAATCGCCCGATTCTGGTCCCTGGCCGGTCGATGGGTGCATCTCTACACTAATGTGTTACGTAATTGTTATCCGTAAATAATGTGCATGGTGTGGATCAGTCTAGATTTATGTAAATCAAAGTTAGAGGTTTGTCTGTAGTATAGAATATAGTCTGATGAATCATCTTTCACCATTTTCCCTGCATCCAGACAGGTTTGCATTTGCAGAGAGCTGAAGGACGCCTTCAAAAAACACCACGTCTGCTGGTATGGGCAGCAACATCGTGGCGGTTGCTCTGCATGGCTAAGGACTGATGCCATTTTCCAGGACCGGGGGGTGGGGGGAGGCGACGAGGACACTACGGTGCAAGCTTCCCTCATGATGTGTCCAAATTCCAAGATGACAATGCCCCCACACACCACTGATAAGCAAATGTGAGAACGATTCCAGCATCAGCATGAAAGCGGATGCCATCCATTCCTTTTGGAGGTCCTCCATGCTGAAGATCAGCCCAAAAGGTGACCCTACTCCACACAAGGTCCTTCATACCAATACATAAGGTGATTCCTCTATATTGTCAACACCCTGCACACACTTTGCTGCATATACCCGCAAACGCCGACCGTCAAGTGTGAAACGTTGTTTATAACTAACTTCAGACGCATGCTTTCCTCATTCAAAAGCAAGCAGCGGTATGAAAAAATGACCTACCATGATCTTACCTTTTTGGTCCACCTCTTCACACCTTCATAGCCTTTGGCCACAAGCTGCCTGTGAAAGAAGCTGTTGAAGAAATGGACCTGGGGACAGAACATTGCATGAGTCCTTCACGACGGCATAAGCAGGGGAGGGAGAACAAAGGCAGCAAAAGTGAGGATATCTATTTAAAACAACATATTTCTGTTGGGAAACCTACAAGGAAGTGACTCATGGATCCTGCCAAACTATTATCCTGAGCTTCCCCCTTGAAGGACGATCCGTGGTAACAGACAAGGAGATACACACTGAACAGCAAGCAGATCATGTCCAAATGACTGGCATCTGCCATTCGTCGTCCGAATAACACTCAGCAGAGCGACAAGACACCAATGTCTCAGGAAGGAGAGATACTTCAGCTCGGTATAAGACTCTACTTATCTTACCTTCTGGTTTACAGCATCCATAATTAATTCTCCATACATATTAATGACCTACGAAGAAAAAAAGTTTAATTTCATTACCTTTTCCCAGTAGGCTAATTTGTGAAACAGAAATGTAGTTGGCAAGCACAGATTTTTAAAATCCTTTAATCTGTAATTAAAAAGAACAATACAAAACAGGAAAAATCTGGTACGCAGCAAAACAAACACACACACACACACACACACACACACACACACACACACACACACACAGGTTGGTCTTCCTATCTAAATGGGGAACGTCCATTCATTTATGGGAAAAACCATAA
>JAODKE010000035.1:2544252-2558490 GCA_026779605.1 Mormyrus hasselquistii | reverse complement strand
ACACACACACACACACACACAGGTTGGTCTTCCTATCTAAATGGGGAACGTCCATTCATTTATGGGAAAAACCATAATCCCAATCACGACACCCTTAACCTCTACCCATCCCTAACCTTAACCATAAGTAACCAGCCCATATAAAAGACTTTTGGCATTTTTACTTTTTTGATCGCATTCATAGATTTTTACAAAACTGAGATTATCCAAATGGGGACCTCAAGTAGGGAAATTTCAGGTTTGGGGACAATTTGGTCCTCAAATGTGATCTATGCAAAACCACACAACACAATGTCCGAGAGCCATTTTGAGGGCAGGGCTCTCGTGTTTCACGCACTGGCATTTTATCCAGTTCATCATCATCATCATCATCATCATCAAGGCATAACCCCCACCATGTTGTCCCGTTATACAGAATTAATGGCCGAGGCGCAGGCGTACAGAGTGGAGTTTTCTGCCAAGTTCATCGCTGTCCCAAGTTATACAGAGTTGATAGCCACCTACCAGCCAATCAGAAAATAGCATATTGTTGTTTCTGAGTAAACTCCAAAATAAGTTTCATGTGAATCAGCCGCAAGCACGTTATTACATGGATGCACAAACAAGTCGGAAGTGGGAGCGCAAGATCTGATGAATGTGGTAGGGCGGGACTCTCAAGTGTCACGCACTGACTGTGAGACACACACTCTTTCCCAAACAGCTGTAACTTCACTCCAACGTTGTGATGAAGCTCAAGGGCCCGTGGCAGGGTAACGTAACGGAGTAGTCGGGGTTAATCGGGAGAAGACCCACCTGGTCATTGACCCAGCTGTGGTCATCCAGTGTGGACAGGTCCTCCAGAGTCAGAGTGTGCTTGTTGTAGGTCACTTTGAAATAGTGCATGGGAGCCGACGCCAGGCCTGCCTTGTACTTTGTCACCTCCGTGCGGACGAAAGATTTTCTAACAGCAGGGTGAGAGGATGTCCGTTAAAACAAAAGACAGGGACGTCCCCACCAAATCGGACGCAGCCGGAATACAAGGTGCTGGGTTTCGCCAGCTTGCAGTGTCTCTGCACGCTGTACTCAGGCTCTGCAGTGGCGCAGTGCGAACTCACCAGACACCATCAAAAGGAACTTACACTACTCACCACTTTACACGGCTATAAATAAACTCAAATACACGAGCACGACTGGTGATGTAGCGTAGTACACTTGTACGCCAGTTCATGGCAGGTTGTTCTGGGACACTGAGCTATAAAACCACCACATTATTTAATTACACAAATAAATAAATAACGATAATAATAATTCATACTTTATTGATCAAATTGTCTTTACGCCTCCCTCGACTTGCTCTTTTTTGTAGAGTAAGTCATCTGTGAAGGGCACCCAGGGAGCCACACCTTCAGGTTACAATGAGGCTCAGTACAAACAGAACCACAAAGGAAGCGATCAGAAGGCAAAAGCAGGACAGAGGTGCTGGGGGCCACTTGCCTGTGCGTGAGGTCGGTGCCTAACGTCAGGCTCAGGTGCTCTAGTACATCACTCTCACACAGAGGGATAAAACTCCCATACTTTTCATAAAAATGTTCCAGGAAATCTGTACAAAGAACAAAGAACAAACATCGGGTTTAGTGTTTCATTCGGGGAAGAATGAACGCACTGAAGGAACTTCTGCAACCCAAGAGAAATTTCAAACCAGACCACAACATCCAGGCAGAATAATAACAGCACAGAAAAAGTCAAAGGAACATGAGAACATTCATAATTACATATTGTTCTCTTTCTAACACATTAGCCAGGAATATCTAAAATATCTGTAAGGCCCTAAATGCAGGTTTCCAAATCAGCAACTAAGCCTGTTATTTTCCTTTTGGTGCTGGTCCGGTAAAAACGCAGGACGAGCAGCAGATTTTATACGCAGCAGAGCACAGCCACACAGTCTAAATGGCTACTCTGTGTCAAAGAACACGAGTGGGCAGAACCAATGCAGTAAGAATCGCTAACTACTCACTGGGACTCGCTGAGTACTGCCTGTCTGTTACTTGTTGTTGAGGTGAACAGCAAGCTAAGAATTACAATTTTAAAACAAATCTGACCAAAAACGTTTTTTTCCTTTTGTATATTTTCAGCATTTTTTTTACGTGTGACTAATGCCCCTTACCATGGCTATGAAATGAACTGCATGTTACAGTAAACAACATACAATGTTCATTATCATTCTGAAATTGATATTTGAGTGTTATGAATGTTTTAGGGAGTCTGGAAAGAACTGTAATTTCTGGGACCAGTTCTACTCAGATAATGGGGCATAGGTGTATATCAAGTGTGCATGCAGTTCACCTGTCTTACATGCAGCGACATTCTCTGTGAACAAGCAGGCCTCTGATTGGTTGTCAACAGCTTACATCACAGCCACAAAAATTCTCTCATGTTCTTTGACCAAGGCCTTAATGAGAACTGAAGAACTAATGAAAATAATACCATGAATATGCTCTGTAATTTCCTCACTGCTGATGTCGGTGCTCTGCTGGGCTCTGGGAAGGCTGTCCTCCATCTCCGAGTCAGCGTTGCCGGCCTCCGTTTTACAGTAGTGGTGATCCCAAAGCGGATTTGCGCAGGTATCCAGGCTTGACGTGGGCGGTTCCACCTCCATGTCGCCGCTGGGGTCGCTCTCCGAGCCCGTGACGCCATTGAGCTCTGCTGTCTCCCCGCCCGTCTCACCATCAGCAGCCGGTACTTCCTGCTCGCCCCCCTTCTTCTTGCGCCCTCTTCTGGCGGCCCCCTGTCCACGCTGTCCAACCTTTTCGGCCCGGTGGGCTTTGGCTCCCAGGGGCTCGCAGCTCGCCCCGCAGCAGTCACAGGACTTGGGCGTACGCTTCCTGGTGGAGGCGCGCCCGTTCCCGGCGGCCGGCACGGCCGGCGGCGTCTCGCTCACGGAGCCCTCCTGCACCATCGTGCCCCAAGCCAGCTCTACCCCATCCTCCGCTGACGGACTTGTGCTTTTGCCCTTCAGCTTCAGCAGCTCATCACCATTGACCTCCTTCGTCAAGCTTCTGGATCCAGTGCTCAGGCTCGACAGGTAGTTCAGCACCTCCGCCTTCAGCTTCTTGCCTCTGAGGGTTGAGATCCTGTACAGATGCTTGGCTTTCCTCTGACTCCCTAAGCGAGGCTTCCTGACTCTGCACTGGCTCTGAACATTAAACGAGAAACGCATTAACGGGAATGCAGCACTCGCTTCCTTGTAAGTGGAAAACGTTAGCCTCTTCTTCCAGGGAGGATGCTTTTCTGGACTCTTTCCCCGTGACAGTCTTTCAGTCTTGTTTTCTAAGACAGACAGCTCACTGATGCGAGAATTGTGGGTCACCACCCCATTAATGTAATCCGCACCGTATTGACACCCCTCAGGACAGGCAGCTGTAAACGGAGAGGGCACCTCAGACGTATCAGCTAAAGTTCTCCCCTCTAGATTGATCGTTTCTACAGAAGCACCAAGACAGAGAAGCTGTGCTGACTGAAATGCATGACCCCCTGCTTTGGTGCAGGGCTTGGAATCAGCGCACCGAGCAGATCTCCAATGCTGCCGTCTAGCTTTTGGTCTCTTTTTCAGCATGTATATTCCCGCTGGGGAGTCCGCGGGCCGCCTGGGCCATTGGCTCCTCGCAGGCGTCCAGTTCCGTCTGCTCTTCCTCCTGTAGACTGACCTGCTCTGACGGGGCACGATGCGTTTACGCAGCCGCTGCCGAATATTCCCCCTCAGCCGGGCGCAGCAAAAACTCGCGGTCGTAACGTTCACTGCTCCATGTGGCCTCCTGGCATGTCCATGCCACATCATGACCCAGGAAGAGAGCTGCTCACAAAGGAACAGAGAAGCCAAACCAAGAGCATCCTTAAGGCAGCTGTCAAACGTCATTACAAACATCTCTAAAGTGTCGTTACAGGATTTTTAGTTCCGAAATGGCAACTTCGAGATAATCTTTTTGACATCTAGAAAATTATAACTCAACACGCTAAATCACAATGCAAATTCCTCTAGTTAGCTGCTTTTCTCCAAGCACTGTAAAATGATGTCTGCTACGCACGGACCTTAGCCAGTTAGCTTGTGCCTGCAACCTGCAAACTTAAAAAAAAAAATGGCAGCCCATCTGACCAGGCGTGATTACTCTCTAATGAAAAAAATAACAAAAAACAAATAACGACAGGTAACGAAATCCTCTAGCAATAACCCGGCTGAAGAGGAACTTTAAAGAGTTTGCAGCTTCATGTACCCTGGTCGTTAGCAAGCTTGGTCCCAGGGTATTTATTTGGCTAACTGCCCTAAGGCAAAAAAATAGGTACTTTACACCTCTCTATATATATATATTTTATTACTATCTGAAAGAAGATAAATGAGTACTTTACCAAAAGCCTGCCATCACTGGGAATTGCAGTGCTGCAATAATATCCAAGCGTCGATCCCAAACAAACCGTCCGATAAGAACTACGTCGTTCTCCACCGAGATATGCCAGGTCGCCGGAATAGTACGACACAGGCCGAGCGCGCCGCACTTCTAACGTAGTAAAACGCTTTCCGCCCTCTAGTGGTCGGATGTTCGCATTTCGCTAATACTACTGTCCGACGTGAAGGCCCTAACAAGGAATGAAGTTGATTAACCGCCATGTATAGCTGTGTAACCGCCCTCATACCCATATTAAGCGCAAATGGACACTGCACCTTGTGTTTCCATTTAACGTTTGAATGTAATCGTCTGCTTATCTTTAATCTTTTCAACCTCGGGTTTTATTTTGTATGTTTTCCCATGTAAAAATATTGTCTGTTACCAATATACCATTAGGTATTTAATTAAAAAAATAAGTCAAGAGTTAGGTAGTTCTTTAAACAGCATGTACGAATTATGGTGCTTAATCAAATTATTTTCATGTAAATAATTGGATTAAGGTCTAAAAGGCAGTGACTAAATTTACAGAATTGCATCCAGGGTGGGTGTAAACTGTGTTTCCTAAGACTCACTACAGCCCTAGCAGATAAGCAGATATGGATGGATAGATGAATAGATGAAATTTACAGAATATTCACACAAACCACATCAGTTCTTTTAACATTATTTATGATGCAATATTAAACACTTACACAACAAGATAATTATTTACAAAGGTAATATATATAACACAGGAAAACTTACTTCAGGTGATATGAATTTGCCTCAGTATGAATAGCTATCAGTGGTGGAACTTTGTGTTTTACAGTGAAATTTTCATTGCATTGGAATGATGGATATTTTAAAGTGAAATGGCAGCACCTTCAGACCAGCTAGGTGGTGACTCACGCTGTTTCATGGTGAACCAGAGTAAGTATCACATGTCATAGCTGGCGTACACCCAGAACAATAGCTTCTACTTATATTCTAGCTAAAATAATCTAAATAATTTTGCTCCTGTACACTGAGCTAAGACAACACCACATTATTTAATTACAAAAAAATAAATAAGAGATTGTGTGGGATACTTCAGAGGTTAGATAAAGCCCACAACTTTCTGTATTAAAGGGTAACAGGGTTTTTAAATAATTTATGACAATATCCTGGTAATTTCTGAAATGTGATGATTATCATGTAACCATAACATTGAAAAAAAGATGTTTATAGAAGCCTTTCTTAAAAAAAAAAAATGAAAATGACAGGAACATTCAAAGAATCATCGTTCAAGTACAAGAAATTACTGCCAAAGGCAAAATACACTGGACCTCCTAAATACATCAGTGCTCATTTATTCTTTCACACATTTTAAACGATTACGTTATGGATAATTAAAAACAAACCTTTCTAAGAATGTTACATACATGTAATTAATGATGTATACCACATATATAAACACATAATTTCAGATTTCTCATTTATATCATGCATTGTAAGTTTGAGATGACGCGTGATTGGTGAACAGCTGCTTGGCCTCAGCAGTGTCACGGCTGCTTGGTTTCTTATCTACTGCAGTTGGAGGGCAAACGTGAGGAACCACCGAGGACGAAACACGGGAGGGAAGGTCTGGGGAAGAAGAAGAAGAATGCAGAGTAAGATAAAAAAGGTAACGTTCTCTCGTTCGTGTTAACATTGCACTCTCATCAGGAATGCGAGACTGACAGCGATGGACAGCTGGAGCGAGAGCATGGAGACACGACGGCCAGCCTTTTCAATTCCTCAGGCGGGGTGAGACTCACTGCTCCTCAGGCTGGGCGAGACTCACTACTCCACAGGTCGGGCGAGACTCACTACTCCTCAGGCTGGGCGAGACTCACTACTCCACAGGTCGGGCGAGACTCACTACTCCTCAGGCTGGGCGAGACTCACTACTCCACAGGTCGGGCGAGACTCACTACTCCTCAGGCTAGGCGAGACTCACTACTCCTCAGGCTAGGCGAGACTCACTACTCCTCAGGCTGGCCGAGACTCATTATACCACACACTCAAGCTGACTCATTACTTGATAACTCAGACCTGACTCTGTACTCTCTATACTGAGTCTGGGTCATTTCTCCATATTCTGAATCTGACTGCCTCATAGGATGCTCTACACTTATTACTCTACAGCCTGGATCTGGCTGCTGACTCATCACTTTATAACCCAGACCTGACTCATTACTCTATTTTTCTTCTAGCTGTGATCAAGAAATATAATCACCGGACTAAAACAGCTATAGCAGAACTTGAATTACCTTTTTTTTTTTTTATTTATTCCAATGTACTTGGCTAGAATGATTAATTTTTCAACAAAGCATATTATTTTGTGTGTTGATTTACATAATACACAAAACAGCAGCATATTAATGTATAATAGCACTAACTGCAGCCTTAGGGATGACAGTGATTCTTACGGGGGCTGAGAACGTTCCACCATTAGGGGGCGTGAGGGGAAAAGTAACAGCCTCTAAAAAGAATAAACAAGAGGATCAGCTATGAACACGTTTGTTGTCATGAGCAGGTCTGCCTTTGGAAATGGGGGTTAGCGTTAGCGATACATCAACCTGAATTACGAGCAAAGCCTGATTCGATTTATTTTTCAATATCAGACAGGATGCAATCATGGAAAAACAGCCGCCAATACACTGCATTTTAATTTTATATGCAAAACTAAAATATGAAAGATCTTGAGTAGCAACCATGACAATCCTTGGTGAAATTACCGAGACGATGAATTTTTACACTGATCCACTGATTACGTGGCAGGTTCCGGCATAAAGTACCAAGGATTCCTCAGGAAATGGAAAGGACAATGAGAAATGTAAAAGGAGAAGGCTGACTTACAGAGAAGACATGTGCTGAGATGTACTTACTGACATTTTCTGAATATATGTGTAGAAAAATACAGATGATTTGCACACAAGCACATAAATTCCACACATACACTTCTTATTACAATGATAATTTGTATGCAGTTCACGTTCTGTGTGTCTGGTATAAATACATTATTTTCTATAAGACAGCCAGAGCCATCATTCATTTGTTGGTATTTTGCGCAATTTTTCTTATTATTTCCATTCTTGCATGTCCTGTGCAGGGTTACAGGCGCCTGGAGCCTGTCCAGGAAGCCACAGGCGTAAGGTAGGGAGTAACGAGGCTGAACCCACCACAGGGAACACGCATCATTCACACCTACAGACAGTCTGCCCGCCATAATTCACCTTAGTGTGCTTTTCAATAGTGAGGGGAGACAACACGTAAACTCTGCCTGAACCCTGGTAACTAGAGGCGTGAGGCAACAGTGCTAACCACTGCGCCACCGTGCCACGGTCTTTTTAACTCTGCCGTTTATGTAATCTGGTTTCTCCAACAGCAATCTAATAGCAAATTTGTATCCAACTTGACGGTACTGCCGGTCACTTTGAACTCATGAGAAAACTGCAGAACGCGGCATGGCCACGGTCACACTTGCGTAACTGTACTTCTCACAAATCTAGTCTGACCGGAAAAAAAAAACAGATTTACAGGGAATGAGGAGTATGAAGAATAATGCACAGAGCCACACAAGTGCTGTGATTGAAAGTAATTTAAGGAAAAGAGTCAGACTATATGACATTTATATATTTTATACAAAAGTTATATATATAACATTACATAGATATATATATATATATATCTCATGTTTCTATATAATATATGATATTTCACTTGTGTTTGCAGTGATCCCCCCCGGGCCGTGCCCCATCAAAGGCAGGAATGAGATTCCTGATAAGCAAAGTCCTCCAGAGGCCCTCAGTCACACAGCTGGAAAAATGCAAAAAAATTAAATTTAAACCCTTATTTAGCCTTCTTTTTAGACATTACCATCATCCACTCTGCTCTTGAGTGTGTTGTACCACTGCAACCACATCGTGTGTGCCATACCGCTGTAACGACATAATGCATGCCGTTCCGCTGTAATGACATACTGTAGCACGTGCGGTACCACTGTAACGTCATCAGCGTGCTATACCGCTGTATGGAAATAGCACGTGCCGTATCGCTGTGACGTCATAGTGTGTGCCGTACTGCTGTAACTGCGTAGTGCGCACCGTACCGCTGTAACGTCATAGTGTGTGCCGTACCGCTGTAACGTCATAGTGTGTGCCATAGCACTGTAACGTCATAGTGTGTGCCATAGCGCTGTAACGTCATAGTGTTTGCCGTACCGCTGTAACGTCATAGTGTGTACCGTACCGCTGTAACGTCATAGTGTGTGCCATAGTGCTGTAACGTCATAGTGTGTGCCGCTGTAAAGTCATAGTGTGTGTCGTACCGCTGTAACGTCATAGTGTGTGCCATAGCGCTGTAACGTCATAGTGTGTGCCATAGCACTGTAACGTCATAGTGTGTGCCATAGCGCTGTAACGTCATAGTGTTTGCCGTACCGCTGTAACGTCATAGTGTGTACCGTACCGCTGTAACGTCATAGTGTGTGCCATAGTGCTGTAACGTCATAGTGTGTGCCGCTGTAAAGTCATAGTGTGTGTCGTACCGCTGTAACGTCATAGTGTGTGCCATAGCGCTGTAACGTCATAGTGTGTGCCATAGCACTGTAACGTCATAGTGTGTGCCATAGCGCTGTAACGTCATAGTGTGTGCCATAGCGCTGTAACGTCATAGTGTGTGCCATAGCGCTGTAACGTCATAGTGTGTGCCGTACCGCTGTAATAACACGTCGTGTGCCTTGCAGTACCTCAGAGCAGCGTGCTGTTGAGCCGAGGTGTGTGCAGGGTCTTCACGACTGAGGGTCCGTTGCCCCCTGCCGACAGCACCTGCACCCGCACTTTGTACGCGCTCTCTGGCTGCAGGTGCCCTACAGTCAAGGAGCGCCGACCCTGGGGCAGAGAAACACAGACCACATGCTGAAAGGCTGCAGGTTCACACAATGGCTGAATGAGTACATTCAGAACGGGACACGATACGGCAGATATCTTCAAGGACTGAAGAATTGAAGGATTTTTATTTTTCACATGCATAAATAGTCAGACTAAAACCTGAAATGAAAAGTGATCAACTGCCGTAATAAAACAATTTTAATATAACAAAAAAAAACAATTTAATAAATCCATCTACTGTATCTACACATCCATCCATTTTAGAAACCTGCTAGTCCTATGCAGAGTCACGGGGGATCAGAGCCAATCATGGAAGCCACGAGTGCAAATAGGGGACAACCTGGGTTGAGGCACCGACCATCTCGGGGTTCACACACACCAATCACACTCATAAATATGTAATAAATAAGAAACAGAAAGTTATACTGAAAAAAGAAAAAGAAACGCCAGAGATGCGTAACATGGCTCAAGTACAAACCTGAATACCATTACCTCACATCTAATGTGAAACCCAGTGACACGTACTATTAAAATAGCAGTGTGGTCTGGCGGATGACAGTTTAAAAACCTGATGTACTACAGCGGCTTAGCGAGGGCTCACAAAAAATGTGCTAAAATGGTTAAATCACATGACTTGTGACATCCAGACTTGGGAAATCGTCTTTCGACAAGTTTTCCTTGACAGTAGAACTCACCGGCTGCACAAACTGAGTTTGGGAGACGGGCGTGTTGAGGGTCGCACTGGTGCCACCAGCGCTGGACACTGGGACCCAGGAGAACTGGAAGCCGGTGACCGGGTCCTGCCCGGGAACAGCCTGTGAAAGCTGCCAGCTGAACACTCCTTGCAGGGAGCTGTTCTGCATCTGGAAAGCAATTGTCAGCTTCTCTGGACGTTGCAGGGCTTTTTTAGCTGGTGAGGGGCGCTCTAAGACAGAGAAGATAATGACGATTATCTGTGACAGTGAGCTGCACCAAATCACGCTCACAATCAGCGAAAATATCATTAAAAATATTAAACAATACTAAATAATCTGAAGTCACCAACAACAGCACGATTACTTAAAAGCAAAATCTTCCAGACTAATGAGAAATATTTCATTTCTACATTTCTCAAGTGAAGGTAGGTTGGCGAACTTGACGAACTTGCATGCAAAGAGATGTTTTATAACATCTCTGTGTTGTTTGCGTGGACCTTACCCCCTCTGGTGCAGGACAGGGACTTCACTCCCCTGTCTCTCAGTGCAGAGCACGACGGTGTCGTCACGGATGTCACAGCCTCTGACCTTGGACCTGGGCCAGATACTGGCATAACTGACACCCTGTACTTACAGGCAAACATCAGGCCAGTGATGACAAAGTAAGTTCCCTGGGAAGAAGGAGTGAACTGGGAGTCAGTCGTAATAAGAGAAGCGTCAAAGAGATGAAAAATGAAAACGAGGAAGGGTGATTAAGTAATTCCTGAACAATGGAGGGGAAATGAGCTTAAATATGGGGCATTGTATATTTATATTTATATTTATGTTGCCAGACAGCATTCTGTATGCTCCTGCCGCAGCTGCACAGCAGGTCATAGGGGGAAATTTTACTCTTTCAATTGAAGCAAGTGTTTAAGATGTCCTGTAGACATCTGCTTGGGCACCGAACCAAGGTGTGAGCTGGTACTATATGCCAGAAGGAACCTTTAAAAAATATGTGGTAGCAGGACCCAGTTTGTTTGACAAGGCCCAGATAGTAGCAAAAAAAATCACACTTGTTCGCTCTTCCTGGCAGCCGGTCGGATAGCAGTCCTTGAACCTGAATTCATCTTGTGGTGAAAACTATTCCTTTGCTTGTGTTGCACATCAATGTCTTAATAAAAAGTGCTGAACGCTGGATGAGAGTATCGCTTTCCGAAGTGCTTTGTAGCAAATGCATTCAATAAGCCACATTCCTATGTTTATTACACAATATAGAGTTTCTGCTTACCGATGGCATCCAAAATAAAAGTAGCGTGTCAGACTAGGAGGTCTCATATTTGCTGAATTACAGAAGGACCAAACCTCGTTAGATGGCTGATATTTACAGTAACAATCCAGAAACACGCAGCCAGAGGGATCTGTGTTCATTTCCACAGTTCGGAATGTGCTTTCATCTCTCAAATTAAATGTCATAAAAATAGGATGATGATCGCGAGAGCAAAAAGGAACTCAAACATTTGGATTACGGAGGAATCGCTCGAGGCAGCTGGATGTACCTGGATGGTGGCGTTCCGCTCTGCTTTTGTGAAGTTGTGTGCACAGGTTTCAGGGGACCACCTGAGAAGGTAGGCGAGGGGATCCTTCAGGGACCCTTTCGGAGAAACAGAGAGTGTTCAATTCATTAGGCAGTGTGATAATAACTGGGCAGGACGCGGAGGGAGTCAATACCGAAGGCTGCGATTTCAGCATCTTCCTGAATCACTCCATTTCATGTGAACTAGTTTTTTCTTCTTTTTTCCAAGCAAGTCCTCCCTTTCTCCCCGTATCCAGGCAACGTCACATCTTTCACCAAATATATCTCACACTGTGCTCAGGTTGTCTCAGGCCTACAGATCCTCCTCCAACACATATGCTTTCAATTTATAAACCATACTGATATTATTAAAAGTGTTCTCTAGGTTTTTTCACAATTTCTCTGAGAGATAACAGTAAATCAGTGATTATTATTTATAGTGTTCTGTGGCTTAAACAGAATGCGTTCCCTAAATGTCACAATATTGCCAAGAACAGTATTTTTGGGAAACTGCTAAACCAGCAAATACTTTTTATAGATGTATTAAAAGCGTTTGAATGCTTTAAGGGTGCTTGGTGTGGGTCTCGCGTCGGTGATTTGGAGTACTGTGCAGTCTTTAGACTTTTCACCCAGAATACATGCAGGGTGACAACAAGAGAGGTCACATCTCAGCTGGATTCATCGTCCAGCATGGAGCCGTCGTCTTCATTCCTGACCCTGGGGGACCACCACAAGGTGCCAATTTTCATTCTGTCTGAGCGCTCTGACGCATATCTAAGCTCCTATTTCCTTTCCTGCGCTAATTTTACCAGCTGCTTCAGAGCTTTAGGTCATTATTGTTATTGTTAACAGAGCGCTGGAAAACCTGCGTACGCCGCAGACGGAGGGCGTGCAGACACCCCCATAACGCCCCACCCTCGCTGCCGCTACCAACGCTGATGCTGAGCACAGGAGCACAAACACCACGCACTTCCTCAGTCCTGCCCGACCCACTGGGGGAACTGGGCCGCCGTACCTGGTAAGCGTTTCTTCCAGAAGACTTTGACCTGGAGCTGGCTGTTGTGGTAATGTGGGGCAGCCGCCTCCAGGCGGAGTGCAGTGTGTGAGGAGAGCGAGGAGGGCAACTCGTTGGACACCTCTCCAGTAGCTTGACCCGGGTTCAGTCCGACTGGATGACCTGCTGCTGGAAACGACAGCATGTCGGAAAACGAAATGGCCCCGGGGAGCCGCCGTTGTCCCGGGGCGGCAGAACACCGTCTACACATATGAATCTCAGCCGATGCTGTTTCTTGGCGTGACGAAGATGAGCCGTGCAGAATTCTTGCGAATAATCAGAAAAAAGGCCAGTGTCACGGTATCACTGCCTGATTCTCTAACTGCTCCGTCAGAGTTAAGGTCTGAACTATGGGTTCTGGCTTCTCAAACCAGCAGAAAGCACCATGGTCCAAAGTCCAGGGACACCGCTAGACAAAACACGCACTTTATGTTAAGTGAAACTTCACCTGTACCACATAGACCTGGCCATGGAAAAGGCTTTTCAGAGTTTGTGGGAATTATGTGGGCAGAAAGTACAGCACAATTAAGAAGGTCTGTTCTGCATCAAGGACTGTGCAGGCAACTCTTATGCAGACTTTTATTTACTTGATATTAAATACTGTACTGGAAAGAAGACATTTAAGATGATCTGGAAATCTGTTATGCTCCTGAATCATATGAGACACCTTCACCAACACACAGTTTTTCACACATTGACGGTTGGACAATGTCAATCAGGAAACTGACTGTCCATCACCAATTGGTCAAATGATTCATCACCAGTTTCATGCAAACAGAAAACCAATGGCACCATATGAACCTCATGTTAGACCAGGAGGCTCCAGCAGGGCAGATGCTAATGATACTCTGCTGCCTTGGGTCTTCTTGACACTAGGAAATGTGTGATTTGGAATCTTGGACTACAGTTCATCTTAAGTTACTCATCTTCACTGGATAAGCTATTATGCTGACAGTCTCCCATGTGCAGAAAAAAACATCTCTGTGGTGATTTGGTAACATCAGCTTTTTTGCCCGCCTTTAATCTTTTAAATGAAAGCATATCAATGGAATGAGGTTTTCCAATCAAGACTGTGTTGCGGGGTTACCATATGTTGATAAAAATAGTACAACTGAACGTAGATACGAAAAACACGATAACTTCCACAAGAAGAGGCCAGGCCCAGGCCGTAGGAAAATCACGTGCAAGGGAGTCTATTATGAAAGAGAATTAGTTTCTTTATTATTTGGTTTACAATGAACAATCTCCATCCAAGTGAGACATGCTGAGGCCAAAAACAAGCTGGAATATTTTACTGCTGTTCCCAAGATGCCGGGCTGTGAGGCGGGAATTTTTTTTGGCAGAACTGCATGAGGATTTATGCAACTTAATTAGAAGCAGAAACAACAACAGAAAGACTCTTCAAACGATGCCTGGCCAAGGGTGAGCTACAAATGAAAGCTTGGTGCTACTCTTTTGGGGTGTCATAAGCAAGGGACGGCCTTTAATATCCAGCCTTTGGCGACCCGGGATCCAGTCTGAGCCAGATAAGCATTGATCGAGCTTTTCTGATATGCTACAGGTACTTAAGCTCTTCAAAGGCATGAATGGGATCAGACTTTTAATCGAATTTCACTGTCCAGTT
>JAODKE010000035.1:2517610-2537180 GCA_026779605.1 Mormyrus hasselquistii | reverse complement strand
GTCCTATGTTAAAATGTAACCTGACCTGTTAAGATGTTTTTGATTGAAATAGCTTTTGATTTCAGTAAATATGACCTTCTAATGCTGCAAATTCAACAAATGACCATTTTCAGTTCCTTAAAACCTATAAAATGTTTTGAAACTCTGTTGTGCATAATAATTTGGAACAGTGCATTTTAAGTTTTTTTATTTTTGAAAAACATACAGGTATCATTGGGAGGTTTGTTCAGTAACATTTGAATTATACTCTAATGGTAGATGACTTGAAAATTATGCTGACTGTCATTTGTGTCGATTATTTAGGAAAATCGGAGAAAAATATCCTTTGCATAATAATTTAGAATGTGGTGTAAATTAGTCTGGTGAGAAAACAAGCCGGATTCGGCAGAACCGCTCCCTTCTTGTTGGCCAGCACTAGCGCAGCAGGACCTGTCTGAGGTGGGCAGTGGCACCGGCTGTTTGTGTGTCAGCCTGGGGCCCAGATCGGGCCTCTGGGGGCTCGTGCGGTGCATCCATGTCATTCCTGGGGTTTTGTAAAAGAGCCTTTTTACAGAGACGGCTGATGGGCAAAGCCGCGGTGCTGCGGTCGCCGTGTCTCTCAGGAAGGATCAGCCGCCCACGCCGCTCCTCTTCCCGTAAAATAACTCAGTGGTCTGGGGCCTTTTTATGGGCCATGGAAATAACATGACAACTGAGCAACAGAACGTCACTGACAAAAGGACGATAACTAAGCCAGACTACAGAGAGGCACACGCGTCCGCTAGAACTGTGCTCTTCTGTCATCAAATTCTGTCATCAAGCTAAATTTATTCTTCTTATTGAGCCATATTCAATGAACAAATGCGAACGAACGCGAACAAATGTGAATAAATGCGAACAAATGTACCTGGTTTGGTAACACTTTACAGCAGGGCTCCCCAATTCTGGTCCTGCAGGGCCAGAATCCAGCACACTT
Source organism: Mormyrus hasselquistii (assembly GCA_026779605.1). NCBI lineage: Eukaryota > Metazoa > Chordata > Actinopteri > Osteoglossiformes > Mormyridae > Mormyrus > Mormyrus hasselquistii. The sequence continues at coordinate 2,536,225 of JAODKE010000035.1, read as the reverse complement.
TGCAGATTTCCCTGCTCAAACACACCTACTAAACTTGCTTAGCTGATTAAGGTGTTTGGAGGGAACCCTGCTTTTCAATAACTGCACCTCCAAAGTGCCTTTTTAATGCATTCATAGAACATTAGTAAGTATACCAGTAAGTATAGCTTAACAGCTTTAATATACAATAAAAATATACATTACATGATAAGAAACATCATAATCATATAATATTTAAGGTGTACTTACATACTGCTTATGAACATTCTATGAATGCATTATGATGGTACAGTTAATGTACAGCATTACCCCTAATTCATTGTAGCAGAAACTGAATGTTAATACAGACTGTCCCTGGGTTATGACTGGGTTGCGTTTCGACAGACGCGTTGCATGTTGAAATGGACGTACGATGGAACACGATGATGGTGTGAGAATGAGACTGGGAGATGCGTGTGACACTGGGACGGACGCCCTTCTGTACAGCACAGTACATTCTTATGGCAACTTTTGTGTCTGTGTAAGTGGACAGTCTGTACAGTAATGAATATATTCGTAATGTTTATAAGATCAGAGCCTGGTCACACGTAAGTCAGACCCCCTCATTGTGACACTTACCCCGCGAGGAGAAGAAGTGCTTGCTGGGCGTGGTGAACCCGCGGCTGCCCTGGCTGTTGATGGCGCTCACCCTGAACTGATACCAGCGGTGCGGTCGCACGTCTTTCAGCACGGCGTGGTCCTCCATCGTCTGCAGGGTCAGGGGCAGAGAGACCATACAGGCAGATTAACCCTCTATCCATCCGCAATCATCGCCCGTCGCGGGGTGATAACAGAGTCCACAGGGAGATGTTAGATTGGGAGGAGATATCTCCTCTGGCTGCTGAAAGATGCCTTGGGAATTATCCGTGAGTCCGGAATGTTCCTCGGAGCAAGGCGGAGTGATCCCAGTGCATGAGGGCAGTCCTGTAGCTTTCAGAGACGCCCGTCAGTCACTGACTACCACCCACAATGCAAAGTGGGATATCCTGAACTCTCCAATTTAAATCAAGAATGAACTGAAACCCACACACCTCCCAGGCAGGGCGTTAAGGCCTGTCTTCAAGGCCCGTCTTCTCCCTTAACACATTATGAAGGCCCAGACCAACAAAAATGTGTTATATTTCCCAAATGAGTGCTAATGGCCCTTTAAACTGCAGTTACATTTTAGATAACGTGCACGGGACAGCCACATATGAAGCAAAGACGCAGCATGAATGTGACTGGGGGGGGCGACAGGAATCTCAGCCTGCATGCCATTTCAGACTCATCCGCCGCCGGCACTAGATTTGCCGTCGAGCCCCTGCTGATGTAATTGGCGCCGATGCCTCAAACTGCTATAATTACACAGTTGTGTGGCTGATCGCTTCCAGAGGCGGGCCGGCAAGGACGGTGTTGGCCGTGAGCCGAGAGTCTGATGGGGGTGGGGGAGATGGGGGGGGTGGTGTCATAATCAATACAGCGGCCAGCGATACGATACCGTCCCTTTAAAATATGAGGCAATTAATACTTCCCATTTACTTATCACTAAGTGACAGAGGCCACACTTACACTGTTGAGTCTCTAAGCGTTTTACAGGCATGAACTTGCACCTTCTGCTGACTGCTCTTCCTTCACAGCATTAGCTAAAGCAAAGCCCATGATAAGCTACGCAATAAACGACATATTTTCAAGTTCGATTTCCTGCGTGCGTACGCATTCCTCAAGCACACTTTATGTACGTCGTTCTGTTCTACACGTCCCGTATGGTCCCCCTCCGCTTTGATGCTACGTTTCTTTGACATATTTATTTTTATTTTCCTTATTACCATGGTAACGGTCTGCCATGGCGTAGCCTCGTCCTCACTGGGGTGGATGCCATAGTTCCATCTCTTCTGCAGGATGTACAGCACAGGCTCAATGGAGACATTGAACCTGGACATCCAGGTCACCAGGAGCTGCCCCTGTTGGTCCTCGAGGAAGGACATGTCCTTGCGGGGCCTGAGGGGGACACCTGGCAGGGAGACGGAGAGTAAAACCTTGAAGGTGGATCAGAAACATGACCCGCCGTCGGGGAGAGTCTAGACCGCGGGGAAGCATATCATACTGGACCCTCAATCCAGACCAATACAATTATGTCCCATATTTATTGGACAGGGTTCCTGGGAATCGTCCTCACTCTCCCCCGATTACGGCACCCTGCCATGTCAATGAATAAAATAAACTACTTATTCTGCATATCTCTCCACAGTCATATTATTAAAGATGATGTTAATGGTAGCGGTATCTGTAGATGTAACTGAACGTGTTAAGAGATCTAAAGACTCCTCTGAGACACAAAGCAAACAGTTAGACACAAATATCATTTATGTGTGTGTGCCTGTGGCTCTCTCTCTCTCTCTCTCTCTCTCTCTCTGTCTGTGTGTCTCTGTGTGTGTTTTGTCTTGGAGAAACTTCGCTTTGTATCTCCTCCAGGTACAATCATTCCTATTTTTCTTGGGACTCCCGTTAATCATAATTCAGTCAAAAAATTTGATTATTTCTGTGATTCACCAGAATAAATTTTGCTTTCTTATTTCCAAAGTAGAGTTCTTTTTCAGAGAAATAAAGCCAAAAACAGTTTACCAATTTAAAATTAGCATTTCTTTTGGGAAATTCTTATGGGTGTGCTTTAAATGAGCTTGTGGGTTTTCTGAGTATTCAGAATCTTATGCACTCTGTCTCCTTCCAGGACTAAACCTGCAAGCACAATGTCACCAAAAGTCTTTCAGTACTGCCAGACTCATAACAATATTATGGTATATTTTTCATCTAGCCTGAAGATTCAACCCAAGTATCATAGCTCATTATGAAAATAAATTAGATTAATTAATTATTCCTATTAATTTAGTTAGATCAGGAGTGTCAAACTCCGGGCCTGGGGGGCTGGAGCCCTTAGTTCTTTCCCTGTTCCACCACACATGACTCAGTTCAAGAGCTGTGTGGTGATTAGCACAAGGAGGTGCAAGGAGTTGAATAAGGTGTGATAAATGAAGGGAAACCCAAAAATGTGTAGGGTTCCGGTCCTCCAGAAATGGAGTTTGACACCCCTGAGATAGATGATGCTTTTATCTAAAATGATGTACAATTAGGAAAGCCATTCCCAGCAGCAAATGAGATCAAGAGCTTAGTGGTGACATCACTCTGCCGTCAGTGGGATGTGAACCAACGACCTTCCAGTCACAGACAGAGAGCCCCAACCCCCCCCCCCCCCCCACAGACCTACAGCATAAACTTACCGTGAGATTATTTTCCTGCTTTTAATTGCCAAACCCTTTAATGTAACTTTGTAATATTTGGTAATAATAATAAAACAGTTACTAATCATTTGATAATATTAGTAAGTACAGTTCAGAGCGGCTGAAAGCACTTAGCACCGTAAGGGGCGCACCCTTGTAGAGGTTGGCAGGGGCCTGGCATGTTTGCCCGCAGCCGTTGGGGCAGCATTTCCGGGGGCCAGAGCAGTCGCGGTCCAGGCTGCAGCTCTCCACGCAGGCGGCAGCGAAACCCGAGGCTTTGTATGGCGGTGGGCAGTCCCCCTGCTTCTGGGCCCGCACAGACCCAAGGAACTCCGCGCTGGCCGTACACTCGTGGTGCTTCTGTCGGGAGGCGAGAGAGACCATGGGCCTGGGCGGTGGTGGGCGTAGCTGGGCTTAAGCTGGAACGGAGAGGGCCTCTCCTGTTTCATGTTAGTCAGACGGCCCTGTAACATCTGACAAACCAGGGTTGGTACCACGCCAGCACTCGCCCGAGGTAAAAACCTCACGGTTCCTTGTTTACACACGATTCTTGGAAACATCCAGATTGCTCAGAGACTGAAGCTGGCAGCGACTAACTGGCCGCTAATTTGGGAAAGGACTCCATGTGCCACGCGGGAAAATATCTTGCCAGTTTGCTTCTCATTCAAAAAAAAAATATCACAAAAGGCTAACTGGCACAATACTGTCTTTTCTTGTTTCTAAGAGTAAATCCCTATAATTGAGCTACAATACAATTTATCAGCATAAAATACCTTTTATCAAACAAAAAGAGACACCCTGATTGTTCTGGTAATAACAGGTAAGACACTGAAGTTTATGTTCTTAAAAAAATTCTTGCCATGATCAAATAGCCGCTTTAATAGGCCGTATTTAACCACTGGGCAGATATAATACGGGGATTATCTCAAACTCCAAAACAGGATTATATTCAGGCCCCGCCCAGCACCTTCTCCAACATCTCCAATCACCTAAAACTTCCCTCATCTTTCATGGAAGGGTAACAACATCGTATCAGAGCTTTTCTTTCAGTGACACAGAAATAACTGAGGCTTCCTTTTTTTTGCTGGAAATTATAATTAGCTAGAGTCACAGGTCACAGCAAATCCTCAGCAGAAAGGCTCTGGTTTCACCAGCAGGATACCTTTAACAATCCCTCACTAAGGAACTCACCTCGCAGCTTTTCTGGGACATCCCGCGCCTCTTTTCCCACAATCCCTTGCATGGTTGTAAGCACTGAAAGAAAAACACAATTTAAACGAGAAGATGGTAGCCAAAGTCTTATAAAGGTCACATGCATCCATCCCTCCTGCAGCTACTAATGTAGTACAGAGGGCCTTTGCCAGGCTGCACAGGGGCACAGACGGGCCATAACCCTGACCCCCCCACTCCTACCCAGCCTCAACTGTAATCATAAGGGCCAAACTAAGTAGAAGACTTCTGGCATTTTTAGTAGTTTGATTACAGTCAGGGGTGGCACAGTGATTGGCGCCGTCCACTCACACCTCTAGGAAGTGGGTTGGACTCTATGCCTGGGTTCCCTGCGGTTGGAGGTTCCATGTTCTCCCCATGTTGTCGTGGGATTCCTCCAGCTACTCCCACAACAACATGCTGAAGCTAACTGGAGTTGCCAAATTGTGTCTGTGAGCACAAGCACATTTTTCCTATGGGGAGAAACTCTAACCCCAACAACCTTAACCATAAGTAACAAAATATGAGACTTTTGGCAATTTTAGTTTTCTGATTGTAGTCACAGATTTTTATAACTTTGAGTTTCCCCATATGTGGACCAAAAGAATGGTCCCCACAATGTCAATACAACAGGTGTTTTTTTTTAACATATATATCACCACACACACACACACACACACACACACACACACAATGGGTGACATAAATTAACTTACACTTAAAGTACTTCTACTTTTTTCTAGTACTTTATCCAAAAATCCTGTCTAAATTATGACAACTTCTGGCACACACTTCTGCCACTCTGACAATAACATAAAACACATGAGGTTGTTTCTCACCAAACCATAATAATACCATAATATGGCAAAACCTCTAAAGTGATACAGTACATACTGCTCTCCCATACTATATAAAATAGCATGTGCGGTTTGACAAAATCTATTCATGACTAGCTACCAAGAATAATAACGAAAATGAGTTAGTAATTAATGTATTAGTGATTCGAAATTGGTTAGTGTGCTGTTCTTCAAAAGAAAAACTGTGATTACACTGACTTGTGTAGCACAGACTCTTCACCGCACTGCTAACAAGTGTTATGCTCAAAGCCGGACAAAATGTGCCAACACTGGCCAGCCGGGCGAAGCTGACGAGTCACCGACTCCATTTTCCACCTGCAAATACTTTCTCTCTTGCCTGGAACATTAAAGCCAAACATTCCAAGAGAAGCTTCTACGCGTCTGAAATAACTACGGTTCATAAATTAATGGGATCTCCTTGGCCGGAGAACCATTTTTTTTCCGCTGCAGTTTCATCTCAAGTTTCATACGTATAAAAAAAGTGAGTGAAAGATTGTCCATGGAGGGAAGGCCGCGCATCGTGGTTTGATTTCGCCTTGTGAAATCTCTGGGCGCCAAGGAAGGTCTTTTAACACCCCTGCTCTGGGGGGTTGTATCTAGCTGCAGCTCTCTCCATCCTGCCCTCTTTGTGGCATCACCTTCGCCTTACTTGACTCCAGGCTAATTTATCAAACGTGTCTTCTCACAGCGGGACCCCGTACCCCTGTTGGTGGACGCGGCGTCGGACTTTTCCTTTAAATGAGTGGGAGAATATTAAGACATCTGTTGCGTATTATCAAAAAGATCATTCTGACATCTGCCAGCTTCCATTCCCCTGTTCGCAGAGACCTTCCCTCGGTTCCTTGCACTGCTCGATCGGCATGACTAAGCCGAGTCCATAAATCTGCTGCTTTAAACATAATTTACTGTTCATTTGCTCTTACATGCACGCTTAAGAATATAATAAAATTCAGTTGTAGCAGGACCAGTTTATAGAAAAAATGTATTACAATCCACTGGATGCATTCATTTCGATGCAAAAAAGTTCACAGATCTGTCCCTTAATCTCCAAAATGTATAGTCACAATACAGTCATTTTTATTAATGCGATGGTCTATTATATTTCTTGTGGCCCAATCACTGGACCGACCCCTAGTTAAAATCACAATTACTATGGAAATCATAAGTTGTCGTTATAGGTCTGTTATGCCGTTACGGGTGATGACAGAAGCACACATTCATCTGTGATTGCACACGAGTCGCCTGCCAGCTCATTAGTTAACCCTCTAGTGGCCCGCAGGCAGGATATATGCCGCTAAATCAGCCCGCTGAAAGGTCAAAGGTCAGGGTGCTCACAGAGAGTGTGTTTGATCACACCGGGGCCAGGTGGGCGCTGTGCGCACGGGGCTCCTCCTAATCGCCGATGACAGGCCTTTTCGGTCACCTCCACGTCCCACCGGTCCGAGCAATGCGGAAAAGGGTACTACGCGTCTGGGGCTTATAAAAGCGACGACTTCTCACTGGGCTAAAGCTCAGGGACCTCCTGGGGGGGAGGGGAGGCAGCTGACAGGTCCACCTTATTTCTGCCGTTGTGCGAGACTGAGAACATACTCCCCCTCTGGCTTGCTGCAGCTTACAAAGACCAAATTAGGCGGTAAGAATATATCTATAATTATCCGTGGCTAGTGGGTGAACAGGGCAGTGTTTGTGAGACTGGCATGTGATGCGTGATAAGAAGATGCAATTATTTAGAAAAAACCTGTATATCAACTTCTGATGTCACGGGAACCTTGAAAGAGACTTCTTAAGAAGAAACAGTATTAGCTAAATACATAAAGCAAGTCGGCCCCCAATGTGATCGATTTCACAGGGCCTGTGTAAATATCTGTAGGAACATAATAGCATGCAGCCAATCTGCGTTTGGGAAAACAATGGAGCCCATAGTTTTAGTTCTAAGCATGTGCAGTATTTTCCCAGAACACCACATATATATTGTATAAACACAGTTACATTTACACTATAAGGACAAAAGTATTGTGACACCTGGCCATTACATCCACAGGAACTTTGATGACATCACATTCTAAATCCATAGGCATTAATATGGAGCTGGTCCAAACATTTGAGACAATTCTATGCTTCCAACTTTTGTGGGAACAGTTTGAGGTAGGGCCCTTTTCTGCTCCTCCACAAGTGCATCCCAGTGCACAAAACAAGTGCCTGACCTCATAGATGCCCTTCAGGATGAATGGGCAGAAATTCCCATAGACACACTCCAAAATGTTAGAGGAAAGCCTTCCCAGAAGAGCGACGGCTGTTATAGCTGCAAAGGGGGAACCAACTCCATATTAATGCCTATGGATTTATAATCAGATGTCACCAAAGTTCCAGTGGGTATAATGGGCAGGTGTCCCGATACTTTAGTCCATATGATGTCTTTTATAGTACTTACATGTATGTATCTTATTTTTAATCTTTAATGGGTGCTCATTATTAATATATAACTTGGTTATTGATTTATAACGGTAAATACTTACGATATTGATTTATAACGGTAAATACTATAGTCATTCATATTCAGAGGCATTCTGAAGAATTTGATAGGACAGCATCTCCAGAGATCTTTAAAAAAGCTTTCTTGAAAAAATCGGTTAGTCGTAGCAACATGACCTGAGCTATTAAATTCCATGAAACAGCTGTGGAACATGCAACCCTAACATTTAGGCAACTAAAAGTAAGAGGAGAACAAGAGGTAAAAGAACTATTGCTGCCTGTTCTGTGAATGAGTGGTGTAGCCTGAACTGTTGTGCATTTGACAAGCTTCGATTTGATTTCGAGTATAGTACTGTACAGGAGTACTGTAGGAGTACAGTACAGTTTTGGAGTATAGCACAGTTACTGTTTTTCCCTGTTAGCATTTAATGGTCAGTTGATATTCTTAATCCTTGTAATGTAACACAATATTTTGATGCTGCTTCTTCGCAGAATACATACACACTGACAGTCACACAATACAGGCAATTCAGAGATGCCACTTTGTCTAACACTATGTGTTTGGACTGCTGGAGGAAACCCAAGAACTTGAATTAAAACGTGCACACACACACACACACAGGCACAGACAAACACACAGACGCACACACACACAGACTCGCACATATGCACACACATGCATAGCACACAGATGCACGTGCCCACACATATGCACGACACACAGATATGTGCATGCGTACACACGCACGCACGCACACACACACACACACACACACACACACACACACACACAAACAGCAGGGGCGGTACTGAAACCCAATAAGTTGCCCAATCGCTCGTGGAAATTGCAAACGTACTCAAAATGAACATATTTTTAAAACTGGTTTTGTAATTTTGAAGGTCTAGCTTGACCAACAGATGTTTTTTTTTTTATTCACTCATATTATTACAGAAGTTGTTGCAGAAAACTGCAGATTTTGGGGAAATGTTTTAATAATATTTGAGGGGAATCATTTGTTAGCAAGCATGCATGTTCATATCTCAGAATGGAACTCTTGTTTTTTAACCATGACTATTCAGGCAATTACATGCAAAGTGACTCATTCCGTGATAATTAACACATACATAATTAGATACTGTTTCTCTCTGGAGTCGAATAGCAGACCCAAGCTGAAAACGTGGTATTAAAGTCCCTTTAAATGAAAGGTTGTAAATTTGACCAGTAGATCTCATATGAGTGGTTTTAACCAGCAGGACTTTGTTGGACTTTGTGTGGTACTGAAATGGAAACTACACATTCAGAGAGAGACAAAACCAGCAGGGGGATTTAGCACATTTCACTTCTCTATAAATGGTCCACAAATGGTCAGTCTATTGTTTGTCATTTTTTCTTCTGGTTTTACAAGTCTAGACATTTTATATGGCCGTCAGCAAATGAGTCCTTCGAAATGTCACGGCGATACCTTTCCATTACCAGTGATGGGATCACGCAGCTGGCCCAAAGTTCACAATGTGGGTCTTCATATAAAGGTCATCCAGCTGTTAAATATCATGATTCAATATGGGACGGTCCGTGGAATGACGCGCCCCTTCCTGTTTTTCCCCGTCTCGCGGTGCCGCGTGCCCCCGTCTGGCCCACAGTGGGAGGGTGAAACCTCTTGACAGTGATGTCAGTTTGGGCAGCGCTCTGCTAGGAAGCTTCTCATCCATTACCAAAGCCTAGCTGGAGGACTCTTTCCATTGTGACTGATGCTGGGTAATATGGTAGGTGGTGCTGGAAAACCTGCATCAACTTGGGCCAGAAGCAGAGAAAAAGCCCCAGAGGAACCTCAGTCACCTCTAACCCACGTTGGCCACTACCCGCCGCTATTCAGGATGCTGGCAAGAAGCACTGGCATTTCAAAAATGTGCTCGTAAATGGCAGTAAGGTAAGGTACCCAGTATCATGCTATCACGCTTCTGCTCTTCAAAATGAGTAATTACCAAATAAATACACAAGGAATGTCTTACTGAAGCTCCAGGTACATTTTGGGTCTTATGGGGAAAGAGTCTGAATAAGACAGAATCCAGAACATCTATCACAAGTGTCTGTCATTATGAGCCAATGCCAGGGGTAACCTGTCCAGTAAGGATGACTGAACCCAAACTGTAATTCATTTCCTATGATGGTGGGGGCACCAGTAGGGCACAGACTGGGGAGGGACTTACAGTAAGACATTAACTGCTGCATGGCTACTGCACAGCTGCTACGTACTACTGTTTAGCAGACCTAGAGCTATAGGGCCGGCCTGAGATTAACGATGGTTTTAACAGACCTCAGTCCTGGATTTAGACGTCTGTCAGCTGCCAGGCATAAAGCGGTTCTTTTCGGCACTCCTGCTGCTTTACAGGTTGTCCCTGCACAATGGGGGATGACATTCTGGCTGATTGTAAGAAAAAAGGTGGTGGAGGTGGTGGGCCATCGAAGGTAACATGGAAATCATTTCAGAAAGATAAAAGCTTAAGCCTTGGCAGTATAAAGGCAATCTCAGCCAGAGACCAATCACAGGCGGATTGAGAGACCCAGGACCAATCTCAGCTAGAGTGGGGGACCTGAGTCCAATCACAGGCGGAGCGGGGGACCCAGGCCCAATCGCAGGTGGAGCGGGGGACCCGGGCCTAATCGCAAGCGGAGCAAGGGGCCCGGGCTCAATCGCAGGTGGAGCAAGGGACCCGGGCCAATCACAGGGAGAGTGGTGGGACCCGGGCCCAATCGCAAGCGAAGCAAGGGGCCCAGGCCCAATCGTAGGGAGAGCGGAGGGACCCGGGCCCAATCGCAAGCAAAGCAAACTGTACTGCACATCTGTCTGCTGGTGCCCCTGCAGGTGCTGGCCCGTGTTCGGCCTGGACGTCAAGGTGATGGGGTTGGGGGAGACGGCAGGCCTTACTTTATGGGGGGGGGGGGGGGGAAGACAGCGAGACCCAAAAATCAAGTTCCGCCCACATGGACATCCCCCACAGGTGTTAATTTCCCTCAGATGTGGCAGCGAGGCAGACGTGCTCAGAAGCCGAAACGCAATACGACGCGGCCGGCAGGGCAGTAAATCACGCGTCAGTTACGGCATCAGACACCCCTCAGCGGGGGGGTGCGCTATCACACTGGGGGACTCATCCATTCCCCCTAATTTGTAGGGTGTCGATGACGGTCGCACCTTCATCTCACTATCAGTGAGAAACAGATCTACAGAAGCTGTTCTTGTGGCTGTTTCACACCAGGACCAGTATTTAATCGGATTGAATGACGCCAATGAAATGTTCTCTAAAAAATTAAGTTGCCTTTGTACTGAATGCATTTTATGATTTAGGTCAGTTAGCTCAGACCAACAGCTGTCCGTTTCCCCTATAAACGCACGCAGTTAAATCCATTTTTGTCAATTTTTCAGTCCCCCTGCTGAACCAGTTGTATAACTTTAGTAAAATTATTCTCAAACAAAAATAAGTAAATAAACTTTAAAAATCGAGATTTCTGTTGCTTGGGCCTGACGGTTGAAGACGCTCGTCATGAGAATAAAGACCAAAAAATTCATTAATTCCAGGAATGTGTTTCTAAATATTTTATATTCCGCTCACTGCCCACGGATGAGATCTGACTTAAGTCTGATTCGCTTGCTCTTCCCCAAAGCCTGATTCATTAGAAAGATCTCTGACAGGAGTTACTCTGGCTCCAGTCACCCTTGTTAGCCTGATACGCCGTTGGCTGAAGTCAAAATGTACATCTACAGACCCAGTAAGCTGGACTGCCTACATAGGTTAATGAATGAGCTCTTTGGAAGCATGCGGCACTAAACAAAACAACCACCTCTCCGTGAAAAAACACAGACTTCTTGTCCAAGTCTGCGGTCTTCGGTTTCAGCTGTCAAGCAGTTATAATTGATCTGTTTCAGTAGCCACATTCCTTTCAGATTATCTGCTGGTACCTGCAGATGAGCAAATTCCTGGGTGGGGATCACTCTGCAGGCCACTCGAGTCTGCAGTCTGGGACTGGCCACAAAGGATATCCACTCGCAGGGAGAGAAGGTCACGCACAGTTAGGGGGAAATCTGAAATGTGCTCTATTCGCACTCTGTCGCTGCGGCCAATATCTGCATTTGGAGTGACACACTGGGAGAACGTGTTACTGAGGAAGACGTGCGGCACTGGGTTGCTGGCCGGTGCTCTCCCCGCTGGCGTCTAGCGCCGTTAAAAGCGTGAGCCGACTCTGGCCCTCGTCGGTGTCTGAGCGAAAAAGAGAAGGTGAGGATTCACAGACTCGCTGAACTAAACTTGAACCCGCCTGACACTGGCACTCTCATTTGTTTTTCTGCCGTACAGCTTGTTAATTTAGGGGAGTTCGTTGTTTGTTTAGGCAGGTCGCTGCTCTCGGCCATTTAAACCCGCTCCTCCATGGGCTTTCTTCTCACACCACATGTTGGCCCAGCCTCCCCCACCCCCCCCCTGTTGCTTGAGAGGGGTCCTAGCTGCGCTCTCCCCATCAGCTGTCACCCTCCTGTCACCATGTGTCACTCTGTCCCACCAATCGGGGGGGGGGGGGGGGGGGGGGGTTCAGGAGGATGGGGGCTGAGTCAGGAGAGAAGTGGAGAGGACTGATGCGACTTGGGGGGGGGGGGGGACCACAGACAGCAGAGCAGCTTAGGCCCTCGCTGAAAAGTATTCCAGCGCAACCGGGGGGGAATGTATTGATTTAATAGACAGAGAATGAAAGCCCCTTCTGCCCACTTAATAACTACAGAGAACTTAATTAATTCTCTACTCTTTTGAGACCAATAACAACAACAGTGGGCACTGAAAGGCTTGTGGTAAAGCTGAAGCTTGTTTGGTACCTCTGGCTAATACAGTATGTGATCAGATTCATATGTACAATCCTGCGTGTCAGCACAGCTCCCCCTCATGGTCCCGTGCCGTCACTACGGTCCGCAGGCGAGGGGCTAATGGCCTAGACGTCAGACTAGCTGGATTGAGGCCAAAAAACCTGAACACCGTGCTCCGAAATGTCGGGGCTGAGGTTAGGCCGAAGCCAAATCAGGATGCTGGTGAGTTAGACCAGAAGCGGGGAAAAGAAGCAGAGAAAAAGACAACGGCTTGAGGAAGGCCACGCTGGAAATTCACAAACCCCACCAGCCTTTGATTTTCAATTAATGCTGGACACACGTCTTTGATGCAAGCCTCCAGATATTTATCGAGCTAACAGGCCGTCCTTGGTAAACATGCATTCTCACTTTAGACCCTTCGAGGGGCATCCTGCTGAAAAAAAAATCACATTTGATATGCTGTTTCTTCCCCTAAAACCGCTGCTATCCTCTCTTTCATGTCTCAGATTGAACCTGTACTCTTGAACCAGAGCACGTCTCGCCAGTACAGTATTAAAGCCAATCGGAGATGAACTGTTTGCCGCAGTACGAATTAGATAGTTTGGAAACATGACTCTTCTTGGAGACCATGTTCTGATAAATTACAGTAATCACTGGTATGTGTTCTGTCTAGTAGTGTAACATCACACCAGCTTGGGTAAGTGAATCAATTGAAAAGTAACTCACACAATCTGGCTATTTAAAAATATTGTATTCCTTTCCTGCACTGAAGTTTTGGGTAAGTGAATCCATTAAAGCCTTTACTTATACATGGAAAAATAAAGTGGAGGTTTAATGGACTGAAGTGTCCAATTCAACACCCTGGATTTTCAACTTTGGCAGCAATGTCTGTAGTTGTCCACTAGAGGTCACTAAGTGGGGTAATTTATGTCTCGCATATGCTTGTGGTGAGTCTGACCACATTTTAAGTGAGGGGACGGTATTCTGATACATTTTGTTCTGGCATGAGCTTTTAAGTACTTTTGTAGAGTTTGAAATACCAAGTAGACAGTGGGAAAATTGCTCAACAGCAAGCCTCAGGCCCAGCTAGCTTATTAAGCTAAATTTACATCAGTTTCTCATCCAGCACAGACAAAATATTTCATGTTTTGTGAGAGAATCACTGTTGATATTTTATGGGATTTATATAAATCTTTTTTTCATAAAGAAAAGGTATTGCAGTGGGATTGGCAATGCAACCTAAGGAAGTGTTAGCAGAAAGCCCAAAGTCCTTTTGAGAACACGTTCCCCATCTTCTCTTTGAAAACCCCTTATTGCCTGACAACAAAGGTACAATTTTACATCTCGTTAAAAGACTCAGACTAATTGCTGAAAGCATAATTCTGCCAGCTTTTGAAAGTTTCTAATGATTTTCTTTGGGAATTTGCTGCGATGAAATAAAAAATAAACAACATGATTATCTGAGAAAGACTTTAAATTGCAATTGTACCTTATTTGTTCTGTGTCTTTTCCACACTAGAATCATGCCTGAAATGTCCTTGGCTTTAAGGAGGGGTCGAGAAAAATAAAACAAAAACACAAGGTACTCCTGCAGTGGCAAATGTACCGACAAAATACGCTGCACCTTGGAAGCAGAGGCTGACTCATGTGGTCATTACAGCAAAGCTGCAGCTTCGCAATAAATGCAAGCGTATTTCCTCTCTGATGACCAAGGGCCATCCAGAGGCAGGAAACAGGTCCCCATGTTATTAGCTGTAATCATATGGCAAGCTGCATCTTGGGCTGCGAGGCTGAGTTGATGGATCTATAGAGGACCTCTACCGCAATAATACCAATGAGCAGAAGTAGGCCGTCAGTCGCAATTTCTGCAGCTCGATTTTTGCAGGTTCTGTGCTTGAACTGCAAACTCTCATCCTCGAGACCACAAGCTCGGGAAGAAATCATTTTGCACTGTCGCTATCTTTCTGTATTTTTAAAAATGCACCTGCACATTGCATGATGTTAAGGTGATAATGAGAAGCATGAATATTTCAGCTGCAGATCGGTGGAAGGTATAGATGAATCATAAATCATACTAGCTTTCATGGCTGACATTATCAGAACAGCGTAACCCAATAATCAAAATTCAATAAGAACCAGACAAAATGAGTTATGGCTAATCAATGTGGCAATTATTATAATGGACTATGTGTTTTTGAGCAGATATCCTCTGCTGAAATGAAAACTTCCCAGCAGGATTTGTGAATTTAACTCCAGTCCCTGCGTGTAACAAACCGTGGATTGAGGTAACGTGGGCAGGCAGTGAGGTCCATGGGGATCTGCCGGATATGTTCTCCTCCTGCCTTTGAAAAAGTGGGCCTTGCAAGGGGAGGATTCCCATAAGGGCAAAGCCGCTACATAGGAGCAGATGCTGACGTTTGATTATATCCTTTGGTGAACCAGCAGATTCCAGCCAAATTACTGATGAAGCAGCAGAGCAGGTGGCAAAGGGTCTAGAAAAGGGAAACAAAACATGCGACATGATTGTGAAGAGACACGGATATCTCTAGTTTATGATGATGATATTAATATAATTTTTATGATTGTTGCTATTGATATTAAAATGAGGGGTCCAACCATCATAGCTGCAGTAACCCTATCGATCTATTATTATTGTTATTATTATTATTATTATCATCAATTTCCCATAGCCGCTTGTCCTGTGTAGGGTCACAGGGGGTCCAGAGTCAGTTACGAGTGTAAGGCAGGGAGGAACCCAGGACAGGAAATATTATTATTATTATTATTATGATTTATTGTTGTTGTAGTTCTTGTTGTCGTTAAGAAGAATTATTGATAATTATATTTTATATCACAACGTACTATTTGAAACTTTGCCTGGAATGCAAAACCGTAACCGTAAGACAGGTCCACCAACTTCCACATGCTTGCCAGTTGGATAAGGTTGGATTCCTGAGTTTCAGATCTTATTTCCGTGATCTATGAGTCTCGCAATAGGTAGAGCACCATTCGAGGGCATCTGGAGAGCCTGCGTCATGAAATAACTACTCCGTCTTCCATGCATACCTCAGAGTGATTTTTGAAACTGCATAAGAGGTATTACATGTAATTACAATAGACAACAGCTAGGCCTGTAGGCTCACCGCATGTGGTTCAACTTGTATTTACAGACTGAGTAATTTTTGCAATTTGCACAAATTGCATTTAGTCGCCTCATCAGAGTAATACACACTCGTCACGACGAGTGAACGATTTTTTTTCCGCTTCCATAAACTTGTCTTATTTTGTGCATTGGCTGTGATGAATTTGGCCAACCAGCTGCTGCTGTGCACCATCACAAGCTAGAGCGGGGGTGTCACAAATTAAAGCGCACTCCAAAGCACTCCACCGGTGGGCACGACGCTATCACAGCTGAACAGAACCAGAAACCCGTGTGTGCTGCACTGACCTGTTTGCACGAGAGCCAAGATGGATGTATTGAATTGTAACTTCTGGTTAGAGGGCATTGTGGTGCACACACAGCCGGGCTTACGGTGGAGCCAATCATCGTGAGCCTCGCTGTTGGGGGGGATCGACGGCGAGCGCAGATGTGCGGCTGTGATTGTCTGCGGGCTGTGGCCTCTGTGAGACTCGGGACTGCAGTCGCGATCTATCAGCTCAGGACTTAAAAGGTTTTTATGTACAGTTGTAAATTTCGAAACTGATCAGAAACTAAAGGAGCATGTGGCAGAAAGCCAGGGCCGTGGGATTCATCTGCATCTGAGCAGGAGGATCAAATATTAGCTCAGACAAAACAAAGCGCAACGGCGGCGGCGCGTCGCGAGGGCCTGTGGCCTGTTCACGATAAATCAATTTACTTAAAGTAGGGAAAGATGCGATGGTCGGGGAGCGACAGCACCGCCTGTTCCTGACAGGGCTCCAGCCTCGATAAACAAAAGTGACAAATGGCATTTGTCCGAGAGCGGGCGAGAGGATTATTCTGCGAGAAATTCAGCGGCGCACGGGGATCAAAGTTCAAGGGGAGAAGAAAACGGGGCAGGGGAGCCAAATTAAAGGAGGATGTTTTCGGCGAAAATCCAACCAACATCATTTCCAGAGGTAGCGTCTGGGAGCTCTGCTCTCTCTGACTGTACTGCTACCTGCAATTGGTGGAAATTTACAGCATCACTAAAGGTTACCGACGGGCCTCACTAGGGCTGTCTTAGGGGGCATTTACACACACCCCGAAATGTGCTTCAGTTCCCCCTTCAAATAAATGAATGCTAATGAAATAATGTATTCTCATTCATTTTCATTGAAATCAGACCCCTCCGGTAAAGGCTTAGTCCCCCTTTTCATAAATCTTTAGAGACGTCCCTGCAAAGACCAGATGCTTATGTCATTCAGCCAAGAGTTTTCCGACATGTTGGTGATGGTCATTAGATCACTGCACTGGCAGCTGAAATCACCTGGCTGCAGCAGAGTGGACGGTGTTCACTATTACATCCATAACATAAGGAAATAATCATATTAACAGGAACAACCTGATGAAACAGCATTAGCTTGAGAAGCGTTACAATAGAATTAAAGGTTAAATTAACGATCACTATTAATGACAGCAGACAATGACTGAGAAATGTCACTGTGAATTTTGTACGTCTGTCCTGGTGGTTCATTAGTGCACTTCAAAAATTCCAAAGGTTTCATTCTGAGTGATATGGGTGGAATATGAAGTATTTGGGGAAATTTCATCTTGGGACATTTCTTCCTCGCCTGGATAGGTCTGGCTTTAGAGGGTGATGCTGTGCATCGCATTCCATCTTCCCACACAATTCCATAACTGACCACTCGATTGCTTTGGTTTGTTCCGGTAGCTTAATGCAACTTTTTCAATAAGGAGATTTAAAGGCACTTTCATCTTAAAAGTCACTGGAAAGTGAGTATAATATACCTGTGTGGAAGGATTTCTCGCTCCACAGCTGCTGTACAAACTAGGCCAATTTGTGCATCGCGGAAGAAAATAAATGCCCCAATACCCGACTCTTGCTGTGGTTCAGTTTCCTTTGAAGTAATTACAATTGAGAAGGTTTCCGTGCCGACATATTCTCCCAGGGGATACACACCGAAGACTATGTAGAAAAATTTTCTGTATTTTACATTCAAATTTCCGTGCCTGAAATCCTCGCAGCCGGAGGCGGACCCCATCTTCGTCATCCCAGCCTTTTCAGCGGGGACAATTGCGCGGTGGATGCCGGCACGAATGGCCGAATGCTTCATTTCCGGCGTGAAAATGTCAGGTGGAGAAGCGGGGGTCCGAGCAGGTTGGTGGGGCAGGGATGACCAGCAGAGAGATGACACCGCTGACAGTTTTTCATTCTATGAACATTAATTGAATATTAAGTTATGGAAATGTTTAAAGTGTCCCGTTTTCCCGATATACCCAAAACATTAAGACACTGCTACAACTACTACCACAGGTAATACTAATAAAGCAAAAAACACATGGGATATGCATTAATGTTACAGTAAGAATGTTCTCTGACAACTTTGAGAGGACCTTCTGGGAACGTTCCCTGTTAGCTGAGGAGATGGGGCACAGTGTGTGCGATCACCGTCGATCGTTAGTCGCAGGGACCCCTCGGAGACCCCCAGGAACCACATGGCTGTCTCTTGACCTGACCTATGCATGGAATAGTCAGACTCTTGGGGATTCCACCCTGCATGTTAGCAATCCAATGAGCTTCCTTGCATCAATATCTTAGGTAGAACCTGTTTCGAGGTTTGGAAGCTGACACCTTTGAAATGCTAACGAACTAATTATGCTGTTGATAGCCTTTTGTTCGTCGGTTAACGTCCGTACTGCTGTACCTGTGTGTGCTGACCTGTGGGTCACTTTGACTAAAGCATCAAGTCAATAAAAAAATAAACATGCTTATGGATGGGTGTCCTGTGCCTGGGGTCGATGGACACCCTGACGGG
>JAODKE010000035.1:2497992-2517510 GCA_026779605.1 Mormyrus hasselquistii | reverse complement strand
GTGTAAGGAGCGTACACTGATACAGTGCATTGCCGCACCGACCACACAACAAACCACCCCAGGGATGAGAACCTGAGTGCAGCCATGTGACAGGCGATACCTCAGCCAATCCTGCCACCAGCCCCCAAGCTACTCCCTGTAAGTTGGGGGACCTCCTTTTAGGGCTGGATGTAGATTAACGTCATACCCAGGATGAAGCAATTGCAGGTTAAGGGCCTTGCTGAAGGGCCCAATGGAGTACAACCACTCTGGGAATTCACAGGATTTGAGCCAGCAACCTTCCAGTTGCTGGCACAGATCCCTAGGCTCAGAGCCACCACTCCGCCCCAAACAATAGAAAAGAGCATTTAAAAGATCAGTAAACCATGGAAATAATATTTTAAAACGCGGTGCAATTATTAATTTTGTTTTATTAAATGAAAGTCATTTACAATACTGATGAACATTTGTGATTTGGTTATTATATGAATGCTCAAATTGTGGTGAAGAAATTTTGTCTGTACCCAGAAGGTTATAGGTTAAGTCCCAGTTTCATGAGTACTGAACAGCTACAGTGCATATCAAGCTATATACTGTAAATAAAAAAAACAGAATGGTCCAAAATGCAGTATCCTGCTAAAAATGGTTAATTGATATATGTACCCATGCATGTCTAAATGCACATTCACTGAATATTCCAGGCAGTCTTTGTTGCCTAGCCCCCATTCTGACCCCACACAAATTACATAGAAATACATCAACAGAAATGCGTGAAGAAAGAGTATGTGGCTCATGCAGCTCCCTGGGGAAGCACTATTTACTCTACAGACATTTTAATGACTTTGTTCACTTTGCAGCACATTTACTGTCACAAGTCTCCATCTCCTTCAAAGGCAGCAGACAGTTTCTCCCGCAGGAACACTCTGTGCATTTATCAGTGTAAACAAGGGACAATGGAAAAATGCTCCTCTTCCAGGCCAGCCTGCACGGAAGCCAGGATACTTAAAGTCCGAGGACTTCCTGAAAGTTAAGGTGTAACATCTGGACAAAGCTAATCGAAAGCCATCAGTTTAAGGGGCTGACTGCATGCCCAAACATAGGCCAGGCATGACGGTCTTCTGGCATCTGGGCAAGATGTAAGGATCAGCAGTGCAGTATATTTGTTCAATAAACGTATGCAGTGCGTGTCTGTTCCATTTCCTTAGAAGAAGAGAACATCATTATACCTCACTCTCCCATACAGGGCCACATATTGTGGAGGACAAGCCACACATTAATTGGCCTGAATACTGGAAAGTAATAGCATATATATCTGACTAATTACCACGGGCTGTGCAACTGTAAGATTAATATGCGTTTCTTCATATAATTAAAAGCAATATGGAACGTCCTTCTCTCTTATTCCATCGTGACCCTCTTTCATTAAGCAACCTGTTTGTTGAAATTTGGTTTGTGGGGTCTGTTGGCTGCGTATCAGGACAGGATATCGGTGGAGGTATGACGGTTTCAGAACTCAGAAACAGACTCAGAAGGCACATCAGCCACTAAGTCCAGACTCTCTAGGAATGAGCACCGTGATATGAATAATTAAACTGTGCAAAGTGAAGAGACGGTACAAAATGAGACATGTAATGCCATCCAGTAAACTTTACACCAAGGTTCAACCGACCATAGCTGGTGAGATTTATATCAAACCAGCGATCACTTTGACCAGGCTGGATTCTGTTTCCCATCCATTTCACTCATTTAGATTGTGTTCTTATCTGGAGTAAATTACGCGGCCAGTGAGTCAAAGCGTTACCCAGTACTGTCGAAAACCGCGTTTCTGAAATATGTGAGTGGCTGATGTATTAATCAAAAGGCTCTTTAGGTTAATAGGACTAGAAGCAAATGGCATATATGTCCCTCAGGAGGAAACGGCTGGAGGAGTGAAACTATACCAGCAGGAGATGAGGTACTTAAAATTAAGCATATGGATGCAGCCTAAAATGGAGTGATTAATTACCCAGGATGCAGTGGTGGAGCCTCCTCTCTCGATTATACCATGGTCAACTTATTCTTAATGTTTACGTGATTAATATTTCAAGCCCATATTATGATGAGGAAATATTGCACTATTTTCAAGTTTTGAAGATTGCTTTATGCAGCATTACACTACAATTGTATGTGGAACCAAGTTCTTCATTCCAGGTCTCTGGGGACTTAATCCAGCAGATCTAGCCCCTGTACTCTATAGCACCTCCTGCTGGTTAAGAAGCCAACAGGACTTTTCAGCTTGGATATAATCTGACCACCAAATATGAGTTGTTAGGCAAATAAGTAGTAAGTTAGTAAAATAATAATAATGTAGTTAGATTTTTTTTAAAGCGTTCATTAATATGATTTATAGCCCCACCTGGAAACATATTTTCTATTATTTGTAATTAAATACTGCAGGGAGCTTTTATCCTCACAGACATGCGGTTTAATGGAAACCATGTTGTTTTCAGAGGGGAATGGAAGAAAGCTCAGATCACTGCCCAGCGTATGTCTGCTGTCAGCCGTCATCAAACTGGCAAAGTCAGCACACGGGTAACTCTCAGAGGATCCACATTTCAGATAGCCCACCAAACGGACCTGTCGCCCGGGACGTCTGAGACCACCCAAGCTATGACTACGCATTTTTAAAAGCGGCAGGGTGCCCCGGAACCGCATAGCTGCAGCACATTCCAGCAACACTGAGGGCTGCATCTCCAAAGTGCACAGTGCAGGTAGCGGCGCTGGTTCTACCTGAACTTGCATACTGAATGTGATTTTTTTTTTTTTTTTTTGCTCTCTAGCCTCATTAAAGGCTTGGATGATTTAATCCCTGACTTAATCCTCACATGTTTAGACACAGAAGATGAAGAATATGCCAGATAGCTGCTTATCCAGTTGGCACTGTGTCTTCCTACTTGCTATCACATTCACGTCTCCGTAAATGAGCGCTAAATAAAGGAATTGCACATAAATGCATTCTGACATGGTCATATACCGCATGTCTTTATTAAGTGACTCACTGTTAAAATAATTACCGGCATGGCTATGACAGGAAATCATTTGCAAGTAATACTAGTCTCTCTCGGGAAATCTTAGTTACTATGGTAACCATGCTACTTAAACCCCTGATTGACAAAAGTTTCTCCCGATGGAATTATATAATGGTGACTTTTAAAAGCGATGTTGTAGGCATCGATTGACTCCGTATGACCAACAATAAATGTCAAGAAAAATAGAGCAAGTCCAAAGAAGAAGAGCAAGCAGCAACTCTCTCGTCGTCACGGTGGTCCTCAGTACCTGCTCCTGACCCTCATCCGGCTCTCGAGATGAAGCGATCGGAGAAACTCACACAAAGCTCAATGCTGCAATGACAACCCTCCGCTGAATCCGCAGCAACAGCTAGAATGTCACAATCCCACCAGTTCTTGGAGAGGAGTTTGGGAGGCTTACCCTCGTGGATGCGAGACTTAAAATGCTGGAATGCAATAAACCGTAAATATCATCAAGTAAATGCCAGTAAATATTCGATCTGGTTGTAATCTAAAACTATACATCAATGTGAGAGAATAGTGTTACGCATAAAAACACAGAAAGCAAGCTTTCTGCGGCAACTGGCAAGCGGTGGTAATAAACTGGTAGCGAAGCAAATGGAAAGCTTACTGATAACCAGAATGAGCAATGGGAAATGACCGCTTTTGTCTTTGCAGTTTGATGGCTTTCAGTCACAGTTACCCTGTGGAGTACTGAAGCACCTGTCAGTGTTGGAAAGACTAACAAAATGGCTTCTGTAAAAGAACCCCTTGAGCGGGCTGCAATGTCTATTTATTGCTGAAAGACAGGCCTCTAAAAATTTCTCTTTTTCTTTCATTTGGCAACATACTTTCCCCCTGATAGCTGTTGGCAAACTTCCCCGGTTTAATCAGTACCCGCAGCCTGATGAGTTGTCCGCCATTTCTCTCCCCTCAGTTTTATTGCCTGGAATGCATTAGCGCGGGGGGAAGTGCTAATCATATCACCGGGGACTGTGGCGGCGTGGCGGCTGGGTCGGGAGGCGGTCCGACCGCGAACGGGCCATCGCTGCTCTGTGATAGCGGACGGCAGGGGGTGTGTGGGTTCTGCCGAAGGAGCACGGACTGGTGCAGATCATTATCCCGATCAAGGCACACCTAGTGGGTGCATGACAAATGCGCTCGTGTTGCATACGGCTCATGAGTGCAAGATGCAGCAATTAGTATATGAAGCGAGCCAGGGGACAGCTAGAGGCACGGTTTACGCAATGCGATTAAGCACAGGTCAAATGCATTCACACAGAAGCAGACACTATGGGCCCTCTTTGGATGGCGGGAGGAAAACAGAACAAGCAGAAGAAACCCATGTGACACGGCGATAGCACACAAACCCCCCACACACATCCACGCGACAGAGGTGGGATTGAAATCCCCAACCCTGTAGGCATGAGACAACAGTGCTATCCACTCAGCCAGCCCGCGATCCTTATTCCATCCATAATAACGTGTCTGTCAGGATCAGTCCCTACCTTGTCGGGTTCAGCCCACAGCATCCCTATTTGGCCAGCTGGTGTCGCTGGCCATCCCTTTGTTTTCTTTTTGTTTCCCGAGGTTTACCACCTGTCAGAGTCCCTACTGTTTTCTCCTGTTCCCTGGGCCCCACGTGGCTGAATGGGTCAAGCGCGCAGCTAACAACCACGCATCCCTAACTGCTGTTGCACATTTTTGTTATTTAGTGCCCCATGTTAATTATGTTCCTGTGTTCCTGTACTTTAGTATTGGTCCTTGTTTTTGTATCTTTGTTCCTGGTTCCCCCTCCTTTGTCTAGTTTTGTAGTTATGTCATGTATCACCTATTTTCCTTGTTTCTCCTAGTATGAGTCCTTAGTGCTTGGTTATGACTTATGACCCTCATCTGTTCCCAGTAGCTCCTAGTCCCCAGTGTTTGTTATTGTAATAGCCCGCACCTGTCCCTTGCTGATCACTACGTTCTCTGTGTATAGATTTGTCTGCCTTTGCCTTGTTCCTCTCTCAGTCATCGAGTGTGTTTCTCGCTTGTGTTACCCGAATGTGTTTGCCGTTAGTTGTTCCTTGCTGTCCACCATATTTCAAACTCGTGTAATTTCTCTGCATTTCCTTGTGTCCTAGTTCAGATCTTTGATAATTCTTGATCTGCCTTCCTGCCTCTGTTCGGACCCTTTTCTTTCATTTTCTTCTGATTTCACTCCATAATAAAGCTCCCTGTGCTTGTCAGCCACAAGTGGATCTTTGTCCATCACATCTCATCACGAAACTATCTCATAAAAGTCAACCAAATGTTATTTGCTGAAGTGCTACATAGATAAAGACCTGAAGACCTAGAAGCACACAAGGAGAAATGCAGAAAAGAAACAAACGTAATATCTGTTTCTGCTTTGCGGACAGCCTGCTCTACAAAGAGCAAGTTGAGGGAGGCGTAAAAAAGAATTTCCCCACGGGGATCAATAAACTTGTAATTATTAATTATTATTATTATTATTATTATTATTAATAAACCAACATGCTGTCAGACAATTAACGTTTATGAGGGGACATAGAGCTGAAACTGTAGGTTGGCCTTTGGTGTCGTGATCCGAGTGGGAGTAGCCTCATTACTAAACACTGGCTCAGAACTGTGCAGTTTCAGGATCCGTTTTACTACTTTAACATTTGAAGATCATCGCAGACACATAAAGGCGCGCAACCAAATGCCACCGTCATTAAGACCATCGAGTCCCTTTGCTGTGATCTCACAGAGGAAGTGCCGTGCCAGTCCCATGGGAGGTGTGTCTTAGGTGAGGATATCTAAGGAAATCAGCACCTATGTGAAGCCCGGCCCGGTATTTGACGGCCATGCTGACACCGTGTACATGCGTGGGAACCCCCTGCCTATTAGGAGCCCATGAAATACACTACGCTCCGATCTCAGGTACCACAAGGTCACTTTCAGGCCATCAATCAATCACATCGGAGCATATTTAGTATTGCTGCTGCGATGCACTTTTTGCTGAATGTACAAAATGTGCGAGTGTGCATTTGTGTGTGCGAGCGCGTGTGTGTGCCAGGAGTCAAGGAGAGGGAGTGGTTTTGCCAGCGGCTGCCATGCACACTTGTGGGAGTGTGCAATACATCATTTCCATCCTTATTACTGGAAGCAATTTTTTAGCTTAAACGTCAAGTTTGCTGTTCCTGCATATAAAAAATGGAGAGGAGAGGCGAAATAAATCCAGCCACCACAAGCGTGAATCTGTCTGTCTAGACTCTCATTGCCACCATCCCCCATGAGCTCAGGTAGGGAGTAATATCATTTTTCCACATCGAAACCACACCAATTTAATTAATCCCCCTGACCTCCCCATCTGCAAACATCAGCTGTCTGGTTCCGTCTATTCCCAGGTGGGTCTCCAGGTTTATTTATCACGTCCCGAAACTTCCACGCGGACACGATGCATAACCGGCTGGGATTAGCTTGCTCACGTTCACAGAGATATCCCACATATCCTCGGATTTACAGGTGATAGTGAGCAGGCTGAGAGCCTCTCTGGCTGTCCTGTGCTGACATGCAGTACTATGGCAATGGTGCAGCTGAAATTGAACGGCATGAGAAGGTAACGCAATCACTGTAACCTCCCCAAACATCTGGACAGCAGTTAGAGCTTAATCACTCTAACAGTACATGTTATCCTGTCCTGAAAGGCATTGTGTGTGTGGTTCAGAGCAGTGGAAATGTCTAGAGCATTATCTATTATCAAGGGGGGGGGGGGGGGGGGGGGGGGTGCTTAAGGAGCAATGAGGCAAAAAGCATTCATGGGCAGATAGAAAGGGTGCTGAGATCAGCTGCTACATCACTTAGACAGCGTGGAAGGAGCTGTGTGTCATGTGTTATGTCGCTATTTTGTATAGGACAGTGTTTCCCAATTCTCTACTCATGAACCCACACACAGTCCATGTTTTTGCTCCATTAGCTAGGAGGGAGCAAAAACGTGGACTGTTGGCAGGGAGATGGGAGGAAGCAAAAACATGGACTGTTGGCAGAGAGATGGGAGGGAGCAAAAACGTGGACCTTCTGTGGGTCCGTGAGGACTAGACTGGGAAACACTGATGTAGGCATTCTGTGTTATGCAGAAATACGAAACTCTAACAGAAATACACCTGAAATGTGATGCTTTACTGCTTAACCACAGAATTTCTGCTTTTTTCTCAAAATTCCCACACCACCACCTGAATTTTTTTTTTGGGTTCATTTCATCTGGAAAATGGCCATTAATAGCCCGCGATTAATGTACAGAAGTGCACAGTATTAAATGTGACAGAAACATATGGTAATGATATGGGAGACTTTCAAGTTTCTGTAGAAGGCCATAATCAGAGGGTTTTCTTTTTGAGGGTAATTTGCCAACCGAGTATGTTAACAAATCCCTCCTCCACACACACACAAGCTATATGGTGAACTGAGGTTTAACCATAAATACTTGCAACACATCCAAACCACTACATTATCTACCCGGAGGCAAGCTAATGCAATTCCTACAAAGTCATTAATTTTTATTTGTATACATATTAAGTAAACCTTTAGCAGCAGTGACCTTACACCTTGAATAAAGCACAATGAAGCAGGCTGGAATTGCCAGCAAACATTTTAGGAAACAGCGTTGAACCTGGAGCTGAGCCCTTTAACCGGGCGCTCTGAAAATCGCGAAAAAAGAGACGAATGTTCATATATCTCACAGCCAAAAACTCTCCTGACACCGGGGCAGAAAATTTTCCGGTCATCTGAGAGCCGTGCCGAACAAGCTGTTAACAAAAGGAAGGGGAAAGAAGCCAGGCACGGGTGCCGGGAAATGCTGCGCGGCGTCCCTGTTTGCCTGCATCTGCAGCCTGATGAATGCTCCCTATATGTCAGCCGCTAACACCTGGAAATCATTATCGCTACAGAAGGAAAGTTGTTTCTACTCGGGTAGTGTAAAGACGTATATTCCCCTCTATAATCAGGAACACGCTTGCCGCATTTTTCAATACGGCGGGCATCGACATACATCTATAAAAGTGTTTTCACAACATCGTTTATTCAGAGGCTTAGATTAAAGGGGAGAGCTGAGCCCACGTCCAGGAGGGGGTCTTTTTAAGCGCTCGGCTTCTCTCCTAGCGGACGAATCAAAGCGAAGGGCTCCAGGTTCTGATTTACTGTACTGTCATGCAAATTTTCACGGGCGCGGGCCGGTGCTGAGAGCGAAACCACATGCGGAGCGCAACCTTCCGCCCGAGGAGCGCGACGGCGGATTCCGCGAGTATCGAGTGGAACCGCGCTCCCCGAGCGCATTGCATGGGGCTGCACGAAGCCGCAGACGTGCCGAAGAAACGCGCAGCGATGGGGGATCAATCAGCATAATGTGCCTTAAAAGCTGGCAGGCACGGCGCTGTCGGAAAAATCCATCCATCCGTCGTTCATACGCACGAGTTATAGTTTTATCGTATGCTGGAAACAGAGCGTGAAAACACCGTACAGCCGCTAGGATGGGTTTTCGGAAATCCTTCCAAGTATGTTCTTCAAACCGACTATTCACGGAACCTGCATATTTTTCATAACTTCCAGTAAACACATGGTGTTTTCAAACTGGCCTGCGATTTTCTTTCACCGGTGGAACTGATGCAGAAATAAGGGTTCAGCTTGACGGCTGATAACTCGATAGCTTGCGGTTCTCCGAAGGATCCGTTAAAACAACAAGGCAGAGTGACTGTGTTCGCACCGTGCGGGCGGCCGCTGCTCCATCACATTTTTACAGCCCTCAGTAAAGAGTAAATTACGGGCACAGTCCCAGGTCAGGACACGAAAGTTAATTCTGATATGGAAAAATAAAAGCCCGGTAAAACCTGACTCAGATTTGCACAATAATAAAAATTAAAGATATTTTCAACATTGTTCTACTGCAATTATAAAAGGGGCCTTTCTATATTCTTTCTCCTTCATATGGTTTGAATGAATCCATCGTCATAAACAATTTTATAAGCAGTTAAAGGTAACAGGCCATGCTCAAAATATGTACAAGGCAAGAATGCGTGATTTATTTCAATAAACTACAGTGAACTTAAAACACCACATGTGAACTGTTTAATACCAAAGCACCCTGGAAGATTTACATGCATATATATTTACTCCAGTCTGCATGTATTTACATGCAAGTCTCACATTAAAACACAAAATGCTAATTTAAAATTAATAAAGTTCATACTGGAAAAAAGATGTTTTTGGTGTTACAGCAATAAGAGAAGAAACATGTAAATGGAACAGCAATGATAAATAAATAAGAGGCGTTCTGCTCTTTTTCTGCATAATTCCCCAGAATTGTAAGGTATTTTCAGGCAGCCCTGCAGTAATTAAGCTTAAACGCGAAGGTTGTGACAAAGATGCTCATAAAAACATGAGGAATTTTCCAGGCTTTCTGTTTCGGCTCAGACATCCAAAAGACGCCTCACTCGTTTCACTGGCAAGGCTTCCTGGCACACCATCTCAGGTAAGAAATATTTTCTTATAAAATATTTAAACATTCATGGGCTTGTTTGCTTTCTAAAACATTTAAATCTCTTTACAAGTTTATTGGATCCAATTAGTTGAGAGACTTTAAACATCATTTCAGCAGATTCAGACGTGACCCCAGCAGTGCTCTCCCTGTTCTGTTCTAGAAACAACAGATTTCCAGTTTTGAATAGAACTCATTAGAAAAAAGACTTGCGGATGAATCGAAGCATTTCAGACGATCGAGAATGAAACAAGGCAGCTGTTTGGTCAGCAAGGGAAAGCTAAAAAAAAAAAAAAACGGAAATGAAGAGGCCTGTTGCTGGGTGTGTGAAGGCTTCAGATCTTTCCCAGCTGCAATAGGAGCTTAGAAATATGACCACACAGGGAGTGACCCTTCATTACTGCCCTCGGCTCTCCAGCTGAATGACCAAGCAAGAGGTCACCCCACGGGCCCACACCTCACCTGCCGGGGGAGAGGTGAGGGTGGGGGGTGCCGTGAGAGTTCGGCCCCGGTCGTGAGGGGCGGGGGTTACGGCCGCTGGCAAACAAAGCCCCCAGCTGCCCTCATGCTCTCTAAAAAATAGCAACTCTTGGGGAAAAGGTCCAAGGGAGGTTAATCTGGGGCCGAGCAGCAGTACACGGCCGGCGCTGTCAGCACCGTGGGTAGTGCTGCTTGGAAAGGGACATCGGACATCGGCTTTCAGCCCGGCGCCCGCCTCCGGTCATTCTGCTGACAGACACGACCCGGGAATCTCAAAGAGGAGCCTTTGACACGAGATGAGGTCCTGTTACCGCCCCCTGGTCACTAGTCCAAGGAGCCCATTTCTACCTGTTCCCCCTCACAACACATGGGAAGGTAGAACCTATTCTAACAAGAGGCGAGAATCGAACACGCACAGAATTCCCTGAGAACGATCAATGATATTGCACATGGCTTAAAAAAAGAAAAAAAAAAAATCAAGAAGAGGGGATTAAGTAAATCTTCCTATCATGTTTAATTAAATAAACAGAATCCTCTCCTTCTTTCCCTTCTCTTAAAGTAGTTTGGCCCAGGAGGACATAAAATAGCTGTCATTATTTTTACAAGAAGCACAACATTTACCTTACCTATTATTAGAGGCAATGTGGGAGGACACCCTCCATCTGAAAGCAATTAGGGCAGCCCGAGAGTGCAGTGTGAGGAACGCAGACTTCACAGAGGGACGCCTCTACCTTTCTGGGACACTTTAAACGTCGATCTTTGAAGGCTGGAGGCGGATAAGCGGCCAGCTATGGAAATTATCGTTAACAACCTCGCCGTGTCGACTAGCTTATTAGAGAGCAATTAGCATTGGACATCACTTCATTCCGATAATTCCATCCTGGGAAAACGCTGACGCGGTTATACCCTTTGCAGCTCGTTACCACTCTGTCTGAGACCTGTGTGGCACAAATTGCCCGATGGATATTAAGCTTCACTGGAGGTAGAGTAACAGGCTGAAGAATGAGCCCTTTCCCCTTCACACAAGCCGTTTGATTT
Organism: Mormyrus hasselquistii; assembly: GCA_026779605.1. Classification (NCBI taxonomy): domain Eukaryota; kingdom Metazoa; phylum Chordata; class Actinopteri; order Osteoglossiformes; family Mormyridae; genus Mormyrus; species Mormyrus hasselquistii. The sequence continues at coordinate 2,506,452 of JAODKE010000035.1, read as the reverse complement.
ATTTCACTGACAATTACCTGCATCATTTTTTTAAAAACTGTTTGTAGTGCTAATAGCCAATGTTTGTAGAGGCTGATACTTTTTAACATCTCACTCCATTTTTGTCCAATTTCGTATTTTATTAGTCTCTACAGAATCCAATTACAAAACCCAAACCTGCTTGTTTTCACATGCCACATAAAAGCCTTGTTAGGTAAGATATATAGAAACTAACGGCCGCCGCCGAAACAGGTTTCAGCCATAAGGAATTTCATCCAAGCAGTTGCCCTGTTCCTTGATTGTTATTGACAAATCAATAAAAGATAGAATAGCAAGGATAAAGTAAAAAAAATATATATGTATCAGAACTACTGTGTGTAATCTGGGACCTGAGAAAGAGTGAATTCACCTGCAATGTGCAGTCATGCATCACGTTTTCTCTGCCGCAGCCAAAGGAACAGAGCTATGCCAACTCACCTGAGAACATCGCCTGTGGTCTTCACACCACTGCAGAACACCGTCACTCTGAAAGAAAACAAAGCAATTCAATCTTTGGATGAATGCTGCACTTTGTGGATCACTCAATAAGACCTCTGGGGAAAAAAGACTCGATATATAGATCATGCACTATAAACATATATAGTTACGTACACTCCGCATGTTAACAGCTTCACACTTTCCTCACAACCCGGATTACGCTGTAAATGCCGGTGTATTTGAGTAGGATCCTGGAAATCTTCCAAACCTCGGATACCGTAGTAACTTAGGCCCTGAGTCCTGACCGGAAGTGCCTAACAAGAACTCTGGTTATTGTGGTTTTGTGGCTACACTATATATATTATTTGAGTTATATATTTTATACAAGGCTTCTGATTGAAAACACGCTTTTGTTGAATGCAAGGGCCTGACACTTGATTATACTCCTATATAGAAGGAATAAACACTGAAAGAGAGACAGACTGGTTATAGATAATGAAACTGCATTATTAATTTTTATTAATGTATTAATGTTTAGTTCACCCATTATTCAGCTACATAATTTGTTCCTCGACCTCCCTGATACTCGCACTTGCACACACATACCTTTAAGAAAGCCAATATGCAGCTAAAGTGGCCGAAGAGCAGGCACGCTACACCAGCATTTCTCATTCATTTCTCCAAGGCCTTAATTGTCACAAAGTGGTCTGAAGAGAAGAACAGCCATTATGCTTGACAGGTCAGGGTCCTGAGGCTGCAATAAGTGACCTCTTAAGGAATGTTAAAGGGTAGCACCATCCCTAAAGATCACATCAGCTCTGACACCTCTCTGAGTCACACTGGTAATGTCATGGGGATCGACCAATAGACACTTAAGAAGAAAAGATCAGGGCATGGAACGCCGCGGCACTTCGCGGTTTAATATCATTTTTAGAGATGAAATGACACCATTACATTAACAATTACATATATATAAATGTAATTATAAATAGAAAAATACACAAAACCAGAGTAATAGAGTCACTCTCAGTGTCTGTGTTTGGGCTATGGACAGCGCTAAAAATCAAGCCGTAAGCAAGAAATCCTACTTCAAGGAACACCCTCCAGTTGTGATGAATACTGATGAAATGATCAGTGAGTGAGTGTGCTGCTTTAATGCTGCTTTCTAATGGGCAAGTAGCTAAGGAGCTCCCAGTAAGCCTTCTGGGTCTAAAATAATCAGCAGAACTGCCGAAGCCGGTCTCAGGAAGCCAGATTTCTTGCTTAGCCAGATAACTTGTCGGATTTAAGGTACCCCAGTTTAAATGGACTTTATCTTAGTTCACTTACATTTAGCCCAGACTACCTTAAATCTGACAAGTTATCTGACTGAGCAAGAAATCCTGCTTCGTGAAGCGGGCCCTTGGTTGAGTTGGTGCAACCATAACACAGCGGATAACAAAAACAAATCAACACACCTTTCATGTGTTTGCACTGTTTTTATTTGCTCCGCGGGTTTATTTTGTTCCTCCCAGTGAGCACGCAACCTCTGAATATCATTCATGGGAATTTCTCCCAGACTATCCTGTCTGTATATACAGGACTTCCTGTCACTGGCCATCAAAGAGATACCATCAGAGAGAACAGCCCAGCCGCTGACAGACCAGAGTGCCCTGGTGGGATATGGGGTAGGGCGGGGTCCTCAATGGGAACGGCAGGAGAAACCATCAGCTGGTGTTTGTACCCCCCACCCCCTCTTCAGAACCGTCAGAGTGATCCCGTCAGTCTGGTCTCTTTCGTCTTCCTTCACGGAACATCTGCTGGCCATACAAAGGAACACAGATCTCCTTGAGATGCACGGCTCAGCTCATCCGCTCTGGCTCCATGACATCTGATGGCAAAATGCTGCATGTAATTGTTGGGTTTGCCCCCATGCAGACATCAGCGTGGCCCCCACGCTGCACAAAGGCCCCATTCCTGGGGGAGGCTGCTTAGCTGTATTTATTTTTTCTAATTCCAGCATTATCTCCATCCGTAAATGGCATGAGCTGATTCTAATGGCCTTTGCCTGGCTCTTTCCCAACCTGGCCACGTTCCCACACCCTCCCGAAGCTCAGGATTTGCCGTCCCCTTAAAAATCTGCACCATCACATCCGATGCTCTGAATGTACCTGGTGCTATGAGTTATTTCTGTCAGTCTTTAGTGCGCAATTGTCTGCGTGTGTGAACGCTTATGCTAACTTAAAATAAGGATAACACATGTCTGGGGGGGGGGGACTGTACTGAGGCAATAGTGTGTGGTACATGTGTGCAGTTCTGGAAGCCATTTTTAATTGCCCAATTACATGTCAACTGCAAAGGCATGCGATTCAGGAGCGCGCAGTTACTGCATCTTTGGATTACGACTAAACAATCTGCAGACAAAGATAGGACAAGTTAATCAATTATAATCAGCATAATGTCAGAGATCAACAGAGCTTGCCCGAGGTCCCTCGGGTTTTTTTCTCCGATACGTCTCAGAATGACAATGACCACGATACATTCTCACTACTGAACTACCCAGCTGCAGGAGAAATGAAAGGAGCGGGATTAAATCATGTCAGCACATGAAAAGCAGAGAGGATAACATCAGCAGAGAGGCGAGGGCTTCCTTGACTGAGTTAGTAAACGCTCTCTACAGCTATGCTTCCTCGTGCATGCCGCGTAATGTCCTTTGATCGAAAATGATCAATGATAATTTCAATAACAGTCATGGAAATTTTATTTAGTCATACTGTACACAAAATGAATGCAGCACATGCTGTTTGAGTACAGTAACCAGACAGTAAGTGCTTGTTGTGTACATGCAGAAAAAAACATGGCTATCAGACAACAGCAGAGATAGGCAGGCATAACTCATAACCTGAAGTCTAGGCATATGGTCCAATAACATCTGAAAATTATTTTTCAATCGCCCGGGAGTCTCATTTCCTACAGACGTATGGCTCAGACAAAGACCAAAGGGCATTTAGAAAGAAAAAAACTAGAGACAAATTGATTTAAACTTTGCCTTCTATCCTGCCTAGTCTATAACTGTCCTCTGTTATATGTTTTCTATATAGCAAGTGGGAATTTGTGGGTATTTTTTTTTTAGTTTCTTATACCAATATGTTCCCGCGCCAATGTTTATGAAAAAATAATCACATGAAAGTCCACATTGCCAGGTGAGAGGGGTAACGACCAGCTTGTACCTAATCCAAGGACACGTGAGCAGCTGTGGAGGACCTGCAGAGTAAGCTTTGTTTTTATCGCCCAGCCAAACACAGAGGGCTGAATACACAGGTGCGTAGATTACCAGAGTGTCACGGCACGAAGGAGTGCAAGCGCAAAGGCCAGCGTACGAGCTCTTTTCAGCACTGTCTGTAGCAACCCTCAGCTGTCTGCACGGAATGACACAAGCGATGTACTGCATAGGAGTTTAAAAAGGAGAAGGGATATTTTCACCCGGGAAGTTAATATCATGTACACGGTGCACAATGGCCAGTAACGAGCACCATGCGTGAAATACAGTCGTGCACCTAAACCGGCAAGAAGCCTCTGTAACAAAGGAGAAGGAAAAAGATTTATAGCTAGAATTTTGGGAAAAAGGCAGAGCATGAGATAATTAATTTGCGTGCATACCCAGTAAATCCCAGTAAGTTGGATTTGCACTCAGAGACAAGGCTTTTAGTTATCCTGACTTTGTTAATGGCTATTCCACTTGCTGGAGTAATCGGATTCCTGGAGTATGGAGCATCATTAACGGCTATTAATCTTTTTCAAGGCTGCTTGTCTGAAGCACCTTTGAAAAGGGCATTTTAGTCTGAAATGCAAACCACGCTTCCTGTTAAGCTCGGCTTGATTCTCCAGGTATTTAACAGTAGATGGATAAACAACCTTAAAATACAGCGAAATTGACGTACATGTGTTTTTTTATTTCTTTGTTTGTATCTAACACTGTCAGGTGAAAATGAGCAATTACTCTGTGATATGTGACATTTTACTATCGCTGGAGCTCTTCTAAAGAAATATGCTTTTGGCATCTGAGCATTAGTGTAGATTCACACTGGAGTGTGTCCAGGGCCTGGAGAGAAATTGCAGAGGTGAGGCTCAGGCAGCAGTTTGGACAGCAAATAAGGCAGCAATTCAGGCAGCAGCATGGACAGCAAATAAGGCAGCAATTCAGGCGGCAGCTCGGACAGCAAATAAGGCAGCAATTCAGGCGGCAGCTCGGACAGCAAATAAGGCAGCAATTCAGGCGGCAGCTCGGACAGCAAATAAGGCAGCAATTCAGGCAGCAGCTCGGACAGAAAATAAGGCAGCAATTCAGGCAGTTGCTCAGGCATCCTGTATGAACCTGGGTCCTATCAAGCTTCTGACCAGGAGTTTAACAGCGAACCACACCATCTGCCCACAAGGAGCTAAAACCCTCTTTAATGCATGAAAGGGAAACTGGCTGAGCGCCCCCCCCCCCCCGCGCTCTGGGAAATGCCCTGTCGCTTCACAGGTGTGGGGGTGCTGTGGCCCACTGGTCCTTAATGGCCCTTTTGTTGGAAATTGGAGGTCAGAAGAAGCCAGTTGTCCGAAGGAAGCAGCACCACTTTCCCACTCTTTCATGTTATCGAGACAGGCGGATTCCCTGTTTGTGGAGTCTGTCTCTTCTCAGCAAGAAGAATAAAAGGCTTGATGGAGCCAGAAGTGAATAAGGCATACGAGTCCCACAGAGGACGACCGCCGGGTTGTATGGAGAGCAGTCATTGGCCAATGTCAAGAAAAACTCAATTCAATGAGCCAGAATGCGGATTTCTCACACGCTTAACTTGCCGTTTCTCACTGTTAAGGTAACAGCGCTGGAGGAGCCACTCTGGTACCGTCCTCTGGTACCCGCTCTGTGCTTGCATCCCCACCATCTGCCCGGGACGTTTTTCCCCTTTTTCTCTGCACGCACCCCCCTCCACAACCTTCCAGCTGCTTCAAAGAAAGAGTGGCCTGTGACCGCACTTTACGCAAAGGGCTGCCTCAGAACAAAAGGTCCATTTTCCTTAATGCTGCTTTCGCACGCTGGCTATGAGCGGCCGGTCCCCGCTTTCGATCAGACGTGGGCACGAGTGTGGGATCTAGACAGGTGGCTGCTTTTAATTCTCCCAGATCTGAGGGACGGACCTGTTTGTACGACTGGCAGCAGTATGGGCCGCATGTCTGTGTGCCGTCGCACAATTTCCTCTACCCTCAGGTGCCAGTAAATAAAGCACAACACGGGATCAGTCGCTGAAAATAAATGCAGAACATCTGACGTTGCAGATCGCTGGCGGGGATTCGCCTGGCCTTTGTGCAAATCAGTGACAAATGCGGCCCCCACAGATTTAACTAATCCCCCAGAGACCATGCAACAAATCTGTAAGGGTGATTTAAAAAAAAAAAAAAAAAAAACCTTACTTGCAAGACTAAGAATAAGATTTGCTCATCTGATACACTGGGGATTTATTTTTGCTGTCCAATAACAAAGTTAACTGAGGAAAATTTAAAAACAAACGGAAAGATGTAACCTCAGCTTCTTGTAATAGCAAACAACCCAAAATGTACAAAAAAGGCCATGGGGTTATAGAAAATACCTTAACAATTATTCAGATTGTCCCGTGATTCTGAAGGTAATTGCGTATTGATTATCACAAACGCAAATCACTGAAAACAGTCCTAGAAAAAAAAGACCAAGGGGATATTTAATGCTTTGGCTCTTGGCGCAAATGATTTGACCTCGACACAGACTCGCCAAACGTGACACATGGCGCTCAGACCGGCTGCACGACACAGGAAACGCTCAGAATAAAAGAGAACAATAACGCACTTTATAACAATGGATTCTTCTATCGCGTATAATTTTCATCAATTTCTAAAGTTAGGCCTACTTGTTCTTACATCTGTAGTGAATTTAACATTTCGTTTCGTAACAAACCAAAGATAAACAATAACTAAGAAACGATGATCAATGCCAAAATCTTCAACATCAAATCAAATTATTAATGATGAGCTGGAGCCCTGGGCTGCTAGCGCCGATGAATTTGCACTGACACGGAATTCCGCTTTAAAAACCCCTAACGATGGTTCGACCATGGCTCCTTATCTGATCAGGAACCAAATCACACTTTCCTTTTAATTTTCACACCCATTTCTGCACAAGCTGAACCACTTGCCTGGTACTTTGACACCTTTTGCGCAAATACATCTGCGCCGTCTGAGACCATCTACGGGCGCCCTCATCACTGTGCAGCCAGGTGGACAAGTTCAGAGGGACTTAAAACGGAGCTTCCAGAACAGCCTGCTTAAATGGGGCAACTGGCTTAATGGTTTTCCCACCCAGAGTACTGAGAGCACATGTTGAAGCGGTTAAAATAACAAATGACTTTCAAAGCCGCCAGCAAACTGACGCGTAATGCTCATGTTAAGGTATAATTTACCTTTGACAAACAATACAGCATGACAATTATAAGCTGTAGTTGTTGTCATACAGAAAGGGCTCGTCGTTTCAATAAGTTAAGATAATAAAATCAGCACTTAAAAGTCTACGCTCGCTTTCACGCGGGACATTTTGGGTAAGATTACACATTGAAGCACTTTGCCTTTCGCCCTTAAATGCCCGGTCTTACCCACATAAGCGCGCGGGAGATGTGGCCGCGCGTCCCGCACCCGGCTTACCTGCACATTCCTGAAGGAGGCGGCGAGCTGCGTGATGTGCAGCGTCAGGCAGCGCGAGGTGCATCTCGCGCTGTTAATTTTATCCAAAATTTCCCCGCTTTCAGCACCAGCTTTCCGCGCGACAGCGGAACCAATCGCGCACCACATGCAAACCAGCATCACACGGAAGCCAAACATTGTTTTACGAAGAAAGTGAAATCAGTATGTATGTATTTCTCGCTGGGTCCGTTTTCCCCCAATGAATCGCCTTTGACTTCGCTTCAGCGCTCCGATCTGCGCGCGGCGGGGTTATTGCTATCCACACAAACGCAGCCCAGACACTCCCCTAAAGCGTGCACGTGTGGCATTTCATCACTTGCCAAAAGGGAAGAATGCGTATTGTAGGCCATCTATTTTTAAATACCGATAGTGGAAAATGTGTTTTCCACTCAAGTAAAAATGTTTTTTATATAGTTATAAACAATAACTGTAAAATACTTATTTACTTCTGATTCTTTGCAGATAATTACTATTACCGTCTATCAAAGTTATGTAGATTAAGAATGTGTATAGTTTATAAAATATGTAGATGCTCTAATGAAAATTCACGATTCATGCGCAAATGCCATATCCTTTATACATACCAAAAAGAGTGTTTTGAGAGTTAATATGCAAACATCCATGACATTAGTCCTTATAATGGCCTAATACTCGGGATTGCCAGCATCTCAGATCTTCATTTGGTGTTTAATAGCTGATACAGTAGACCATATGGTGCCTAAATTAAGTGAAAGCTGGAAATCTTACCACTTGACTGTGGGAGTTCAAGCTGGACTGCAATTTCCCATGAATTTATACTTATTTTTATATGCGATTTAAAAAGTGTAACAATATATAACATGAGTTTAAAATATCTTTGGACCTCTAACTTTAATAAATATAGATTTTCTTTTGCAGAATGTGAGTGTAGCAATTATAGGAAACTCTCTGGGGAGTCAAGTGTGAGTCTGCTCTACACTAACATATGCAGAGCTTCATTGGTGCCAGCCTGCCGTACACTAACATATACAGAGTTTCATTGGTGCCAGCCTGCCCTACACTAACATATACAGAGCTTCATTGGTGCCAGCCTGCTCTACACTAACATATACAGAGCTTCATTGGTGCCAGCCTGCCATACACTAACATATACAGAGTTTCATTGGTGCCAGCCTGCTCTACACTAACATATACAGAGCTTCATTGGTACCAGCCTGCTGTACACTAACATATACAGAGTTTCATTGGTGCCAGCCTGCCCTACACTAACATATACAGAGCTTCATTGGTGCCAGC
>JAODKE010000035.1:2484015-2496568 GCA_026779605.1 Mormyrus hasselquistii | reverse complement strand
ACTGGTGCCAGCCTGCCCTACACAACATATACAGAGCTTCATTGGTGCCAGCCTGCCCTACACTAACATATACAGAGTTTCATTGGTGCCAGCCTGCTCTACACAACATATACAGAGCTTCATTGGTGCCAGCCTGCCCTACACTAACATATACAGAGTTTCATTGATACCAGCCTGCTCTACACTAACATATACAGAGTTTCATTGGTGCCAGCCTGCTCTACACTAACATATACAGAGCTTCATTGATACCAGCCTGCTCTACACTAACATATACAGAGCTTCATTGATACCAGCCTGCTCTACACTAACATATACAGGGCTTCATTGGTGCCAGCTGAGACACACAAAACAATAGCTTGTGAATCTAGTCAATGACCCTATTTATCCAGTTTAGTGAACAAATAAACATGATGAAACATGATGATATCACAACAAATAGCCAAAGATAGTTGGAACAAAATTTGAAGTTGGTAATTTGAGTGATATCATTCCTCTTCGGGGGGGGGGGTGTGCATTGGCTAGCAATTTGGCCTCACAGCGGGGGTGGGAGTTCAAATCCTGCTCCTGGCTCTGAGTGTGTCGAATTTGCACAGTTTCCCTGAGTTTCCTCCTACGGTCCAATAGCATGCACTTAGGTGAACTTGTCTTGTAAACTGCCTTTAGTGTGATGGTGAGTGCAGAGGACCAGGCCCCATCCTGTAGTGTACCGCCAACGTACTGTCACCCTATTCCAGATAAATGTTATTCAGGATGGATGTTTTCTCTTTGGATTTATTAGAGAGGCTTATTGATGAAAAGCCTAAATCCTCGCTGTCATATTCTCTTATAGTCACAAAACAGCTGAATTGCCTTTTGGACACAATAGTCTGTTTTGTTATGTCACATCTTTGTATGATAAACTTGTTACGCATTTCCTCATTTCCTTCTTAAATCCACACGGATATGCTAAAACACTTTGTTATTAAAATATTTTATTTTCTTTGCTAACATTTTTTTCTTATTCGAAAGGTCCAGTGGATGATGGGGTTCTATTAGTTAACATTATTTAGCCGCAGACACATAAAATTGGACATTATGACTTCAAGATGAAATAACCAAATGATTTACCACCGTCTACTGAAGGTTTAAAGCAAACATCATTGCAATACAAAGTACCATCAGAGACACCTTCACACATCTGCATCTTTAACCCACACTCCCTGTCAAATTAAATTGCAAACAGCACATTTGAGCAATTCAGCAGATTTACAAAATGTTTTTGAATCCCCATGAGAATTTGTGTTCCATGGAGAATATACTGAGGAATCTCTTCTGAGAAATCTTTCTCATAAACTTAGATTAATTGGGATATATAAGGTTATATTAGAATGCATTGGACAGTGTATAAAATCTACTGGCTTATAATTATACATACCTAGTATTTAGATATACTTCCTAATTAATTCAACTAAACCTAAACGCAACATACAATCTAATTCTTAATAATTTCAAGATTTCATTTGTTATTGTAGCGATTATTGTTGTGATGGATCGATTTTAAGCATACATGCTATCGCCATTTCCTTTGTCATTTAAATGGTTAACTGTACCATTTCGGCACCACATATTTTTTAACGTTAGACTAAAACATAGTTATATAGTTGCAATTAATTAGGCTGTGCATTTATGAAGATTTGTTAAATATATGACATACTCATGACCACAGTTTTTCTGTGCAAAAGCCCGCTTTTAAGGACCTTGAACCTTGAACAGAAATAGGGAACACTGCTGCCCTCCTGCGATATATTCACCGCACTGCAAGACATTATTTACTCCAAACGTCTGGTCAGTAAAAAAGCTTAAACGAAAAGAACTGCGGAACAGAATGAACATATTATATTAATATATAATGTACGCTAGCAGAAATATGTTAATTTAAATAAAAACAAACGGAACAAAAAATCCGAGACCGTAAAATAGAAGAGAACAGATTTAAAAATCAGTACTGTGTGTTAATGTATGCATAAAGTACAGAAATCAGAGCCCTGTGTAGTACGACCTATTGGACGGTCATGGACAAAGAAACACCTCCAATAAAAAAATATTTCTGCTGATTTAATACAAAGGGTAAAGGGTTTAGTATTGATTTGGTCTGATACGTCATATAGGCCTGCACTGCTCAAATGACAAAACCCGCGAGTTTTACGACGACACAAAAGAGGGGCACATTCTCAGAATTCTGGCAGCATTTCAACATCATATTTGTCTAACCCCAATCGCAAAGTCCCTTTTCCTGCCAAGTACAAATAGATGCAGGACATAATCATACAGAAAACTACGCGTTTCGCTTATCGAATGATAAAAGTCATATATGGTTATCAAAATGAGAAAATGTATCTTGTGCTTATTTCCTGCGTTGATTGTCTCGTGGGCGCAAACTAGCGACATAGTACCTGTGCCTTGCAATGACAAGACAGTGGAGAAGTTATCCCGCCTGGCGCTTACTTACGTCAATGAGGACAGAACTGTGGGCTACAAATTTAGTCTCAACAGAATTTTGAACGTCCATCTTCATGCACAGGTTGGTCGTTTTTATTTTCATTACAGCTTGTGAAATAGGGATAGGAACATTGCCTGCATCTAAACAGGAAATATCAACCGTATGAAAAAGTTCAACAGCATATGAAATTTGTTTTGGAGTAATGATTAAATTGGTAAATAAACAATTTCTTCTTATAATAATAATAATGATGATGATCATGATTGTTATTGCTTGGGTTAAACTAATAGCTTTAGTACATTTGCATAGATGGTTTTCTGTGCTGGACACTATGAAATCGGCTACATTAACGTTTAGAATGATGTCTTATTAATCCAGATGATTGCTGTTCAAAGGAAACGTAACAATAATTGATTTTCTTGCTGTTATTTTCTCTCAGACCCAGGGCCTCAATTACTTCTCTCTTTAGTTCTATGAACAAATTGGGCGGTTTCGTTTTCATTGGCAGTGTATGAATTTAATGACGGTACATTGTTCATGCGTCAGATCTCACGGTACTGCACAGGGAGCAGTGTCGCGAGGCAGGTCCCACGTGTCACGCGTGTCCGGTACGTGAAACTGTGCTTCTGCGTTGACTTCAGGGACCGGCTGGGAAGGTCTACTATCTGGATTTGGAGGTGCTGGAGACAAAATGCCACGTGGGGAGCCCGAAGCCTTGGCGGCGATGTGACATCAGACCCTTTATGGAAACAGTAAGGAATCCAGGTCCTGTAATGTCCGTACTGCAACTAAAATACGGAATATTTAACATGGCGGCAGGTTGACCGTCACTCAGACAAACCCAGGCAGACAAACTCTAAACACCAAAAAAGTACAGGCTCACAAAATAGCACGATACTAAATGGGCATCTCTCTCAGAAACTGTCATGAGATTCATAAAGCCGTGATATACGCCATTCCTAGGCTGCTTGTAGCCAAGGCCAAAGACACAAACCCTGGGACAAGGAGCACAAAACTGACACTCCTGACTAATGGAAAAAAAGTCACATAGTCTGATGAATCATCTTTCACCCTTTTCCCTGCATCCAGACAGGTTTGCATTTGCAGAAAGCTGAAGGACGCCTTCAAAACAGCACGTCTGCTGGTATGGGCAGCAACATCGCGGCTTCCATTAGGTCTAAATAGACTTGCATGCTCATACAATAACTGAGGACTATGAGCCGATTTGCCGAACAGTTGCACCCTTTGGTCCATAAAGTGCCGTATTCCCGGATTATACAGCACATACCGCCAATGCACAAATTCAAGAGCGGTTTCATGAAGACCAGGACGATTTCAAATGCCTTCCATGGCCTTCACAGCCACCAGATCTATTCACCGATCCCTTATGGTATTTTATGCAGTCAGGGCTATAACGGAGCCCCACTCTGTATTATTTCTTTGATATTAACCCCCCCAAGAAAATATCATTTCCTATCTAAGCACAGTTGATTTTAACATGTGCCATAAAAGGAAAAGTAAATGCCAAAGTTAATAACCTGAAAACTGAAATATAAATATTCTGTAAAATTGTGTAAAAGTAAGGATCCTGGAATAATTCCTATAAAAATTCTGTAATTTATGCTTACCCCTTTTTGAAGGATATAGTTGACATTTATTCGGTTAAGTGGGACTATAATTATTCCCTCGGGAAAAAAACAAACAATCATTACGGAATAGATGCATAAAAGACCTGCTACTACAGACAAGAGATGGGGGGTGCAATTTGTGCAAAACAGCAGTCTTGCGTGCAGAAAAATGTGCAATCGTGGCAGTCAGGTTATTTTTGCCTCAGGCAAGACCAAAATGTCATATGTAGTTATTTAAAGTTGCATAAAGGTATCGTTCATAGAAAGTGCTTAAAGTTGTTATTTAAAATAGGGCTTTAATATTGTTATGTGGATTGAAAACATTTGATTTATTTCAGCAAATCAGCGGAAACTGCAACACCACTATCCTGCATGCGCTGCAGGGCTTCTCTTACCTGCACAGCTACGACTGCATTCTCATCCCAGGTAGTCGCCGCATTTGCATTCAGCGAGCAACACACTCAGCTTTCCTTTACGGTATATTTGGATGCATTATAAATCAGAGAATTTCCACGTCAGCTTTCAGCTTGCTCACTTTCAGCTATGCCCTGAGAATGAATGCTCAAAGAGACCTCATGCTGTGGGCTTTTGCAGACCAACCAGAGACGTTGCTGAAGACTTGCCCGGACTGCCCCTTGCTCCTGCCCGTGGACAGCAGGGAGGCACTGCAGGCGGCGCGGCTAACCCTCCGCAAGTATAACGCCGAGAAAGCCAGCGGCCCGCAGTTCAGGCTGCAGAGCATCACCCGAGCCTCCCAGGTACGCGGTACAAACCACAGCCTTCTCCAGTATTCTGCTGTAGCTCTGTTGTTGTGAGAAGCTGGATGACTATAACACTGCACATGGTACAGAGCACGGTGGCACAGGGCAGCTTTGTGGAATACACCATCCAGGAGACGGGCTGCACCCTCGAGCAAGAAAATACTGGACTCTGCCAGCCAACAGACATAAATGGGGAGGTAAGTATCGGGGCTACAAAACTGTACGTGAGAGTCTATTAAACCTTAAGGATTTTCAGGTTATTAAACATGATCAGGGGCGTTGCTTGGATCTTAAGATAGCTGGGTCTTATCCGCAGTTCTCAAACTGAGAGTGTGGCTGTTAAAATATGTCAGCTAAACAAACCATTCGGGGCTAATTTGGATTCATTTGGGGCTTCAGCCCTGACCCGACCTACACCTCTGAACATGATATACACAGAGACGTGGGAACCAGGGCGGGGGGGGGGGGTGGGATATATTCCATCCGATATTTAATTTGGATTCATTCATAGCCCCCAAGAAATACACTTTTGTATTTAAATTATTAAGCTGTGTCTCTCCCCCCCTCAAACTCTCTCCTATCGGATACACACTTTTGGTTTCTAAAGGTCACCACGATTCGCAGTTCATCCCTTACTGTGTCACACTCCATTGGCTTCTTATTGCATTTATTTTTTTTCAGGTGGCAGGTTTCTGTGTCGGGGCAGTTTATGACAGCAGGGACAGAGACATTCAAGTGTCCTGTGAATTATTCCACTCCCAGGTACTGTGAATGACCTGCCACATCGGTACAGCACCATCAGAGAGCGGTGGCCTTGTGCCAATCAATTAAGCTAGGGACGAGCCTACCCGACATCTTGTATAAAAGTAATGTATGAATTAATCATTCAGTCAACCAATAACATTTCTACATTGACTGCGAAAGACATGTTGTTAAACTGGCCAGTGAGCGAGATCTCTCGATCAGATCGCATCTCTTAATCCACTCTCCCTTTCCTCATCATTCTCATCTCCTGTCAATAACTATAAATCATTAAGGAGTTGTCATATCTTGACATTAATGATGATAATCTCAGCGTTAGTACACAAGGTTAGCTGGACATGTTTGAAGGTATAATAGTTACATGAAGTTACAATAATATTGATATCTGCATATGTGTTTTTGAAACTTTGCAATGGTGCCAATCCACAAATTTGGTTTGCAGGGTCACTGTCAGGCAGCTTGTCACCTAGACTGAATGTGCGTTCAAAAAAAACCCGTCAGCAAATGGTGCCTCTTGTGCAAATGGTGTCTGCCAGCCAGTTTATCCTGTGCCTGAAATCTCCATTCTCACTTATGCATTATAGGCTTCAGAATTCGCTAAGGAAACCCAGGAGGCGATAGATAATGTTGGGTGGATAATGTTGGGTGGATACTGTAGTCCAGCATTGTCAGAGTGTCGCCTTTCCGTCCATAGGGGGTTGAGATGCCTAAGCCTGGGACTATGGGGGGAGGCACTGGGCTAAAGAAGGTGCCGGATGAGATTTCTGCTCAGCGTGAGAAGCCCACGCATGCAGACGCCAAATCCCCAGTGCCAAAGGACCGGAGCCCCAGACCCACAGATTCTGCACAGAAAGATGTAGTCCCTGTCGGCCCAGACAGCAAGCCTGCTGTCCCGATCCAACCGAATGCAAACCCCGAACCCCCGAAAGCCAAACCACCCACTGGTCCAAAAGCGTCGCATTACCAGTCCTCAGAATCAGACTCTTCTGAGTCTTCCGAGGAAGCCGGCGACGCCGTCATCAGGCCGCCCCAGGATTTCAGGTACAAATATTCCCGCCAAAAGAGGCAGGTGTCTCCCAATGTCAGGCCGGAACACATCCCAGAATTCCTGAGCGTCTTCCCCAGCACGCCATCCCCATTCCGCTCCTGCCCTGGAGCACCACGCTACACCACTGTGTGAACAAACGCAAGTGCTGATCTGTTGTGCATTTTGCCAATGAACTGACATTACATGAATTGATATTTCATTGTAATTTTGTTGCCAAATCTACGACATGCCAACTTAATAAAAATGATGTAAACTGGTCTTTATTGTTATTGACATTGTACCAGAGCAGCAGCGTAGTAGTAATAGTAGTAATAGTAGTAGTATTGTAAGAGTATTATGATGGCGTGTACCTGCTCCTCCCATTGGTATAAACAGGCAGACAGGGTTTCACTGAAAAAGCCAACCAGTTCAACCATACTGAGTTACACTCTTAAGAATTTTCTATAGGAAATCCCAGTTATTTTCCATTGACCCTAAAAGTAGTCATGGTTGCATGTCATATCAATACACCTCTGTTATATTTTTACATCAAACTAACAACATGTTAAATTTATTGTCAAATTAGATCCCTTAATTAACTGGAGCCTGTGTCCAAAGCAGTATTAGTCTGTTTAAAAACACAAAACATTTTTTCTAAAACAATGAAGGCAGATACTTCAGGATGAATCAAATCCTTCATCCTAACTATGACTGAGCCCACTATGCTGCTTATGACTGCCGTTATCGACCAGCTTTTGCTGGCTGACCCCTGCTTAATGGCTTGAAGCCTCTATTTGCCCTAATTTTTAATGAACACAGCAAATGTTCATTAAAAAACTGCACCTACTTAACCTGATGCAGAAAAAAACGCCTCAGGAACGCAATTATAAAGCGTAACTTCATTTATGCTGGACAGGAACAAGAGGCACAGAACTGAGGATTTTTTACTGGGCTAAACGTTAAAACTGGGGGAAAAGAATTGAAAAAGCACAGGGAGCCAAACTGTCTGTGGAAGGTCAGCGAAGTCAGGGAATGTGACATTTTGAGAGAAAAACCAGAAGTTTATTTTGTATTTTATTTGGTGAATATGCAGAGGTGGCTACAGGGGCTGGTCAACCCCTTGACAGCACACCCCCCTCCCCAGTCCTGCAGAAACATACTTAGTTAATAATTAATGGCAAAGTGCAGGGATGAATAAAGCTTTTATCCCGTATTATGTCTCCTGTGCGCCGCCTTCGGCTGGGAATTATCATTCACAGCTGCGTTATATATCGGGGTACAGAAAGCAGGGACACGACAAGGCGAGGCAGCTTTCTGAAACGTGTGACTGGCTTCTAGGCTTTGCGGAAGCAGTAAGCAGTCACATTAGCTAGGAGGACTGCTCCATCCACATTACTCTCAAGAGTGTGGGTTTGGTTTCCACACCGGTAGGGACCGAATTGGCCCCAACATGTTCTCATCGTCCACACCAACATCGACCCTTGTCTCAATAGGAGACTTTTAGAAATTGGTTCAATCAGAATCATTTCCGGTTTTGACATATCAAAGCGACTATCTCCGAAAGACTATTTATAATTAGTTTGCATCTGTCAGATTGCTCAAGTGGGGTCTGCCTATGTCTACCGAACAAGTTTCATGAGGGTGCAGAGGCGCTGCTGGTTTGCAGCCCTAAAAGAAGGCTCTCCCTGACTTGGTCCACCTGCTTCGTGAAGATCAATTATTTCTGAAGCTATGTTTACCATGTCACTCTCTCTTCTGACTGTCTACAGTATTGGCTTCGTCTTTGTGCACAATTCATCAATTAATCAGAATATTAACACTGGGGTCGAACTAAAATGGATGCATTGTGAAATATCTTGAGTACAAAAGTGTACCAGTTTGCTGACCTTGAAAATTGCCCCTTACAACTTACATATAACACACTTCTTAGTCTCATTCAATAAAATTATCACAAATTTGTCCGCTGATTGAAAAACAAGTCAACAGTGAACAAGTTATAAGTCCTTTTTCTTCTTTACTACTGTTACAATTTTTCTGATAATATATCCACAATAATTTTGCACAGACACTTCGCTAAGCAGCTCCGACCCAAAGCTAAGACAGCTAGGCTTCCACAGCACCACATGTGTGCCTTTTGATGTGTGACAGCCGCAGAAGATTTGGCTGCTTTCTCCGAATGGTATTCATCTTCAAAAAGCACATGTGGAAATCCTGCCCTTTGACCACACACGTACTGGTTTCAATAAAGTCACTGAACCAAATACAGCAGCCCTGTCCCAACATCTAGGCAATTTCCATACAGAAAACATGTTTGGAATTCAGGGGAACAAAAGTGTTTCAAATAAGTATAAATAAAGTATAAGTTTTCGGACTACACAATGTTAACTAGTGCATCAGGTATTTAAACCCCAAACAGCAAAATCATATATAAAATATAAAACTCAGACTTGCAAAAAAAAAAAAAAAGGATGCAAGAATTAAATTGCATAAATCTAAAGTTTTTAGAGAGAGTCATAACCTGAGGATGTTTAAATGAATGATAATTAATAAAATGATATCCCACTGCAAAATCATTTTGCATGCTATTAAAAGCTAGCTGTATGTTATTTAAAAACTTGTTTTTCTAGCTTAAAACGATCAACATGCGCAGCTGTACAGCTTATCTTGCTAAACGTGCAGAAACGCTTTCCTGGTCCACTAAATATGTATGCATCAAAATTCATGGAACGGAGCACGATTTCTGTCAATGACCTCTCAGGCACTCATGACTGGGGTTAAAAATTAATGCTGCTTGTTTAACCTTAGCAAATAACTGTCAAAAGATGGACCCTGTGACCTGGAAGGTCTCACACAATACAAGCAAAGCTCGTCGCAAAAGGTCACCCAATCCAGGTGGCTGACAGATGAAGACTGCGGGAGATATAAGGAATATCTTTATCTGTGGTGACCCTGTCTTGTCTTCCCACGTACTCGTTAATCAACCATCGCATGTGTTTATTCCCAAACACAAAGGAAGACAAACAGAATAAGAAACTAGAAAATTTGCTTGATAGCAAATGCACGATGTTGTTTTTCTTTCAATCAAATGGACTACTTTACTGTCAGTGGTCTGTAGCTATCATCCGCCTGTCATTAATCAACTTCTCATCATTGTTGCTACGTAAGTTAAAGACTAAGAGTCTCCCAGCCCTGGGGTCTCCGTGATCTCGGTGTATCTAGCCTTTACTCTACTCCTTGGTCCTGGTTGCTGTTGGGTCTTTTGGCTCTGCTACACATTCTCACACATAAATATATATAAAATACTAATTTTGGTACATTTTACAGAGAGAAGGGGGATATTTCTATATAATCTTTTAATTAAAGATCATAAAACTTTTATAATGAGCAGAGAATATTCCAGCAAAATTCATGCTTTGTAGTTTTAATACTCACTAACAGCCAAGATTCAAATAACAATGTATTCTCTTTTTCTGGTTTTATTTATTTATTTGAATAGTGTTTTATTACAAAACTAACAGTAGTCGTTTGGCATTACAGCCATGGAAAAAATTAATTAATTAACTATATTTTTAAACAAATCTGCATTCTTAAATCTTGGTTTAATTGTGGTTCTGCTGGCAGAAGGCTATGTTGAGCAGCAGGTTGCCTTCAGGTTCAAAATTTCTAAAACAGCAGTAACCAAGAATAAGGTGAAGCAGGAGACACTGGGAACAACCAAAAACCAGCCAGGTAAAGGGCGGAAGCCCTTCCTCCATGAATCGAAGGATGACATCAAGTGACCCTCAAAAGAGAAACATTAAGCGCAGGTGTGAGGTGCACTGCTAGGATA
Organism: Mormyrus hasselquistii; assembly: GCA_026779605.1. Lineage (NCBI taxonomy): Eukaryota > Metazoa > Chordata > Actinopteri > Osteoglossiformes > Mormyridae > Mormyrus > Mormyrus hasselquistii. Next base: position 2,486,079 of record JAODKE010000035.1, on the reverse strand, counting down.
GTTTGTACCAGACTTCTAGAAGCAGGACTGAAGTCCCATAAAGCAAAGAATTAATGAGATACAGGAAAAAACCAGGCTGCAGTTTGCAGAAAAAATATATATTATTCACAGACTTAAATTGAGAAATGAGTGAAACAAAAAATTGTGCTATGGTCTTTTAAATTTTTCCACAGCTGTATAAGCAGAGAATTGCAACCACATACTTCAATAATAGAGCTTTGGATTTGTTTTTGAACGTTATTAGATGAGGTCAATGAGAGAAGGTTTTGTATTAAACCACAGGTGCAAAAGCAAATGAAAACACTCTAATGGCTAACAGTAGCTAGCAGCTACTTACTTAATGCTTTACATTGGCATCACACCAGAGCAAAACATGTTTGCTCTTCTCCCTGCAGTGTCTGAATGATAACAACATATAAATACTGCAGGAGCCGCAAGGCCGTTTATCTGAAGCTCCGTGAAGCAGTCGGAGCCATGCTGACACTTGCTGGATTGTTCTTGCTGGCCCACGTCTTTCTCGCTACTGGCGTGCCGCCCGCAGAACACCCGTCCGTCCCCTGCGATGAGAACGGGGCAGTACTGGCAGCCCAGGCAGCATTCCAGCACATCAGCGCCCAGCATCACCACGGTTACAAATACAAGCTCAAAAACTCAGCCTCCAGCCAACTGCTAAAGAAGGTGAGGGTCAGGGTTCAGCCACTTGTCAATCCGAGGCTCGTTCGGTGAATGAGTGTCGGGCGTACAGGCAGAGTGTCGGGTGTACAGGCAGAGTGTCGGGCGTACAGGCAGAGTGTCTGGAGTACAGGCAGAGTGTCTGGCGTACAGACAGAGTGTCAGGCGTACAGGGATACCCAGTGATTTTCCTTCTTCACAGGATGATCGCGCCTGTGAATTTCACTTGGAACTGGAGCTGGAGGAGACCACATGTCATGTCGTGAACCCTAAACCCGTTGAGGAATGTGCGGTCAGGGAGACACATGAAACAGTGAGTCTCAAAAAACACCCAGCATTCTAAACACTTTTCTTTTTTTAACTGTTTTTTATTTACATCCCTAAATATCAGTGTCTGTTAAGTTCTGCACAAACAACTGATTATGCAACTCGGGTAAATATGAATATCTAACCTGTCTGGCAGAAAGTCGAATCAAACTGCAATGTGACCTTAACTGTGGCGGGAGGGAAGCCTACAGTGAAAAAATACTCCTGTTCATCCGATCCTGGTAAAAAATGACTCCCTTCTGCTTAGCAACAACTGCTGTGGCCTGTTTCGGTCGCAATATCACAACGGTGCTGTCTTTTAATTCAAATGGCACGAACCCTGCACCCTGTTTTCACCCCCAGCATCGGCAGAGGAGTTACAGAAGATTTGTCCCGACTGTCCGTCTCTGCTTCCTCTTCATTACCCTGCTGGCCTGGAGAGCATCAAGAGCGCTCTAAAGAAATTTCACGAGGAATCCAATGAAACCAGCTACTTTACATTGCTGGAGGTCGGCAGGCTTTCTACACAGGTGGGTGTTTTTAAAAAAATCTCAATCCTGTCCGATAGAACGACAGGAACACAGCAAACGCAATCATAATAAGTAAATATTTACTATTACATTTCGGTTACGACTGGTCGAAATCTCCTGTTTCCATCAACTGTCAGTGTAACTTGTATTATGCTTTTAAAGGAAAATATTCATATGATGAGTTGTGATGCACATTAGTGGTTTTCTTCATGCATGATGAATAACCAGGTTTCTTTCAATGGTCCCTGATTTCAACACGTCTTAAATTTAATCAGTCATATTATTTTTCTATTTGTATAGCTTAAATAAGAAAAGGCCGTGACCTGTCATCATGTCAGAAATGCATTTCCCTTGCAGTACATTTTAACTGGGCAATCCTACTTGGCTGAATTTGCCATTGTGCAGACTGGCTGCCCGCCCCACGTCATATGCGTGCTTGGCAGGGGCAAAGCTGTAAGTATACCTTCCTGTATCCATCCATCCATCCATCCATCCATCTGTGACTACTTACCCATTAGAGGGTCACAGAGAGCCTGCAGTTTGTAATGGCAAACAA
>JAODKE010000035.1:2448921-2472224 GCA_026779605.1 Mormyrus hasselquistii | reverse complement strand
GCCTTGCGCCCGTAGCCTCTAGGATAGACTCCAGACGCCCCACAATCCTGAATAGGACAAGATGTTTCAGAAGTTGGATTTATGGATGGAATGGTGCCCCCAATATCAAACTCTCTCCTGCACTGCTGTCCTCCAGCTGAGGTGAATCAAAACGTGGACATTGGGTCGGACACTAGGCTGCTCTTTTGCATGCTCTGAAAAGGGATTTGTGATGTTCACCAAAAAGTGAAAAAGTATAGCAACAACATGTTAAGTGAAAGAGATTTTTACTTTTTTGCCTGTTTAAATATATTACAATTGAGCCAAGTATGATGGTCCTGCACTGAGTGATCCTTCCCGGTGTGTCACTTGTGTAATAAGTACCCGGTCCTCGGGGACCCACAGACAGTCCACGTTTTTGCTCCTTCCCAGCCCCCAGCTCCCTCCCAGTCTACAATTTTGTCCTCCAGTAGAGAGCTGAGAGGGAGCAAAAATATGAGCCATCTGCAGGTCCCCGAAGGATTGGATTGGGAAACTTTGACATAGATGATAAAATTGTAGCTTTTTCTGCATTTAGTCATCTCCACTGCAGATTCTCGTGTCTCCTTTCAATCGTGACACAGATGGTAGAAGAGCAAAGCCAGAGGCCCAGCCCGACTCGGATGATTTCTTCATGCTCCCCAAACACCAAGAGATGCTTGGTGAGGATGCGAAGGACTCCGGTGTCGCCGTGTCCCTGGAATGGACAGGCGTGGAGCGCGAGACCCGCAGCCACCTGGGATTGACGTACATCCTGTACAGGTACTCCTCCTGTCTCCGAATGTCGGGTGCCCGGTGCCGCTCCGGGGTCCTGACGCGCTCCGTTTCTTCTCCTTAGGCGGTTTGCCCCCGATTTCTTCGAAGGGTGTCATGTGGAGGACACCAGGTTACACTCCCTGCAGCTCCTGCCCGTGTTCACTGCAGCAGGTGAGTCCGAGGTCCTGAGGTGAAACCGAATATGATCCATGGCTGTGCTCTCGGGAGAACGCGCCGAGCTCCGAGCGCTGAATTTTAACATTCGGTCTTGCATCCTCAAAGAGCCAGGGATCCAGGAAGGGGCCGGCGTTGCCAAGGAGACAGAGCCGACCTGCATCTTTTGCTTTTTCTCACTGCCCAACTCGGGGTACATGTACAGCATCCAGAACACGGTAGAGCTCATCTCCACCTACCAGTACCCCGAAAAGGCCCAACAGGCTGTGCTCAGCAAGTTCTTCCTGCACGTGATCACCAGGTTGCTCCGCTCGCGCCTGTGTTATGTGTTATGCCTGCTAGCTTTTGTGAGTAACCGGATAATTGAGAGTTATAGTGTGTAACCAGAGTGTCGCGTGTGCTGCTCAGGAACGCGCTGCAGTGCTTCTCAGCGCGTTGCAGTGCCGTGGCGGCCCGGGCTGTGGACCCCTATATCGACACCACCATGAGGGTGAGTCCGGCAGCTGCTCATTGGCTGTCAGTCCGAGTGTCATTCTGACCACTTCCTGTTGTTTCTCTCCGCTGGTGGCGCATACCAAGATTGGTCAAGATGCATTTTCCTATAACGCCAGAAGTCACTGCAATGTTTGAGGAACCCGTTTTAAAGGTTTCCTTTTGTGGTATTGTAGCCTTCACAGAAAGGCATTCTGTATAATGCTTAAATGACATTTTGCTAATACTACAATATTACCATAGTAAAATTGCAGTAATGTGGGCTAAGCATGGCCAACATTGTGTTTTGGATTTTGGAACAGCGGAACTGAATGACCAGCATTGTTCTGATATGTGTTCCTTATGTTCTGGCTAGACTGACTGCAGTCGCGTTCCTGTAATGTGACTTCCTCGTCTGCAGGCCTGCCCGCCCTACACCATGGAAGTCTGTGCTCTTCGCATCCAGCTGTTCATCGGCCTGAAGGCGGTCTGCCACGACAGGAACCACATTGTCCTGCTGACAACAGCCGACCTGGAGAGCAAGGAGGAGACGGAGAGAGCGACCAGGAGAACTATGTGCGTAATCAGTTCGAAGGTCATGTTCTAGTTTTGCTTTGCCATCTTGTTTTTGTTTCACTTTTGTGTTTCCTCAAGACATTTTGACATTTTTATCTTACAATTTTCTTTGCTGGGTTTTCAGTGTTAGTTGCCCTGAGATGCAGGGCAGGGTTCCCCAATTCTGGTCCTGGGGGGAAAGTTTGCAGAATTCGCTGCTCAGATGCACCTACTAAACCTGGTAATTAGCTGGGAAACCTGCAAATCGTTTTGTGTTCTGACCCTTCAGGAATGGAACTGGAGAACCCTGGTGTGGGGTTAGGGTCACGGTAAAATGGAGATTATGTTTTCAGACCTATTTGATGTGTCAGTGCTGTATGTGTGTCAATGCACTCAACATAAACACTCTGCTGCTCTATTATAGCATATCTAGAGATCACAAAACCCTTACTGGGATTTTCCTAGCGGTAGGTATAGAGCTGCCATCCTCATCTGGACTGGAGAGCTTCTTGTACCGTTCATTCTTGTAAGTCAGCATCAGCAGGTCCCTGTGCTGTGTCTTGCCTCTGCCTCTCCCCTGACAGAGCTGACAATGTCTGCACTCCCTACTAAAGTCCTCTAACATACCGCCCTATGGGACTTTTAACTTGGATGTTTCGGGTGAAACTGCAGTGTGAGTCACTCCTTACTGTCGTCCCAAGTGGGACAGATAGATGGGTGAGAAGGAAGAGCCCCGAACTGGGGGAAAACTGGAAAGAACTGACTTTAAAATACAAGTGAACTGTGTCAGAGTGCAGAGAAATTGGGCTAATCTAAAATCACATGAGTCTACTATGCAGTCATAAGCCACCCAAGGCAATGGCTGTAAATAAAATTTGCCAGTCGAGTGAATTAACTATTTAGTAACTACAGTATCGCTATTGGTTGCACAGATAGAAAAACATGTTGTCCTGGGTTTGCACAGAATTCTTAAAAATTATTTAGAAAATGAAGACGTTTTCATCAAGTAGACAAATACTTCAGTGAAACTGCTTAGTAATCTGATCATCAGTCTTAAAACTACACACCTCCGGGCAAATAATATTTAGATAAGCATTTCACATGGTCAGTATATTTTAAATGCTAGATGAAATTATATTGAATGCCTTGATTGTCATTGAACACAGGAAGTACAATGATATACAATTCAATTCTCTGAGAGATACTTCAATTAAAAAAGCAGACAGAAATAAAATGTTTTTACAGGAATATATTTAAGTGAGATATAATATATGGATGATGTGATATATTAAGCATATAGTTAAATGGCCATATATAGTTATATAGTACACATATATACACAGACTGCAGTATGCCTCTCATATGTGCGCCTGTCTAAAAGACGAATAAAGCAGAATGCTTACTGGCTGTGGATGCGGTATTTTAGAGTGAACAGCACACAGAATATTTATCTGTTGACCATGTTCAGTCAGGTCCTTTTAGAAGATGTGGGGAAGATGCGTATAGGTAGAAAATTTGTAGTCAGTTACTCCACTGTTGTAATGACAATGTGTGAACAAATTAATCTCAATTAACCCCCATTAATTACTAATTAACCCAGTTTTTCAGTTTTTGATGTATATTTATTTAAATGTATATGTACCTATTTCATTTAATCATTTGAAGCAGAATTTATTGTCTCTGTACTTTGTTATTGTGAACTCCAGAAATCTCACTGGTATTTTTACTAAAGGACCATGAAAAGATTTTGTTTCCTGTGTAAAATTATATATTAGATAGTTTGTCTGGTTGATTAAATGACTTGCTGTGTAACTATAGAATTGACTGGTGCTGTCGACCCATCTGGCCCCAGGTCTAGAAAGACTTCCGCTCCCAAACCAAAGGAACCTAGTGAAGGCACCCACGGTTGGAACCTGTACGTGGTCAACACAGTACCCGTAATCCCACTGTATCGAGAGATGGTATGGAACACCTGCGTACAGTTGAATTTTACCTTCAAAAATCTATGCCTCATATACTGCAATTTTATAGTGTGCCCTATTGTCTGAGGGTAATGCAGAATCGTTAATGCAAAGAAGCCCTTTTCGTTTGCTAATGGAGTATAGCTGAGTGGAGTATAGCTGAGTGGAGTATAGCTGAGTGGAGTATAGCTGAGTGGAGTATAGCTGAGTGAAACGAGGCCTTTTTATTTTCTGCTGCTGACAGGTGGAGTACAGCAGAAATTACGAGGCCACAAATCCTCTGTCTCAGAGCTGCATCCACCTGCTGAGTGAAGCCCACCTGCTCCTTCGTGCGGCGATGCTGGACCCCCCGGCCGGCGACCCCGCAGACGGGCAGCAGCTTGAGGAGGGCTTCCGCGAGAGCTGTGCTCAGCTGGGGGACTGCTACAGCAGGTGGGAGCCAGCCCCAGCCCCCCCCCCCACAGAGAGCGGGTTAACTCCAGAACAGGACGGGTCCGGTCAATGTTCACTCTTTGTGTCACGGAAACGTCGTTGATGCTGACAGGGAGCATGAACCCGGGATTCTGTGCAGTGACGTCTTTTTTTCGCATACCTTAATGGAGTTCTGTACTGCATTTAGTATTATTATGATTACTAAACATTGTCCAATATGCACTTCTGTACATTTTAATGCAGTAGCTCCCAGTGGAACAAAAATGTGTATCTGCCAGGGAGCTTGGAGGAAGCAAAAACATGGACCGTCTGTGGGTCCCTTAGGGCTAGATTGGGAAACATTGGTTTAATGTTTAAAAAGCCATTTTTATGTATTTATGTGTAAGGTTTGACAAGAGGGACTGTCATTTGGCACTTCCCTACTACAAGATGTCTGGTTTGTCTGTCACTGACATCATCCTGAGGAACGTGGCCTTTGCGAGGACCATGACGACCTTTGGCAGAGGATTCCTGTTTTTCCTCAAGCATTCTCTGTATGAAGAAAGCATGGATGAACTAAGCGAGGTCGAGTACAATACCCGCAGTGATGTAAACTACGTCTATGTCAACAGACGTGGTCACCGACGGACCTCGATATTGATGGCACGCTTTGGTCTTTGCAGGAAACGGCAAACTTGGTGCTTGACATTTTTGCGAGCGCCGAGCTGCCCCAGCTGCCCCACATCATCAACAGCCCCATCATGTGCCACGGCAGCCCCAGCTCTGCCCTGCCGCTGCTGGAGAAGCTGGAGGCGGAAGGCGGGCCGTCAGTGACCGTCACGCTCACCAAAGCTGCACTTCATCTCCGCCTGGGCAACCTGCGGCAGTACGAGCAGGAGATGGACCGGCACACGGAGGTAGGGGGGGGCGACCGCTCCCTGGCATCGTCACGGCAGCCGGCCGGTGACGGCAGGGATGGGGAATGATGGGTAAATAATGTGGCTGAAAGGTTTAAAAAGATGATAATTCTGAGTGTCATTTGCCAGTTGGGTTTCCTGGCAATAGATAAAAGTACCATCGCTGAGGAGGGAGGGAGTCATTACCTAAGAGGGTCCTTAGGGGACCTGCAGACAGTCCACGTTTTTGCTCCCTTACAGCTCGAACTGGGAGGGAGCAAAAATGTGAACTGTCTGGCAGGGATCTTGAAAGGAGCAAAAAAGTGGACCATCTGTGGGTTCCTGAGGACCATATTAGGAAACACTAACCCAGGGGGGACAGTCAGTAATGCCTGTGATCTTCTGGCCATGCATCTCCATAATTCCGAACGTTGTAGCCTTGTCTGGCGTCAGAAGTTATTTTTGCATGGCAGCTGCTTTAAAGAGGTGAATTATGGAAGTCAGGATCTGGTTTTCATAGCCATCTGAGCAGGGGGCGCTGTCAGTGGAGATACTGGAAAACGATGTAACCAGGTCAGAGGTGTAATTACCTCATCGCTCTCACAGATGCTCCAGGTGTACGGCTACATCGAGGAACCCAAGCTGCTCCTGCACGGCCGAGGGAAATCCATCATCCCCACTGCCCTCGCCCACAAGCTGAAGGACACCCAGGACGGCCTGCTAGTGGCTGCAATGGTGGCCCTCCACGAGAACAGCAAGATCAACCTCGAGGAGGCCGAACTCTTCTTCCTGGTAGGTCTCTCTGGCTTCATATAGCACAGTCCTGCTCGCACCAGCCATGGACATGAGCTTCAAAGGCTATCCTGCATGCCATTGTGTGTCATCCAGGAGCTGTGCAAAGGTGCCACAGAGTTGGAGAGTGGCCCTCAACTCCTGGTAGATTTTTGGGAGGCTCTCATTGTGGCCTCGCCGAGCAAGTCTGTGATTCAGGAGCTCCTGTTCCGCCTGGCGTCAGTCTACATTGACCGAATTGCCAAGAAGAAAAATTATGGGGTGAAACCCTTAAAGACCACGGATGATCTGGTGAGCCCTCGCACACTTAAATGTTGCGTCCTGGTCCCTTCCTGCAAGATGACCCAATGAACTGAATCTGTGTTCGAGGCAGATCAATTCCTGCTGTCACTATGGCCAGCTGTTTCCCTGGGTGAGTGTCCTCACACCCTTGCATTTCAACGTTGCTCACGACCATCAGGAAGATCTGCAAAAGCTACAGGTCGGTTTGCCTGCTACCTTATTCTAGTGTTACTAGTGTCATGAGTAATACTGAACAATGAGCAAAGCATTAATGCATTCTAATGTTCATTATAATATTTAACGGCATGATACATTGCTTATGATGTTTAATGAAGCTTTAATGAAGGTCCCTGAAGATCTGTGAAGGTTAAATACCGTAGATTGGATACAAGAATTAGTTTTACAATATGGCTTAGGGTGGGGCTGCTCCATTCTGGCAAAAAAATATAATCACGATTATTTTGGTCAATAGTGAGATCATGATTATTTGACACAATCACTCATTGACTTTGGGAATATCATGCATTTATTGAAGCTTTAAAAACTTGCCTTGGAAACTTGGATTTCCTTGAACTCTGAATATAATGTGACTGAGAAATAAATAAAAAGGGCCTGGAATGGGCTGCTCTGGATTTATAACACGAGACAAAACGGGAGCATCGTCACGAAGCAAAATGCGGCGCGATAATGGTTTTATCTTGAAGCGGCAAAAATCATAACTGAAATTTGATTAACTGCTCAGCTCTAGCTCAGGGCTGTGCCAGTTTAATGGTTAAATATTCATTTTAAAAAATGTTCATTTTATAATATCAAAGGGAAGCTGTTCAAATAAATGTCCCACTAACAATTTACTTTAACGTCCGGCTAACAGGAAACGTAGCATAAAAAAGGCGCCTCGCAGCCATTCACACCTTCACCGGTTGTTTTCACCGGGCCGCATTACTTGTAAACAGTTACCCTGTAACCTCTGTACCATCTGCTGCCAGATGCTCTTTGCCGTTTCAGTCTGTAGTTAAAGCCACACATTAAGTTCTGGCTGCTCAGGCAGGTTTCAGTCTCTCTTTTCATGTGACAGTAAAGTTTGATTATTTATTTTTTGTCTTTTCTAAATCCAGTTTAAATAGTATTAGACTTGCCAGTTTCTCGAACTTGATCACCTTCTGTGGTAAATTTTCCAAGCAGTAAACACAGCTGTCTCTTCTGTTCATTCTAATACCAGCCCTCTGTAACTGCACACAGCCATCCCTAACCCCTGACTCCTCTGGAATGTTACGTATCACATCCCAAGCTTTTATTAATCTTCTAGCTGTATTATTATCCTAATATATTGTTTAACTAATTTTACTTTTTTTTAATTGCATTTATTTATATTGTCTAATAAACTAACAAATAAAAGCATGCACGCACATATTTGTTTATTCCCACATGGTGCACCCATATGAAATAACGATTTAATTTTAACATAATGACGCTTCTGCTTTTGGCTATTTTTACCCATGATGCTCTGCTGTGCAGATTTGGTGCAGACACGGTATTGCTTCCTGCTAACTCTCTCTCTGCTGACTGTCTCCCTCAGTCACTGCTCTGCGGTCCTACGCTAGACGTGTCCTTCATACTCCCCCTGCTGGAGCAGCTGTCGGACCAGGACAGCGCTGGCCTCAGTGTCCACGTGCTGTGCGGCACCAAGCTGGGCCACCACGAGCGCTCCATCGACCGGCTGCTGGACCTCTGCCCCCAGGCCGTCCTTCCCTATGCCAACCACCAGCTGCACCATGACAAGATGGTACTGCGGCACAACACTCCTAACTAGTTAAAATATTTCTGTCACTGCAGGTCATGCATCGCTTTTAATTACAGCTGTTCAGCTGTTACAGCTTATTATGTGGGTATCTATCATTTAAAGTGAACCCAAATGTAAACACCCAAAGCATGGGACAGGGGTGTATACAGGGGGTGGGACCACTGGCCTGAGCAAAAAGCTGACTGGTCACTGGAGTGCTGTCACTCAGCGATTAAATGCATATCATTGGCTAATGAAAAGGTTGGCCTTTCTTATGATCACACCTCAAAAAAATCCTAGAATCGCCACTGGGGGCGGGGGGATTTCTAGTAGTTTTGTGTAATTGCTGTGATACAGTTTTAGTGTTCATAATTCGGAAGGTTAAATCGTCAATAGCTTTTTTTCCCCAAATAATATGCATTTTTATTGTGCTTAGGTACTTTGGTGGAGAAAGCTTTTTCCAGAGCTCTGTGACCGAACCAGAGCCACTGGAGGAAAGGATGACATCTTACTGACCGCACTGAAAGGTACGCTTCTGTTACGGGCACAGCAGCACTGAATTGAAAGCATCTGGATAAAGCAATAAAGCTCAACCGAGTGGTGTGAACTTCCTTTGGCACAGAAACACTGAAGATGGTTGCCATGGAGCTCAGCCCTCTGGAGTTTTTGAACCTGCTACCAGACGATGGGACGGCTCAGTTCTTCCTCCCGTACCTCCTGGAGAGCAGCCAGAAGCATCTCCTGCCATCGTGAAAGGGGCCAAACCGGTCCCCGCTGACGAACTACCACGGAAGGGGTTGTGTGACACACTTTGTCAAGTGTGTGTAGCAATAAGAACGCAGCCTTACTTGATTATAGCTCTAGGTATGTATAAATAAAAATGTATGTGTGACACTGATTGTAGCATTTGGTTGGAAATCACTAGTATTGTACAGAACCTTTACAACTAGATGCCAAATGTTGCTGCTGCTTTTTGCACTCTGCCCTCGGACGGCTGACTGTCGCATGGCTGACTGCTATCTGATATTTGTTTGCTAGGCAATTTTTATGTATATAAAGAGAATCCGGTTCCTTCTATACTCATATATAACATCGTAGGTGTTACTTTTAAGGGGAAAAAAAACGACATCGAATTTTTCCTTTCTAGAAGATGACATAATTCTTACTGTTATCTATGTCTAGAGAGCTAATAGTACGCACATGACCTGTGAATAAATATTTATTTATGTTGCATAATTAAAGGTTTGTACTGTTGCTTCATGTCAGCAGGGTTGGTGAAAATCTCGCCTCTGACCTGTAGGGTGCGGAGGTTTCCGGTTCTCTCCGTGTCATAAAGGTTTCCCCTGGGTTTCCTCCCACAGTCTAAAGACAGTCAGACTAACTGGCATCTGGGGATCGCCTGTCACGTATGACTGCGTGTGACAGAGAGCGCGCATGTGCTCTGCAGTGCGCTGGCATCCTGTCTGCTGTGCCCTGCAGTGCGCTGGCATCCGGTCTGCTGTGCCCTGCAGTGCGCTGGCATCTGGTCTGCTGTGCCCTGCAGCTTCGTGTCATGTGCTGCCCAGAATAAGCTTCAATCACCACCCCCCCACCCTTTGAACATGACCAGGATAAGATGGATGGATGGAATTAAACGTTTGCTCTCTTTTTGACTTGTGACAGCGATAGTCACTTCTAGATCTCTCTAGCCTTTTCTGGAGCTAGCATTGTACATGGGTGACAACTTGACTGCCTTTATTTGGATTTACCCAACTCAGAAGGCAGCACGACAGCTTTGAAGTGAAATCAAATTCTTGCTCTGCCTTTGTGCTACTTAAAAATATAATACAATATCCCATATCATCAGATATGGTAATCACAATGGACAGTCTGTTGTCAGATACAAGCAGAAGATTTAAACCAGTATATGATTTTAAGAGTGCATGTGCACATGTGTATTTACAGTATTTATTAGTGTGCTTTGCATGAGATTAATGAAAATGACATATTAAAAGCAGAATGGTAGAAGAATCTTCTCACGTTTCTTCTAACTCTTTTGGAACAAACCTTTTATAAATCCTCTTATTCCCTTGGATTCTGCAAAGAAGAATAAAATCACAGGAATTATTGCACTGCCAAAGTCTGCAAAATGATGAACTTGAAGAGTTTCTCCTTTGCAGAAATTTCTAGTAAATCTGCTGACTAAAGTCACAGTAAACCCTAGCGGGGCGGGCCAAGGTTAAACGGTGTATTCATTATAGTGAATGGTGATCCCTGTATGGAGGGTCTGTCTTTACTTACCCCATCTTGCTCTCCATGAGACACACAAATGCATATGTAAGTGAGAGCAAGCTTGGGGGTCACAGTGCAGGGTCAGCCAATGTGTGGCCCTCGGAGCTGGGGGTCAAGGGCCTCGCTCAGGGCCCTGGACATGTGACTGTTCTGCTGAGGCGGGGCTTCCAATCACAGGCACGGAGGCCCGGCTCACAGTCACACACTGCTCACCGCAGCGGCCTGCCTTACCCTCCTTCTGCAGCACGGTGTAGGTGGTCTCCATACCGGCCACTATATGGTCTGTGACGTGACAGTGCAGGAGCCACGTGCCGGGGTACAGGGGCTGCATCACCACGGTCTGGAACGTGGCGGGGAAGAGCTCGTACACGTCGTTCCGGTAAGTGCCACCCAGCTGGGGCAAAGGGAACAAGAAGCAGCAGCTCTTCAATGCCGACACACTCTTGATATAAAAACGACATAGAATAAAGTCACCAGGCCCACATTTCCGAAAAAAAAGGACAGGAGGAAGGAAAGTTTTGACTGACTTATTTTACAGTTCTACTCAGCGGTCACATCTACAGATGAATATTTTATAGGAGGATTTACGTTTGGATTGTTTTCTTAGTAGAACAGCCCTTGCAAAGTTCAGCTTTCTGGTGATCGACTTGCCTGCTGCTGCCTTACTGGATATCAGTGCTGCAGTGCTAGGTGAGTGTATAACGTGTTTAATGGGGTGCCAAATTCAGTTCCATTGTCATTATAGTATACAGTATGTCATTATAGTATACTATATAACAATAAGTGTTTTGTGATTCCTAAAGTCGGCGCAGCAGGTTTAAAATAGAATGCTACAATAACAAAATAACCAATAGAATAAAGAGCATAAATAAGTAAACCTTCATATACAAGCTGTGTATCTGGCTGTAGCAGGGTTGCCATACCTTGTACTCAAAGCTGTGCCCATGAAAGTGTACGGTGTGCATGTCCACCTCATTTCCCATCCCCAGGAGGTACCAGTAAACCTTATCTCCTTCCAGCATCGTCAACCCTTGCAGGTTGCCATAAAGCCTGCCGTTGATCGCTAGGACAGGAGTAGAAACACAGGCCAATCAGACAGGCGGCAGTCAGCATCATTTCGGGCACCGTGGCGTGTGATGTGCTGCTCCCTGTCTTTACACCCTACGGCTCACACAGCATGCTGAGGCTGTGCCACCATCACATCTCTCACAGGACCGTTAGAATCTTCCCGGAGGAGATGAACCATAGCGATGTGGTCATATTTCTGAGCTCTGAATCATATTTGGCAAATGCCATTTGGACTCTATAAGCCAAAAATTTGAGAGTAAAACAGTGTTACCATATAATATACATTATATATGTATATATATACATGCACAGTGTATATATAGTATATACATAAATACACTATATGTGAAAAATTAAGGAATTAAGGGGTCAGTAGCAGTCAGGTACTGCTAATCAAATGCACTTGATTAATTGATCATCCATAAGTGCGACCATCTGTATAAAAGCAGCTTGCTGGTCTGGAGCATTTCAGGGTATGTTAACACAACGCCAGGGAGAAAAGACATCAGCGGTGATCTGAGAGAAGCAACTGCTGCTGCCCATTTAATCTGGGAAGGATTATAAGGTCATTTCCAAACGATCTGAAGTCATCATTCTGCAAGGAGAAAGTTTATTCGCAAGTGGACAGGTGCCAATCTTCCCAGGAGTAGGCGTCTCAGCAAATTCACCCCAAGGTCAGACTGTGCAATGCTCAGAGAAATTGCAAAAACAGCTAAACACTTAGCCGAAATTGGGTCATGCAACAGGACAACGATCCCAAGCAGACCAGGAATGGCTGGAAACGGAAAAGAGCCAAGGTGTTGCAATGGCCAAGTCAAAGTCCAGACCTCGACCCAGCTGAAATTAATGTGGCGGGACCTTAAGAGAGCTGTGCATAAATGAGTGCCTGCAAACCTCAATGACCCGAAGCAATGCTGTGAAGAAAAGTGGGTCAGAATTCCTCCTGAACAATGTAAAAAAATGATTGCTTCAAGTTGTTGCTGCTAAAGGTGGTTCGACATGCTATTGAACTTAATTTTTCACGCATCCCATCTCAGTTTTGGTAAGGACCAGATATTTTTTTATCATATCCTGATATGTAAAATCATAGAGCTGAAAGAGGGCGGCATTTTCTCTCCCATATGACTGTTTTGAGTTTGCATAAGAGAGGTCCGGTAGACCGTCCGCATACCGTGCATTTTATTGCTCTCGATGAACTGCTCATCATTTTTATTGACTTTCTCTGGTTTTCCCGCGTATGTTTTGATGTTTTCATCCAGGTACCAGGATTCATTCTCGTCAAAGACGAAGAACAGCAGAGCAAACTCCTCAATCTCCTTTTTAAGTCCCAGTTTCCTCAGTATGCTGCGCTTGCATATGACGAGCGATCCAATCAGACCACTGTAGAGATCCTGGGTGATGACAATGGTAGTGGAGTTTGTACTCTGGTAATCGTACAATTTTCTACATTACTCTTAAAAGTAAACAGAATGTCAATTACGGTTCATCAAAATGATTTCAGGGATCATGAGGAAGTAAGTTCAGAATTATCTGGGAAAAGTCACATCACCAGCATTAAATGAACTTTACTACACCTTGCTGACATCAACTGTCGAAAAATACGCGCTAACAAGGCAGTCTTCGTCTTCCGGGCCTGGTCCAGCCGTCTTGGGAATATACCAGGTATATGTGTTTGTCTCACCTAAGGTAAGAGAGAATGCACCCAGTACTGACTCACTGGGGGGGGATACAGCAGACTGGTATACAGTAACAGTGACCAGAATTTCACTAACCAAACTGGCCAGTTGCAGACTGGCTTTGTTCTCTTAATAGACTATAGATTATGACAATGATAATGATTTGCGGTTTTCTTACCTGGCGGAGTGTGCTCGATTTTTCCGCTGTCTGTCTTAACTCCATGAGCATGTATAGAGTATGGTCTGCTTGCCATGTTTTTAAAGACAATCTTCAGTTTGTCCCCAGTATCAGCATGAATCATCGGCCCTTGGGATGAGGCACATATTATTAATAAGCACAAGTGCCGTTGCAGAGTGAAGGAATCTGATGATTTTTTTGTCGCACTGCATACCTAAGATTTCCAAATGCTCCTCATCTGCGCCTCTTTGCTTCTGTTGAGTGAAAGTCTTGTCAGTGTATTCTCTGTATAAGACCTTCTTGTACTTGGAGCCAATGAACGCATCTCCTTTCTTCAGATAAATGTCCCCCGAGCTGGTGAATCACAGTTAGTTCAATAAAAACCATAGTTTTGTTTCCAAGCATTTCAGGATACAGTGAAGTTAAGTTGGATAGACTCATTCAGTTCTGTTCTTGCCATGTTGCTATTAATTACAAGTAGTCACTGGCTCCCAAAGGGATACTAAACATAAATGTTTGGTGTTTTATGTTCCTGCACAGGTGTTAATAATTAAAAAGCGCCCAATGAGACTGCTTGCCAATGACAGAGTCAGAACAGCTTTTTTAAAAGTAGAATTTGGGTTTCAGTTTATTCTGTTACTGATGGTTTCTAATGTGATTTTTTTGGTAACCAATAAAGCATTTATTTTGTTATAAAACCAACAAATCTGCAATATTTTTACTAAATTAAGCATCATATCCATATATATCACATATTCCCAAATATTGGACAAATTGTCAGAAATATCAGTTCTCGCTTGGCCTTAAGGACCCACCCCTGCCCCCGTGTACCTGGCGTCGCCATGCATTTCGGACTCCCAGGTGCGATTCGGTGAGTAGTCCCACTCCATCTCTACGGCTGCGATGTAGTACGTCTTATGGTGGATGTACAGGTCAGGCTTGTTGTCCCACCAGCGACATTTCTCCACGGTGTAATTGGCCTTCATGCCCCCCAGGTAATGATCGATGGTCTTGCATGCCAGCCCAAATGTTCCTGGTGCCACCAAACAGGCACATCAATGCCTCAGCATTAATTCCTGCTTCATGCACGTTCATGGCACTAAAAATCTACCATTTATTCCCAAAGACACTGACTTACAACTTATTTAATCCAGGGACAGGAAACATGTTTTATATATATCCAAATACAATAGGAAAGCCAAGGTACTGCACTAACAATCCATTCATCCATCACCATTACTGCTTAATCCCAACTGGGGTTGTGGGGGGGACCAGAGCCTATCCCGGAAACACAGGCAGGAACCGACCCTGGGCAGTTGTCAACACACCACAGAGCGCGCACACACACACACACAAACAAATTTACAGGGCCAATCTAGACTCACCAATCAACCTGCCCCGCACGCTTTTGGACCGTGGGAGGAAGCCGGAGCCCCTGGCGGAAACCCACGTGAACACGGGGAGAGTGTACAAACTCCACACAGAAAGGACCTACACCCAACCCCAGGAAGGACCTACACCCAACCCCAGGAAGGACCTACACCCAACCCCAGGATCGGACCCAGGACCTTCTTGTTGTGTGGCAGCAGTGTTAACCACCGCCCCACCATGGTCCTACTGCACTAGCGACCTTTAACCTTATTTACAGTTAGATGGTAAAAGTTGTCGAAAAATAAAATTAACAATTTATCCCCTTTCTAAAAAGTGTCGTGCAGGCTACTAGTAGCTCGCAGGCGACGCGTTGGTGACCAGCGTACTGCAGAATATAACGTACGGGATTGTTAATGAGAAGCAGAATTGGCTCTTACCCATGCTGTCTGGGTTCATTATAACTGTGTGGGAAATGTGAGGAAACACATTGACCACATCTCTTCTAGTACCGCGGTACATCACTCTATTGCCTTCAAAGTGAATGCCGTGGATGTCGACCTCCGAGCCCAAACCAGAGACGTGCCACGATACCGTCTCTCCTTTGCACATTTTCAGTCCCTGCAAGTTGCCGTACATGTATCCATTGATTGCTGATGGTGAAGAAAGTCATATTTTACCACATTTCTGAAGGTTCCATTGCAAAACACAACTAATCACAGTGGTTCAGAGTGAAAAAACTCACAGTGCATCTTGTTTGACTCTTGAAAGTCTTCGTCCTCCTTGTTGACTTTTGGGGGAGACTTTGCAAACTGCTTAATATTGTCGTCCAGATACCAGCTGAGGTTCTCATCAAACACAGTGACCAGGAGGTGCAATTCCTTAGCATTTTTCTGGAAGGCAAATGCAAGATAAGATCATGAGTTGACGACTCTACAGTTTCCCCTTGAGATCAATGAAGTAAATCTGACGTTTAAATTAGGAATACAATGTTTTGACCAGTCAGTCACTTAATAATGCCAGGTGATTTTCTCTTTTGGCAAAGGGTCCCCCACTGAAATTAAAGTACTTTTCGATTCTAACTACTGCCTTGAGAACTGCCCATTTATTAATAATAAGGTTCCTTCTCTTGTATATGACATCATGCTTACATCACACAACCATCATACCTGTTTCCCTGCCTTTAGGGTGCTGGGCTTACAGATCAACAGGGGTCCCACTAGTCCAGAACTAGTATCTCTAACTGGGTCCACAGCAGAGAAGTAGAGGTGTGTCGTACAGTCTGGATCATCCGCTGTAGGTCCTCCTTCTCTTGGGACAACCCATGTGTAGGTGTAGGAGGAGCCAGGTAGCACCTGGGAAGCAGGCTGTGGAGTCACTGGTTCTGTGAATAATGAATGGAGCTCGTCTGAGATAAAGAACCTTTCAAACATCATAAATACATCCAGTTCAGCTACAGTGGACAGAAAATGATTCAGAATTAAGTGCAAAACTTTTCCATGTTCTCAGGCTCTGTGTTTCCGTTTCAAACAGGGGTGGAAAGTTCAGGTCCAGAGAGTACAAATCCAGACTAAGGTTTTGTTTTGACCAATCACTTCAGTATAAAGAGTCACAGTCACAGAGTACTCAACTGGTTGGTTGAAACAAAATCTTGGTCTGTATTTGTACTTTTTGGATCTGAACTTTCTGGTTCCAAATATAGATTCTCCCATAACATAAACATCAATGATGATAAATGTGTACCATTCATGCAACATAACACATATACCTTTAGTCCTCATAAAAGCACAAGTAAAACTAAATCTGTAACTGAGAAAGAACACAGCGAAGTGACAGAAGGTTTCTGAAATGGAAGATCAAAGTATCACGAAAGTTCACTCACGGCCAAAGGTTCCTTTGATCTTCTGGAGTAGTATTTTTGACCTAGAAGTTTCTGAAGAATATTAGACTGAATGTAAATTGTGAAATACAAGATTAAGCAAATCAGATTACTTCACGTCGTTTAACGCTCACAAGGTGTTTTACCTTCAATAACAGAGTTATAGGTTGTCCCGTCCTGGTCGATGGTGTACTGCACCCCATGTGGCTGAATACTGTAAGGGCGGGAGGCTTTATTCTTGAACATCACGGTGATGGTGTCCTCCACTTCTGCCCTAATCACGGGACCTGGAAAACCGCTTCATGGTATTAGATTTTCAGTCTGTCTGTTATGCCAGATTGTTTCTTATTATTGCCAGTTAGCAAGTTTCTTTCCCAACATGTGCCCATTACCCAGAATCCCAAGGTGCTCTTCCTCAGGTGTTCTCTCCTTCCGTTTGGTAAACGTATCATCTGTGTATTCAACATATACCGCTTTCTTGTACTTTCCTCCAATCCTGTCATTGGCAACCTTGAAGAAAGTTTTTGAGTCCCTGATGATATTTTAATGGGATAAAAAAATAAACATAAAGATGAACGAGGTGAACCTACAGTACAAAGTGTGAGAAGCAGAAATTTATTTCATGGGAAAATGAAAACAGCAAATAATATGATTTTGATGTTGTAAACCAGCTGAACCATGGGGTCATATGGTTTGCTACCATACAGAGAGATAAGTAAGAGATACAGTGTATGAAATCGTCTCACTCGTCAGATTGCAAAGGGTTTCCTGTGAACTGGTTAATCTGTGAAGGCCCATAGTCCCAAGAAATTTCTTCAGCAGCGATGTAATAATTCCTGACTTCGCCGTGTGGTTTTGGCTTATGAACACTGGGGAAGCAATCTTTGACATCAAATAATGCTTGCATCCCAGCTAAAGGAAAATGAAAAGAAAAAACCTGCAATGTAACACCTGTGTAATACCTGCAAATTACTTTGGTATTGCCTTAAATTCAAGTACTTGCTGAACTGACTACAACTTACAAGAAAATGCTTTTTGGCAGCCTAATCATCAAAGCTATAAACGGCAACACATCAATGCATACTGCACCACTAATCTAATATAATATGCACTTAACTTATTTTGGGTTCATTTTAAATTTCTCACTGAGATTAGAAGATTCTATTTCCAGTTATGAAGGCTCCTTCTGTCCTCTGCTCAGATCCCCCAACCCCCAACGAATGGTATTCAGCACCAAGAAGCTAAACGCTGACCATGATCTCCCCGCAGACAGCAATGGAGCCTCCCACCAGCAATGCCGCAAGGGCACCCACCCATCCCCTATCATTTGGTACATTCCTCACAATGCAGACCCAAAACCTTGGCATGACACATGATCCCATTGTCTAATGCAGGTTAGTAGATGGAGTGGCACATACAGTATGCAGTTGTGGTACTTAGCACGACTTAGACCACCCAGCGTTTGGGGGCCCTGTTGGCCACAAGCAGTCACTACACTTGGGGAGTCGTCTCCAAAAACAACAAAGTCTGTGCCTACATGTATGTACCTGACAGGTGATCGTTGATCTGGCAGCTGAGCAGCCAGCGGCCCGGATTGGCTGGTTCTATCTCCCCGTTGACGAAGGATGCTGGGAAGAGGCTGACGGTGTCCATGTGGTGGCCTCTCTCTGTCAGGATCTGCCCATGGAAGTATGCCGAGTGGACGTCCACCTCGTTGCCCATGCCAAACAGGTGCCACTGAGTCTTGTGCCCAATGCACATGGACAGCCCTGGCAAATTCCCGAACATGTAGCCGTTGATTGCTGGAACAGCAGAGGAAGGTGTTACTCTCACAAACGCAGAGCAAGGCGGCGACGGGAACGAGGCGGGTAATCAGCAGCCGGCTGCCAAAAACAGGTGATGCGCCGAAAGGAGATGCAGCATCTAGAACCTTCACAGGAATCTGACACGTCTTCAGGGGCCATTATAGCTGCGATACTAAACTACAAGCTTAACAGATCCACTGTCAACAGCAACATGATGAATGTCTGACTATGGTCCAGGACAATGTTTCCCAACTGGTATGTCAATGTGGGTCACACACACACACACACACACACACACACACACAGACATATATATATATGTCACCACACCACCCTGACCTACCTCACTGCACAACTGTTGCCATTGCCAAACTCCCCCTCCCATCACTACTGTGCCCAACATCCATCACCCCCCCCCCCCCCCCCAATCCCAATAGCTTTTATGGTGAATTTGGGCCGTGACTCACTGACCAGGAACTGACTGTGGGTTCCCAGGCTAAAGTGCTGGACAGTCACTATTTGAGGCCTTTGGACTCAAGCTGAGCACGTTGCTAAGTACAGCAGAACTACACACCAATAAGCAAACTGTGATTCAGGATGATGCTAGTACTATATAGAAATACTTTATTATTTGAAGGGCATTTGGTGGCTGTCTTATGTCTATAGGAATACACAGGCAAACTGGAGCCTGATGCAGAGCTCACAATGCATTCTGTTGCTCTCCTGGAAGGCCTCGTCGTCCTTGTCCACATTCTTGGGTGTCTTGCAGTACGTTTTGATGTTTTCGTCTAAGTACCAGCTCAGGTTCTCGTCAGCCACGGTGAACATCAGGGCATAGAGGTTGTCTGAGGTCTGGTCTCCATATACATCCAGGGTGTCTGGAGTAAAACCAACTGATTAAATGTGGGCCATTAAATCGGACTCTTATGAGAATCAGTGCCGTGAAAATGTTTTTTTTTTTAAAAAAAAAAAAAAAAAAAACTACAAAAGTGGCACGCACCTTTTTTACAGATGATTAGTGGGCCGATAAGGCCGGAGGCGATATCTCTGGGAGCGATTACGTGCGAGTGGTACACCCGTGTCAAACAGTTGGTATCATCTTTGGAGGGTGCGTGGTCTGTGGTCAGATTCCAGACGTACACATAACTCTGCCCGGGCTTGACGTGATCGTCAGCTTTTAAAGCTCCTTCTGTGTAGTCAGGATATGGGGCGCCTAGGAGGATGGATTCAATTCGAGAGATTTCGGCTCTTAAACACCATTCAGCTCATCGTCATGCACCTGTTTCGACTGCACCTCTGCATTGAAGGGGCACTACTGTGCTTCTTCGGTTCTCCTCTTTCCTTTAAGGGACATGGAAACGGTCTGCAAAAGACCCACAGTTCACGCCAAAGGGAGTGACTCTCATCACAGAAAGCACTCCTCTCTAATCTGCCTGAGACGTCTTGTTGAAATTCCAGCCCTTACTTCCATGACATGGTGAGCTCACCTCAAAACACAATCCTTATTGGCTGCCTACCTGCCAGGATCTGTCTGCAGACTGCAAGATAGGGGTGGAACCTGTGGGGCAAGCTGACCAATCAGAGCACACTGGGCTCAGCGGGGGATGGGACTTAAAGCTCTAGAAAGCTTTTCAGACAGGGTTATAGACAGAGTAGAGATGTACACTATGAGAAAAATAAAGTGTTCTTTGGAACATCAAAGCATGTAAATCTATTACAGTAGACCCAAAAAAATAAAATACAGTGAAAATCTGCATAATAGGGTCCCTTTAATAATATTACTAATAATCATATTATGTAGCAGTATTTAGGTAGTCAAGCATATTTTTAATGAATAGTGTCAATTAACATGAACACTCTCAAGGTTATTTCACTGGCTCTGCGCGGCCTTTATTTCCCGCTGTTGTCTGTATGTCTGTATTACGATGCTCTGCATTACATTGCCAAGTTTGCTACCCCAGAGAACTGTCACCTAAGCCGATAAATGACTGGAAAAGCCAATCTGCCTGCAAATTATAGAATGTGACCCTATAACTGCATCACTATGATTCAGCAGCACATTTTCATGGATTCATTCATATGATTCTACCATGTAGGGTTACCAAACTGCAGGCTTCGAGGACCTGTCCCCATACCTTCATTGGCCTTGTCGTACGTCAGTCCATGCGGGTGCAGGGAGTAGGTGCGTGTGGCCATGTTCTTCAGGTGCACTTTGACAGTATCGCCTTCCTCCGCCAGAATGATTGGCCCAAGGTAGCCCAGCCACGCCGGCTTGCCCACCTCCTGCCTGTAGGTGCTGTCGCTGTATTGGAAGTAGGCCGCCTTCTTGTAGACGGGGCCGATGCGGACGTCCCCACGTAGGAGGAACTCAGCCGCATGCCTTCAAAGTATAACAATTATGCACATCTCTTTGCGCAGTATTAAACGTGTGGCGAATATGGGTTCGTCAGAAACTTTATTTAAGCAGCGAGTCAATGTTTGCCTTTATAAGAACATTTGTTTGAGTTCCGGTCTTATCGAAGTCATTTTTTTTAATAAGCCATCGTCCATGCAAGTGACAGAGAGTCTCTCCTGAGATGGATAAACGTCAGACTATTAAGCGAAGCTGGAGAGAACATCGATTAGACGAGCACATAAAAATCGCACATGCATGCTACTGGGATCAAATCTGTACCAATAACACCACCAACTAACCCTGTATTCAGCCAGTATCAGGAGGCTTTATGTACTATTGTCCAGTGCTTAATTATTTTATAATTTTATAATAACACAGAGAAGCATAAAATCATGCTTAATTAATCAACAAAAATGTGATTCAACGAATGCATTAATAATGACTGTCACTTTCTTTAGCTGCACAGTACGTTGTAGCGTTAACGCTTGAAGCAGCTAACGGATACATTTACTTACTCATCTTTCTCAATTGTTGTGTTCAGAATTAAGTTCTTCCCGCTCGGAGCATAATTCCATTCTATCTCCTTGATCCCAATGTAATATTCCCTGATGGAACAGAATACGCTCCCCACAAGGCAAAGAATGAAAAATGAAATATTCTCAAAGCTCCTCATTCTTTTTCCAGGGCAGATTTTTTTTCCTACTCAGGGATACGGGCTTTATATGTATGAGAGGTGGCTGATGGGTTTGCTTCAGCCAATAGTAGCACAGATGCATTTGCTCTGTGACCCATCTATCAAGAACCAGCAGACCCTCTGATTAGCTTATTGATATGCGACTCCGTTTAGGCAAATGACATCTTAGCTCTTTTGTAAACAGTCAGTATATAATAATATAGTAACTTTTGTGTAAGTGGTCCTTTTGTATACATTCATCAATATTGTATTGTGGGCTGAAAAACAGGATTCACCGCTACATTCTGATAGTGAAAATAGTGGGTCATTGTGCTTATGTAAACATGTACAAAGTGCACTGGTTTCAAGAGCTCCAGAAAACCGCAGCAGATTGGAGAGAATTTCCCCAAACTGGGCCTTTCCAGTATTTCAACAAAAATCAACACGATAAACGGGAATACTCCCAGGAATTTTGCAAGTTTCCCAAACTGCTTGGCCATAGGCACATGTACAGAAATATGATGCAATATTTTAAAATGGTGCAATTATTTAATTAAAAAAAACATAGAAAACAGGTGAGGGTTAGCAGCATTGGTCTGAATATTTGGATGAGCACAGAATACAAAAAATACTTTACTGTAGTTTTAATTTAAATTTTACGAAATGTTAAACTAGAAATACAAAACCACACTATATGCTAATCACACGCCCTGGGAGGGGCTGCCAGTATATCACAGTGCACCACTGTATACCCTGGGGTGCAGGCGCTACGGTGCGTCTTTAAATGTCTGATCAAATTGCTTGTGTGAAATGACTTGCTAGCAGGACAGAGCTTGCAGTCTGCTTTACCTCTTACGGGGGAGGGGTCGTCCCTTATCTTAGGATATCTCCAACCTGCTGACACCCTCCGCATATACTCGCCAGTCTGCCAGTGCCGGTGTTCTCTGCATTTATCCTTCCCAAGTGTCTCCTGACAGATCGTTTGCTAGATGCCAAAATCTGAAAAAAGGCCAAACGCCGCGGCTTTGAGTTTTAACGTAATGTTTTAATAAAGTGCTATTCGAGTATTTGACAGCGGTATCGGTGCATAACTACTGAAAGTCTTTGAAGAGTTCCATACAATAAGACTACAGCCACAAAGGCAGACACTCAAAAGACGCCAAACCTGAAATCAGCACAGAAACTGTATAAGGTACCACAGCCTCAAACAGATAACCCAAATGTGAGAAACAATGGTGGATTTAGGTTCAAGTCAGAGAACCTGACTAAATCTAACAGACAATACCGTCAGCTAGAGGGAGAAACTCTCAAGTTGTTTCCTGGCTCCCTCTGGTGGTCAGGATGAGACATGACAAAAAGTTGTACTATATTCGTTAAAACGGTCGTCAAATGCAATTCAATTCAATTCATTTTATTTTTATATAGCATTATTTTTATATTACAGAGTCACCCCAAGGCGTTTTACATAGGTATGCTGTGATACATTAGAACATCATTAAGATAATAATACAAAAACGGGGGAAAGAAAAATAAAACCAGATGACAATGGAGGAGAAGAACTAAAACTCCCAAATATGGAGAAAAATTAGTAAAAAATTATAAATAATGCTCTTGCATAAACAGTGTCAGGTTTCAGACTAAAAACAGATAAATATCTGCTCAAATATGTTCAAAGAAAATGATCAATAATGGTATCAGGGATTTATACCCATTATCAAGAAAAAAAAAATCCAAACATTGAAAACATACTGTACTTTTCAAGGGTTGTCAATAGCAGGAAGTGCAAACATTCTATTTTAGCATTTTCAACAACAAAATGCAGTGTTGGGCATTTCAGGTCCATTAGCTACAAATCCAGACCAAGGTTTTGTTTCTACCAACCAGCTGAGTACTC
>JAODKE010000035.1:2403113-2428140 GCA_026779605.1 Mormyrus hasselquistii | reverse complement strand
GATACCTAGTGTGTGTGTGTGTGTGTGTGTGTGTGTGTGTGTGTGTGTGTGTGTGGGTGTGTGTGTGTGTGTATTTTGCATGTTTTCCCAGTGTTTCTTGCCCCAGTTGAACTGGAATCTCTGAATTACCCAAAGTGTGTGATACAATCTATGTGTGTGTGGAACCTGAGACAGACTGACCTGCTGTCAAAGGTGCGTCTGTTTCCTGCCATGGATGAAGTTTCGAGGAAATGTCTCAGTGTATAATCCAGTCATGCCAGCTGTGAAACATGCCATTATTTAACATGATTGCAATGCAAAAAATGTCAAGTTCTGTACAGTGCAAAAGCAGTCAAAAAAAAAAAGATACCAAGAATTTCTTTTGTTTTGCAAAAAATGATGTCTTGCAGATTGGCTAGCAGAACTCTGCGTCAGTTCCCCGACCTGCAGGCACGCTCCAGCTATTCCATGCATTTGTTAAATTACACCACCAGCTTACTTAATGAATGAACCTAATTAGTTAGGTAAATTTAATTAGGAAAGTCATGGCGTGCTAGTAGTTGAGTCAACAAATGCATGGTTTATGGGATGGTTATTGCAGAAATTGCGGTGAATTTAGGACAGGTTTGGAAATGGCTGTTCTGTGGCAGATTATAAAATCAGTATGAACAGGATGCCAGTTCATCGCAGGGCGCACACACACACACACACACACACACACACACAGAGAGAGTGTTCCCTGCCTGGTACCCTGTTTTGCCTGGGATAGGCCCCAGGCTTACAGTGACCCAGTCATTGGGGGAGGGATGGATAGATTGAAAACTTTTTGCAGTCTGTGCTTGCATTTTTCAGCTTTATTCTGTGCCCAGGCCTGGCTGCTGGCACCGTTTCGAGCCTGAAAGGTGTCTGTCAGATCTGATGAAGGTGTGGCCTCCCTATCGACATCACAGCCCTGTCTCTGTGCCTCACAGCCTTCTTGGCTGCACCCTGCACCTACCCCCCCCTCCCTCACACACTATCCCTGCATGCACACACACGTTCTCTTAAAGGCAGTTCAACTGAAATTTTGCAAAACGGTCTAATGCACAGCATTGAATCCTCTTTTGAAACCTTTTTAGAGCTAATTTGTTGTTTGGTCACTGAAGGACCACCTTCCTTTGAAGCATCTTTCTGTTACTGCCTGACTGCAGGAGATATTTATTCATTTATTTAGAAATATTAATTCCTTTATTTCCTATAAAGGCAGTCATGCCAGCTGGATTTGCAGGATAACCGATTAAAATATTGCCTGGATGGTAATCCGTCGTGCCCAAATGTAATATATTTTATTTTTACCTTCTTCTGCTTTGGTCGCCGAGGTGCCGGTTCTGTGGGTGGCTTTAGGACCTCTGCAGCCCTGCATGCGGCCTGCTGAGTGGGCCTTTCTTTTCGTTCAAGCATCACTGCCGGAGCAGGAGAGCGGTGATTTTTATTACGGTTTGTACGGCTCATAAACGCTGCACAGATTCGCATGAACGTGAGTCACCACCGCTGCTTAAACGGCTGCCGTAAAGTGTCAATGTCACAGTTATTCTGCAGTATCAGGCTTACTCCCTGTTTCAGGAAATTTTGAAAGGGGACCAGCTTTGGGCCTATGGACCCCCGTGTCCCAAAACAGCTTAGGGCCGCCCTCGGTCCCCCCTGCTGTTTTCGAGTGCCGGGAGGTTAAACACGACCAAGGATGCATCCAGAGCAAAGCTGTCACGCTCACAATGATGGCGTCGGTCGGAAACGCGCTGATGGTTACGGGCCTCCCTCTCTCTCTCTCTCAACCGGCCGACCTTGAACGATTTCGGAGATCCTTGAAAGAGAGCGGCTCCTGTCCGGAGGGCCTCACCGATGATGGCAGAAACAGCGGTTATGTAATGCCGTCTCCGGTGCCCTCCCCAGCCGGCAGGGTGGGGCGGTGTCTGTGCTGCACCTGTGCGGCGGGGTGCCGTGAGCCTCTGACCCGCTCGGGCGTGTTTATTTGGAGCAGTGGTGTCCTGGGGGGGGGGACTCGGGGGGGGGCGCGTACAGATTAACACACTGTGTGTCTGTTTCATTCTCAGCAGTACGCAGTGAAGGCTCATGCACTCCAAGCAGTAAATGCACTGACATGGATAAAATGAGTTGTGGATATTTTATCTCCTGCTCACTTGTCTCCTCTGTAGGATGCTGTGCTGTGTCCCATTCACTGGTTTGTTTAGGATCAGCTCTCGTGGCTGAGGGATGCTGATCCACAGCTATTGGGTCCCCTAAGTGCTTTGGACGGCGTAGCTTTGGCGACTGATCGGTAATGATGACCCCCCTGCCCTCCCCGCCCAGTTTCCCAGCAGCGTTAGACCATGCCGCACAGAAGCTCGCTAAACAGTCGCTGCTCACTGCGGCGGTTATGCCACCCCCTGAAAAGGAGGTGTGCAGTGACCGAACACTGATGTTGGCCTGTGATGGTGAGGTGTAGTTGTGTCTCCTTGAGCCAGACCTGTGTGCGTCTTAAAAATTACAGTCCTTTTGGCCTAGTGGTGCATCTAAACACAACTATATTGAATTATATATTCTGTATATATACCATCTGCATTTGACAAATAATCAGTACAATACTACTACAAATTCCGTGTTGGGTGGTTCTGCTAGTGCCTGTCATTAGCACTAGTGGTCCTTGGTGTCACATACAGACACGTTCCCCCAGTGTGGCTTTTACCAAGGTGAATGCGTCCTTCCTCTTTGCATGTGGCTTTCTTTGGCTTCCCCCTACTTAATTGCGACAGATGGGGGCAATTTAGAGGCTCCCGGCCCGCCAGGGCTCTGTTCTGTCCTGAGCGTAGTCTTTTGACCGGAGAGGACGATTTGCGTGCCATGTGTGACAGACCAAGCTGTCACAGAGCTCTGCCTCGTCACGTTTCTTAACTGGAGATCTGCGTCACCCGCCGAGCTCACTGTGCCGCACGAGGCTGCAGGAAGCTGCACAAGGCAGGGCCTTTCCCCGTCTTTACTGATGCCTTCAGCTCTGGGAGTTTTAGGCAGTGTGGTGTTTGATGTTTGATGTTGTTGAACATACTGGTGGAAATACGAGATCCCGATCCACTTTGTTGCCCTCATCTAATCCGTTCAATATTTATATCTCCTGATTCTGAGTCCCAATTCAATCCTTTAATAAATATTTAAATAGACATGGACAAACAGTAGGCATCACTGCATTCTTCGTTAGGATAATCCTTGCCATTTTGCAATATTCTTCCTTATGATGTTTCTGCAAATGTCTAATTAGATTCATTGTATCATATGACGCTCTGTTGCTACCACATCTCAAAATTGCATTGCAAACATTGCATTGCAGGAAATTGTTGGGCTACTTTTGAGTTTCCAATCTAAATAATTTCCACACGGCTGACATGCTGATAGTTTGTAGTTCCAAGCCATGTGTGATGAAAGCTTATAATCTGTGTAGCTGATGTAAATGTGGCAGACACAGGAAATTAATTTGATTGGGCTTTGGATCGAGATGTGGTAGCCAATCAATTTAAACCAATCAATTAAAAAAATGCCTGGATCGGCCCTGAATGCGATCTTTGATATCGGCTTGGGACGTCACCGGTGGAAACTCATAAATCTATTCGCGTATGTTCTGAGACGTGATTATTTTAGGCAAATCCATCTACTCACTCTTTAGGTAATAGGTTGGTTGAGAAGTTTGGTTTTCCTGGAGAAAAAAAGGAAAGTAGGTGCAAAAGAGATTCCTTAGAAATGACCTCTAGCCTACTGCTAGACTCATGTGATAAATAGCACAGTACTTGAGTTTGAACTGCGTATACACTTATGATAGTCTCTGTTCTTGGCATCTCTGCACGATATATTCTTTTGCTAAGACGCTACTGCAGTTTTCTTGACGTGCGTATAAATAGATACTCTAGGATACTCATGAACCAATGCATCCCACACTCAGGGTGCAACTTCTGTTGGCACAATTGGGATGGAAAGTTGTTGCCCTCACCGTGAGGGTTGGCGGAGATTGTGCTCTCAGACACTGCCAGGGCTTGGAATCAGTGTTTTGGATGCAGTCACCTTCACACGGTCTGAGAAACTGGAGGCATATCCGGAGACGCGGTGGGCATGTACCCAGTGGTATCTAACAGGCTGTGGGAATCGCTGGACATCTTGGTTCTCAACATCATCCCACAGAGTTGGATGAATTTACGAGATTTGCTGAAATAAATCTTCAGTTTTTATAGCTGCGTCAGCTGTGAGCAGCTTCGCCATTCTGATCTGTAATGAGGCTACTGTTTTCAAAGAGTATCTTCTAGGGAATTAATTGACTTTATTCCATGGTTGAGGGATTTTATGTAGGTTTATGGCACGCCGCCTCACCCAACATACCAGCGTGGAATATTTCTGGTTATTAAGTATTGATTTGAGATGTTTGACTCCCGTGCTGGTCTGGTCTTCAGGATGTTATGCATGGTATAAATGTGTTCCTTGGGTCTGCAAAGAGTTTCCTGTCATGGCAATTAAACAGTTTATTATTTGTACGTCCAACCTCAGCAGAGAGAGACTCCACAGGGGCCTGGTCTGGTTTTTCTGTTTATGGAGTTTCTGGCAGCTTAGCAAATATGACAAGAGGGACTGGCAACGAGGATTTGAGGATGTCGTCCCTCACGATGGGGGCTGCCAGACATGCAGCTGCATCTCCCGATCCCAGCCCATCACAGCCCTTGCCAATCCTCTGCTCTTCCGGACCGGTTTTCGTCAGCCATCTGCCCGACTGGCTGCTGCAGACGTCACTGGCGGTGCAGTATCCTGAGAATGAATGTCTACGATCCAGCAAGAGGGATGGCATCGGTATCTTTGGCACATGCTTGATTTACTGAGGAAGCAGGTGTTTGGCAAAGTCACAGAGACCTACCAGGAAGTGGCTGAAACATAATCGGACCTGACTCATAGGTGGAGGAGGTGCTCCAGTCTAAGCTCACCCCAGATGTATATGTGGTGTGCTTTGTTTCACCAACACCAGCACCAAAGGAAGCACCACTGGAGAGCTTGCATAATCTCAAGTGATCCTCCTGTCCTGGTTGTCATCCGGATATCAGCGGACCACGGGGGTCCATCACCACAGCACGGCTGCTGCAGCTGCGTGCCTGCGACACGGGGCTGCGGACGTGGATGCAGAGCACAGGCGGAGAACTGGCGCGTACCCAGTGCAGAGCCCTGCGTGAGGCTGCGCCGGCTGGCCTGCCAGAGGTAGCTGGACGTGGCAAAGCAGTCAAAGCGTGCAGAAGGACAGCCAAGCTTGTAGTAATGCGGGAGGTTTGTTCACTTACTACTAGGGGCAAAATGATTCAAGGGTTTCATTTGTCACATGCGCAGTCTGAGTATAAACCTGCAGTGAAATGCAAGGTGGGCAGAATTTGTGAAAAGCAATAAGACTTAAAGTAACAGCATAAGAAAAATGCAATACAAAAGGAACAGTAAAGGAAACTCAAATTTGTGCAACGTAGCTCCTGTAAAGTGCATGATGCACAAGTAAGGGGCAAATGTTTAATTACAACTGTCAGTTGTAACTGTAACTGAGAGAAAATGTGAAGAAAAAAAAAGTTTAAAGATGAGTTTGGACAGAGAGACCAGGATGGTGTCCAAAGACGGTTGCATCATCTTGGAACCAATTATAAAGATTCTGACAGTTGGTGGGCTTTCGTGCTCATTGCGATTCTTCTTAGACTGGAACAGGAATCATGAAACACCCACTTGAAACCATCAAAACTAGCATAGTAGTGGATTACCTCCTGTAGCATGTGCTTTTGCACAGTGATTCACCAGTTTTCCCATTTTGATATCGCGTAATAAAAGCATCATGTTTCGTGCCAAAGCATGTAACGAGTGCAGCATCTGGTAGGCTTGTGTGGAACATCTGTGCAGATGTGGGAGAGAACTCGACTTTAAGCGTCTCCTCAAATCGCCTCGGCATAAGACGCCGAGAACTATCCCTGCGTCCTCCTGACTGTCCAGGGCTGTTGGACAGTGGCTGCCTTTTGTTATGGTGATTCTGACTGTCGCTAGGCTTTCATGTTCATTGTGATTCTTGTTAGACGATAAGAATGTTGTACTGTATGTTGAACTAAATCAATAATTCTGATATCAGCCATAGGACAGAATGTATTATTCTCCTTCCACATCCAACTTCGCAGGTTTTAGGTGGGCTGTTCTTGCAATAAATGTTTAACTGACAATTCTGTTCTCACAAAGGGCTGCGGCTATTCAATGTCCTCCTGCAGCAAAGTATTCGATGGTAGATAGTGCCTGCGTGTCGTTAGCATTTAATGTACGAGCAAGTAGACGTGCCAGGTTAATTAAATGCTTATCTCCCCAGTGTAGGGGCACCTACCTACACGTGTTATTGGCTTATCTGCGTGGAGCATTGATTTTGGGTAAAAGCTGGCCATGACTGCATGGCGTGAGTATTTACGGGGGTGATGAAGGACGACCCTGTGTTCTCGGAGATAAGCGCTCGGTGATGCTGTTTGATGTAACATCCATCTTTGCTGAGTGTGACAGCATGTGCAAAGTGCTGGGCGATTTTGAATTACGATTCCACACATTCTCGGGGGGGAGGGGGGGGAGGGATGCGGAGATGGGTTTTCATTACTACCAGAATTGCTCTTAAGGAAAATTTATTGGCTGTGTACTGCCTTGTGGCTTCAAGCTGTAAGTCCCGGTATGTGTATGTCTTTGGCAGCTGTTCATTGAGCACACTCTCGGATACAGGGCTTCTGTTTATTTTTACATTTAGTTTGCCTCCTGCACTATGTGTGGAGTTTGCAGGTTCTACTCACGTTCTGTAGTTTTCTCCAGGACACTCTTGTTTTCTCTAGCCCAGATACGTGCGGCTGGGTGATTTCGGTGATGGTGACTGTTCCACTGCAGCCGTGTGCCGCATGTGTTGTATGACGGACATGCCGAGGGGGCGGGTTTTCGGCTGTGAGTGTGGGGTGTGGCTGTAGCAGCTGAGGTAACCATGGTAACGGGACAGCGCCAAAAGGTCCTGCTTGGTTAGGGAACCGTGATGGTCTCCTATTGAACGCCATCAGGCTGGGATGCCGTCTGCGGGCCGTGGATGGGTATGGCCGTGGGAAGTGGTGCTTCTACTCTTCCGCAAGCTCATCTAAGACAATACTGTCAGTCGCTCCTACTGACTCTCCCAGAGTATTTTCTTATTGGAGCTTGGGCCCTGAAGGGGGCTCCACTCTGCGGGCTGGTTTTTATTTTAACTCACCTTCACTAGTTAGGAGTAAGAGTGGTGTTTGCTGCATTTTATGTGCAACTGAGCTCTAAAACATTCAGTGAAAACTGCGAACGGCTTTGTCCTAAGAACCAAAAATCACAATGAGGGAACATTTTGTTTTTTATTAACATAACTCCATTCAGCTTACATTCATGTGGCATCGACATTGAGGCCCATTTAAAAGGCCGCTTGTGGATAAAAAGCCTCGGTGATCGATGGATCCCCAGGGACAGCCATGAGAACAAAGCTCAGCCCTTGATGTTGCGCGTTTGTGAAATCAAACACCATGCGAAGGCGTTTGAATTACACGCTGGAAGCTCTCTCGTTCGTTCCACCACAGCCTTCATATGAGATGGTCCCGCGCTGTCGCGACACCCCAATTTTGACAGGCAACGTCAGGCTAACCACACATTATGTTACGGCCTTTCCGTATTGATTTGAGAAGTTGATGAGTCAGGAAGGGGAAACCTGTTTTGCTGGCACCCTGCCTGATCTGTTTCTTAAGATCTGTGCCTTTGACAGAACGCTTGCAAACCCTTTGAGTATATTTCAGAAAGCAAAAGTAAGATACGCTGTATTTGGGAACACCCAGGTGGGGTGTGTTAATGGGCATAGTCTGAGCGGCCTCACATTGAGGGGGAGGGGCTTAGAGGTTGGGGGTGTGGCTATTGATCTCCTGCTGATACACATGAGCTTTTCATGTCATTCTCCAGTGTGGCTGCTTTTTTCATTGCCAGGGCCTTAGGAAACGTCATGGTCATAAAGGCTGCTGAGCCTCTCAGATTCTCCTTCGTGATTTCTGTTCCAGTCTGGGTCCAGTCCCACAAAACCGGCGATTTCGGCGAAGCATAGGACAGACGTTTTTTTGGTTTTTGCCGTCCCTCTCTCGATTTGGTGCGACCGTGGCCCCCTTTGTCATTTCCCTGATACGGGTGGCCTGGAAAAAAAAAAGAAGCCAGCTGACCTGGATGGGGGTGCCATGGAAACGAGGGAGGGGAGCCGGGAGAGCGTGCGGATCCGTGTCGGATGCATCTGCTGCACTGATCCGGCACCCGGCCGACGGTCATGCATGTGAATTTCCGGCAAAGGCAGACATGTTTTCTCGTGTATGACTGTGTGAAATGGAGAATTTAACTTGCTGACTGGGCATTGAGCTGGGTGGCTGGTTGGGGCGTAGAACATAAGGGCGTTAATTTGTAAGACCCCCTCACACCTCCCCCTGCGGGCCTTTTCTCGCCACTCAGTCGCTTCCTGTGGCATCCTGAGGTGAATAGCCTGGTAGTCGGCCAAGGTGCAAAACTTGTGTTTATACCCCTTGTATATGAGACTAGTAGCTTGTTCTGAGAAATTGGTTGGGAAGGCAGAGCAAGATGGGCTGGTGATAAATATGTTTTCAGGCATTTCACAGCACTAAAGAATGCAAGCTTGACTGGCGAATTAGTGCAAGAAATGCAGGTGACGGACGGTGGAAGGTGGGGCAGCCTCAGCCAAAGCAGACCAGAGACCAGCCGATCTTCTCGACATGCGTGAGATGGAAGTATCACCAGCTGTGGGGGGGGAGGTGCCAGGAGAGACGCTGGAAACGGCATCGCGCCATGATGACGGCACGCATACCTGTCTAAGTCCCGCCCCCTGTCGCTTGCTGAAGGACCATGCAGTTGACGTCAGAGAACAGGGGCCGGGGGGGGAGGGGTTTGAAGATCTCCTCTTCGGCTCAGTCATGTGGCTGCCCGCCAGCGGCGCTCTGGGGCTGAAGATATTCTGGAAGGTTCTGTCTTGTGGGAATAGCAGCGCTTTTAATCTGTTTCAGATCTTTTTCTCCCCCAAGCTGGTGGCAGGCAACTTTTAAGCCCGAGTGACTAAATGTGACTCTAATAATAATATCGATAAGGGGAACGGGGACACATTTAATCCCACTTGCTGATTTTTTAAATTGTTGAGCCCCTTTAAAGATGCTTGGTATTTGTAATTATCTCAGTACATTCCAACCTTATGGGCGGCTCTGGGACCTTCCTAGCATTTCCTATTAACTCCACCTGAGGGCAGCCAGTTGGCGCCCCATCCTGGGTTCTTCCCTGCCTTGTGCCCATAGTTTGTGAGGCTCCGGACACCTGTGACCATGCGTCGGGCAAGTGGGTCTAGTAAATGGGTGGATGGATTGCTGTATCTCAGTCCATCCCCACCTGCCTGTCTGCCGCCGTCTTCTCCTCACACCGTAGTCGCGGAGCGAAAGCAGCCTCCCAGCTCAGTCTCACGCTGCAGATCTCCAGCATGTACCCTCTGTTTACCGGCAGCTCATCTGCTCTCTCTGTTTTCTTTCAGATGTCACAGCTAAGAAGTCTGTTATAACAGAGGTAAGGGCTGTTCTTCCGCAATCCCCCATAATGCTCTCTGCTCTGCCTGGGAGCCCGTTGAGTGTACTCGCACCCCATGTCTTCATTCGTGGAGCCTTGAGCTACACTTCCTTGTTTTAGTGTCTGCCGGTTTTAGAATAGTCTCCCTCTGCCCCCCCACCAGCTGGTCTCCGCCACTGCTCCAGGGAAGAGGATTGGTCACCGGGGAGTGGACGCGTCGGGGGAGACCACTTATAAGAAGGTAGTGGAAATGCCCCCCCAACACACACATCTGAACACCAGCGATCCAGACTGTGTGATGATGGAATGGATCATATGGCTAAATCTCCCCTCACAGACCACGTCTTCCGCCCTAAAAGGGGCCATCCAGCTGGGAATCGGGTACACTGTGGGCAACCTGAGCTCCAAACCCGAGAGAGACGTTCTCATGCAAGACTTCTACGTGGTGGAGAGTATCTTCTTCCCCAGGTGACCCAAGGCCACGCAGTTTCTCCCTGTGATGTCTTCATGAGCGCCGATCATTAGCGACCGCGCTCTGTATTACAGAGAATGTGCTAGTGACTTGTAGAGTTATTCGACCATTTAGCTTTTCTGTCAAATGGCTCAAGCAAAACATGCTAAATATAAAGGTAGCTGGTCGCTGTGATGGGTTATAAACATAGATGCATGATGGACAGGAAGTTCATCAGGTGAACAGGAAGAGAAAGTTTTAAATCGAATAATGGAGCGATGCACAAACACAAATTCAATCGTTCAAGAGGCAGGACTGTACAGAATAGGTATAGTATGAGGACTAATTTGAAACGGCTTCAGGTGTGCAGGCAAGATGGCCGCCGCTTGTGTCAATGTTCCACTGATGGTCCTGCACTCTCTCCCCCCATCAGTGAGGGCAGCAACCTGACCCCAGCTCACCACTTCCCTGACTTCCGCTTCAAGACCTACGCCCCCGTGGCCTTCCGCTACTTCCGCGAGCTCTTCGGCATTCGGCCCGACGACTACCTGGTAAGGGGACAATGGGAGCAGAACGGCCGTACCGTCCTTCTGCATAGGGTGGGGGTCCATGTACCTGCTGACTATCCCCCCCTGGGAATATCCCCTCCGTGCATGTGGGTGTGAGTCATCTTGTAGCGCAAGGAGCTCTGGAGATGGTGCGTGCGTCCACGGTTGATTCCTTCAGGAAGACAACCCCTTGGAGTCCTTTGCTTACGAATCCTTCTGTGTCCGTGGGTGACTCCTGTGCCTAATTCTCAGGCGTTGCCAAAGGCTCCCTGACTGCAGCCTGTTCTGTTTCATAGCAAACGCTGGAGAATTTCCCACCTATTGGCACTTTTCCACTGGCATGTAGGAACTGAGCCATACCGCGAAGAGAGATTAGTTCCAGTGTGGTTCCAGCTAACTTTGGTTTTCCACTGCAGAAGGGCCGGCAAAGGCGTTGCTGGGTTTGGAGATCAACAGTGACGTAAACCCGAAGAGATGCTCATTTATTGTTCACATGGTGTGCAACATGATTTGCTGAGGGCAATTTTTATTTTTACTGTATGCTAATTTTTGCTAGCACATCTGTGAGAATCACCATGTTATTTTAGCAGCAGACGCTAGCTTGTGTAAATTTGCATTACAAATCCATTCCCTTCAGCTGTCCTATACTACTTTTTTTAAGTAGCAAGTTCGAAGTTTTCTGGTTCGTAGTTATCAGGAAAGCATCAATAGATCATGATGTGCGATACTACTAAAAATGGGTAATAAATGTAATACAGCCTTTTTTGTATTGACACAGGACACTAAACCAATCAGATGGTGGTGAGGCAACCGGCTCGGTTTGGTCACGCTTTTAGCCCAAGGTATGGGTTGTGTACTGCTCACATTTATTACCATGGAAAACCGCCAGTTTGTGGTCCGGCTTGGGTCGAGTTTGGGTACAGCTGGGGTCTGACTCAGGTTGTGGTGGCAGTGGAATGGCTTGGGTACGGTTCGGGTACAGATCAGGTCCTAGTAGCAGTGAAATGGCTTGGGTTCGGTTCGGGTCCAGATTGGGTCGTGGTGACAGTGGAATGGCTTGGGTCCAGATCGGGTCGTGGTGGCAGTGGAATGACTTGGGTCTGGTTCGGGTCCAGCTCGGGTCGTGGTGACAGTGGAATGACTTGGGTTCGACTCGGGTACGGATCAGGTCGTGGTGAAATGGTTTGGGTCTGGTTCGGGTCCGGATCGGGTTATGGTGGCAGTGGAATGGCTTGGGTCCAACTCGGGTACGGATCAGGTCGTGGTGAAATGGTTTGGGTCTGGTTCGGGTTCGGATCGGGTTATGGTGGAAGTGGAATGACTTGGGTCTGGTTCGGGTCCAGCTTGGGTTGTGGTAGCAGTGGAATGACTTGGGTCATGGTTACAGTGGAAAAGTGCCATATTATACTGGGATTACTATTACATCTGAAGGTGCTGTCCAGCCCCCAGTAAGCTGCCTGGTTGCTGACCCCCCTCCCCCAATTATTAACCAGCCTGTCTGCCTTCTCTCCCTGCAGTACTCCCTATGTAATGAGCCGCTGATCGAGCTCTCCAATCCTGGGGCCAGTGGCTCCGTCTTCTACCTCACCAAGGATGACGAGTTCATCATCAAGACCGTCATGCACAAGGAGGCTGAATTCCTGCAGAAGCTGTTGCCCGGCTACTATATGGTGAGTTTGGCCACGCCCCCAGACAGTGATGGTGAGTGGTACCCCCCAGGATCGTAATGTGCCGCGGTCCATCAGGGTCAGCAAGAACACTTTCACTTTAAGGCTGATTAATTCTGCCCGTCACAGTCCGAGAGGCTCGTCAAACACAGTTATTTTGGGAGCCTGCCTGTGACCCCCACCCCGTCCTGCTGAGTCCTGGGGGCTGAGCATGGATATTCATGCTGACTGCCTGCTTCCCAGGCATGAGTTTATTTAGAGAGGGGCGTGTCCATGTGTGTAGGAACCGAGAGCATTCGACCCAGAACCCGGGTTCTATTGGGGTTCAGGCTGTGCTCGCACACACAGAAGCTGCTCTCTTCCTCCATCTCCCTCACTTCCATGCTCCCTCCTCCATCCCTTCATTTCTCCATCCCTGTCTCCCTTCCTTTCCTCTCCTCCCCCTCTCTGCTGTAGTCTCATTTGCTCCCTTCGGTTTCCTGCTCCTCCCCCGGACGATGGGGTCCTGGGTTCGGAGACGGGCTACCTATCCTGGCCCTGGAGTCCCGGCACCTGTATTTTCCCGTCTCAAACTCTAGTAGGCGCTGTGCACACCTCATGGGTTTGTGGACTAGCCAGACACCTTTTCTTGTGTGACTTATCTGTTTATCAGTTTGAACTAACTGGCTTACGGCATGACTGATTTTCTATTTATGAGTCTGGATTATTCTGGGATCCATTGTTATGCATTGTTGGCTGGTTAATAATTAATCGAGAGATTCGTTTTTTTAGGTGTAGGCTTACAAAGGGCTAATAAAGCTGTTAATAATGAACGATCTAGAACTCAGCAAACGTGTAATTTGCTTGAGGCACCACAGTTTGCTTGAGGCACCACAGTGCCCAGAGAGATCAGAGAGACACGAGCCCTCCACACTGCCTCCTCACTGCCTCCTCACAGCCTCCACACTGCCTCCTCTCAGCCTCCACACTGCCTTCTCACTGCCTCCTTTCTGCCTCGGTTCTTTGATGGCATCAGCCCCTTTGTGCGTCTTCACCACTGAACCTTGTCTGCCCGTGAAGTTGCGTGATGATGAATTACGGTGCCTGTATAATTTCCACTCCCTCTTTGCCTGAAGGTTGACGCTGTTTTGCATTTGAATGAATGAAAACCTGCACGGCGATTGTGCATAACCTCTCTGACAAACAGCTCAGTTTTAATTAACACAGTGTTTCCGTTTGCAGCTTCTAATAGTGTGGAATCTCACCCTCACTGCAGCACTGCCTCTGTTCTTCAGATGGCATTTCACACATCCTGCGCTAAATACAGTTTTCTATTTTAAAAAGTCTTTAGAAATCCGGCTTAAAAGTGGGAGGCTTTTTCACCAGCTGGTCATGCTGTCACCCACCCGTCATTTAAGGACAGTTTGGGGGGGGGTATTTATGATTTACCTGCATAGAAGGCGCTTCATTATCTTCGCAGTGGTGGGAGTAAATTATTAATCAACATTAACAATAGAATGCAAAGTATATGTTGACAGCACAGTTATTAATAGTGTGAATTACTTGTCATGTTATGGGAATGATCACAGGTCCGGGCAGATATTTTCTCTTAAACCTCCACAACTCCCACTTGAGATGTGACCCTAGGTTCTTTCTCCTGCCGGTTA
Organism: Mormyrus hasselquistii; assembly: GCA_026779605.1. Taxonomy (NCBI): domain Eukaryota; kingdom Metazoa; phylum Chordata; class Actinopteri; order Osteoglossiformes; family Mormyridae; genus Mormyrus; species Mormyrus hasselquistii. The sequence goes on along the minus strand of JAODKE010000035.1, from coordinate 2,414,201 downwards.
ACCCCCCCCCCCTCTCCTCCTCTAGAACCTGAACCAGAACCCCCGCACGCTGCTGCCCAAGTTCTTCGGGCTGTACTGCGTCCAGTCGGGGGGGAAGAACATCCGGGTGGTGGTAATGAACAATGTGCTGCCGCGGGTGGTGCGGATGCACCTCAAGTACGACCTGAAGGGCTCCACGTACAAGCGGCGCGCCTCCAAGAAGGAGCGCGAGAAGGCCAGACCCACCTTCAAGGACCTGGACTTCATGCAGGACCTGCCGGACGGCCTGATGCTGGACGTGGACACTTACGGGGCGCTGGTCAAGACCCTGCAGAGGGACTGCCTGGTGCGTGGGTACGGGGGGGTGCGGGGCCGCCACTGGCCGGCATGGCCGTCAGGCTTATATTAGGAGTTGATGAAGGTCCCTGCAGGAGCTCTGCTGTGGGATGGTACTTAACCTGAAATGGCCTCCTGAGAAACATCACAGGTGCTTATGAAAAGCTCAGGGCTGTCAGCATGTCCTTGTCATATGGTGGGTGTACGGAGCAGGTCCTGGGCTGCAGGTCTTAGGCCAGTCGTTGTTACAGACGGACTTTCGCTTCAGTTGAGCACCACCTTTTCCTGCCCCTTGTTGGGCTCACTGCAGCTGGCGGTTCACTGCAGCTGGGGCTCCTGCATGCGGCTCACTGCAGCTGGCGGCTCACTGCAGCTGGGGCTGGCTCTCTGCACTCGCTGATTGTTCCTTTGAAATGAATTCACTTGGCAGTACTAGAGGCTTTGTGATATATTACACTTAAATGGTGCTTTTCCACTGCTCCAGGTATTATACTTTAGGTGCTTCAAGATGTTTTTTCCCTACTGCCGTAAAAACTGGTACCGGCGTTGACCCGAGGTACACAGCATGACCCGAGGTATTTTGTAGCGAATTTGAAAAATGGCTAATGTATATTATAGGGATGGATGACGTGTAATATTAATACCAGCATCACATGTTATGTACTTACAATTCTCGCATTGCAAGGATCGCAAATAGCCAGCTTGTTTGTGAGCAGGCTTTTTTGTACCATATGGACATAATAGCACAGAGGCGGTTAAAGTTTCACTAAACATTTGTACTTTGTTATAGGAAAGAAAACTTAGCAGGCATTGCAATTTTAATGATTGTTCCTTTTCAGGATTAAAAAATCAATGTAAAATTTAAGGCTGCTGCTTCTCCATTAGCTCTGTGTGGGATCTTTGCAGTTTAAATCACTCAAGGACAGGTTTCTGAGAAACGTATTTTTATTTATTTTTTCTTATTTTTATTTTATTATTATTTTTTTTTCGGTCTTTAAATATCCAAATATTTATTACCAACAATGCAAAATCAGCTTCAGAAATGCACTTTAATATCCTAGTGATGCAGAATGTTCAGAAAGTTGGTCTTTGGTTAACATCTCATGACTGTTCTGATTAAACAAGCAGCAGCCTGTAAGTGGGCCCACCATTATGGGGTGGAACAGAGACTGGGATACCAACATTTTGACTTCAGAACACCACAGGTACTTGTGGTAACTGGTGCAGTGGAAAAGCGCCCTTAGAGTTTGTACTGGGTCACCTAGTTACTGTATCCTTTTGCTGGTTGGAAAATGTAACCAGCAGCACCCTCGACGCCCAAAGAAAAACGCAGGTCCTGAGGTTACACCAGTCACGAAGTACTGCCCTACAGGATCTATGTCCAGACAGCCAGTGGCCAGTGCTGTGTTGGGTGGTTCTGCAGTTCACACTGGCATTCCAGGTAACTAGAGTACCTTGCTGCTCCTCATGATACAGGTCCTCGAGAGCTTCAAGATCATGGACTACAGCCTTCTGCTGGGGGTGCACAACATGGATCTGGCGGAGCGTGAGCCGGAGGGGGTCGGCTCACAGGACGCCGGGGACGAGAAGCGGCCCATCACCCAGAAGGCCCTGTACTCCACCGCCATAGAGTCCATCCAGGGGGGCGCGTCCTGTGGGGAGTCCGTCGACACCGACAACACGTGGGTCTCCGCTTCTCTGCCGGTCACCCTGCAGTGTCACCTCACCCTTTCGCTTCACTGATTATGTCATTTTTATGGCATAAATGTAATAATTCCATGGTGACTGCAGCCTCACAACTTAACCCGAATTACAGGTTCGAATCCCACGCCGGTGGCTGTGAGGTTTACTCCTGCGTCCTCCAGGTTCCATCTACAGTCCAAATGCCTGTGGTTAAATAAGCTGGCATCTCTTAAAATCCCATCCAGGGTGTCCCCTGCCCTGTGTATCCTGGGATTGGCTTCAGGCTGAGCCCTGTACTGAATAAAAAGCCGTGGGCGATGATGTATGAAGGTAACCATGGGGATGAGTAGAAGCTGCTTGTTTTGATCGCATTGATTTAGAGTGATATTTGCGGGAGGATCTCGTGGGTCTTGGATCGGCTGAATGTCACGCGAGACGGTGAGAACGGCACGGTGTTTGACGCACGGCAGCTCAGGACTATATCAAAAGTGCTTCGGCTTCTCGTCTGCGATGGGCCGTTGTGCCTCCTCAGGGTCCCAAGCTCACGCAGCGGCTTGGTGCTTGCTGTGTCCCTCCAGGATGGGCGGCATCCCAGCAGTCAACGGCAGGGGCGAGCGACTCTTGCTCTTCATTGGAATCATCGACATCTTGCAGTCATACAGGTGACTATGCTCCCCCCTCGCCCCCCCGGACCTCTAATGGAGGAACGTTCTGCTTTGGCTGGCAGGTGATAAATTTGTTCAGCTTCTAAGTAACCTTTAAATTTATCTTTCTGTCTGTCTGTCCATCCATCCGTCTCGAAGACTGATAAAGAAGTTGGAGCACACATGGAAAGCTCTCGTTCACGACGGGGTGAGTCTCCATGTCGTGACTGGTTGTCTTGGCTCATTTCAGGATCTCCTTAGAGTGACCTCACCTTGCACCTCTGCAGCCATGAGCCTCATCACCCTCTCGCATTACAGTCACCCGGGCCGTGACTGACTCCGCGTTTCTGCCGCCGTGTCACACAGACCTCTGCTAACCGCGGCTGGGCCTCCAGCGGCCTGATGAAGTCACAGGGAGGTGCTTAGCCGCCGGTCTTTAATGACCTACCGCGGAATGACGTCTAACCCCTCCTGCTCAGAGAGAGGAGCATGACCCGGGAAGTGACCTTCTCTCTTTGAAGAGAGACTCTGCTCCTTGGCGCCTTGAGGGTCTTCAGTGCTTCCCGCCTGGCTCTTGGATCTTTGTTATGCTCCTTAGGCATAGAAACTTTCATGCGAAGCAGAATAGATTTCGGAGCGCAGGGTCAGCCTGTCCCTGGAGCAGCTGGGGGTTAGGGGCCCTGCTCAAGGGGCCACGTACTCCGCCAAACACGAAATGGCGACGTTCTGAGTCCTAAGCGCCAGAGCGACATACCGCCGTACAGGAGCCAATGGGAAATGGCTCCCTGCTTAAAGTGACAGTGGGCAGAACAAAGTCACGGTGACCTAGCTGATGGGTCTTGGAGGGGTTGAGGGTGCTGGGCGGTTACTCCAAATGACCCCCTGAGAACAGCCCTCCGCCCCTGGTACCACCCTGTACCCCTCTTTGGGTGGCTTTCCCTACAAGCCACCCCCTGGTTCCCTTGGCTCTTCAGTGTAAGGGTATTATACGAGGGCGCTGATGACAAGCAGTACAACATGCTATTCCTGAATGGCTTTTGAAAACCAGGCTTTTATATTTCATTTAAGGAAATTTTTTTTTGTCCCTCTACAGGATACTGTCTCGGTCCACCGGCCTAATTTCTACGCAGACAGATTTTTCAGGTTCATGAGTAACACAGTCTTCAAGAGGAACTCCTGTGAGTGTCCCCAGGGGGGATGCTCTCATGGGGGGTGTCCCCAGGGGGGGTGTCCCACTGTATCCAATCACCCAGGACACCTCACTCTGCACATAAGGGGCTTTATGCAGCTCTAAGGAACACAGTGTACAGGACACATTTTAAATTCTTCTCACTTGTGCGTTTAATGTGTTTATGTTAAATCACTATGTAGCACACTTAGAAAGAGTCTCTCAGTATTATAATGAAACCCTGGACTTGATGAGTACAGCAGCATTTTAAATTGATTATAAAGTGTATAATGATCTAATTAGTAAAGCATTATTTAGAAATGGAATTGCGTTCTAATTATACAAATTACATTATACACAAGTTAAATAGGCTGGTTACGGTTCAGGAGACAGTCGTTAATTGGATGCTGTTCGCTCCGATTGCCGTCACCAGCCTTGAAATCATCGCCTTCCAAGAAGGGGCGCCTTGCTCTGACTGTCCCCAAGTACCCGGGTCCCGGGGCGGCGTGGTCGGCCTCCCAGCTGCCCTGTGACCAGGATGAGAAGATGTACGACCTGCGGGGCGCCCACAGCTTCCCCACGCTGGAGAACGAGGGTGAGCCCCCGCCCTGCGTTTGCTTACCACACTTTCGCATCGTGCAGCGGCACCCCAGGAGCGTAGAGTGACCCCCCCTGTCCGTGTCTCCCAGTCCGGCCGGATCTCCTGCCCTGCGCCCTTCCCTCCTTTGAGGAGGCGATGATGGCCTCTGCTGCAACCACCTTGTCTTCCACCACCTCCCTCACCAACCCCGAGCGCTCTCCTCCGGACGCTGAGCGCCTCCGCTACAGGTGCTGGCCTCTTCTGCCCCCCACCACATTGGCAGGCAGGCAGACAGACAGACAGGCAGAGAGAGAAGGACAGACTCTGAGACACACGTCCACAGGCAGACACATAAACATGCAAACACAGAGAAAATCAGACACAAAGAGAAACAGACAAACAGAGATGGAGGTAAAAAGACGCAGAGACTGACAGATATACAGAGACAAAGATGGATAACGACAGACACAAAGAGACAGACTCGGACAGACCCACAGAGACAGACATAGACTCAGACAGACAGAGAGACACAGACAGACTCATATAGGCTCAGACAGAGACAGACGGACACTGACGGAGACATTGATAGACAGAGACATAGACGAACACAGACAGACAGACAGAGTCACAGATGGACACAAACAAGCCCACAGTCAGGGTCCACTCAGCCACTCCCTCTGTTCCCACTTGCAGGAGACACCCCCAAGCATCCAATCATGACGTCAGGTAGGAATCGTGCATGAAACATGCCAAGGAGGTCTGATCTTCTGGCTGAACATCTGATTTCATTTATGTCATTGAAGACACGTCATTCACTGCTCCATACACGCGTGAAGCCAGGAGATATTCATCATGCAATGTTAGCATACATGCACACAGGCTGCAGATTTAGTACAGCTGCCTGTGTGTGCGTGCGTGCGTGTGCATGCGTGTGTGTGCATGCGTGTGTGCGCCTGACTGTCCACTGGAGGTTTGTCTCTGTGTGTCCCCTGTTCAGGGCTCAGGAGGAGCCTGGTGTCCGTGAAGAAGACCAGCAGACCATCACAGTGGAGGTGGAGACACAGAGACCCAGCAGTGAGCTCACAATCAGCACCCCCGCGGCCTCCCCGGAGACCAGGTACACAGCCTGTCACATGACCCCGACAAGGAGCAGGGTTCTCTGTCTGGAGGGGGGAGGATTTAGCGGGACCAGAGAGGCCGAGAAAGCTGGGGAGAAGTAGATCAGGAGGCCGTTCTGGGGGAGGGGCCTGTTGACGCAGTGGGGGGGGGTGCCAGCGGTTGGAGAGTGCGGAATCAGCCATCTGGGTGCCGTCGTTGTACCGAACCCGTCTTGTCCTCTGATAGCATGCGGTGCTAAGATATACTTGGCACAGAAGCCGGCCTGCAGGGCGTGTATGAATACCCCATGCCAATCACACAGTGGCTATTCCTGGGAGTGACTTTGGAAAGTTTAACTTCTGCATAACACATGTGTGGGTACAGTCACACATAGCCTGAGGCTTTCCCATGGCCCTGCGTGTCTGTGTGTAAACGCAGCCAGCCGCCCGAGGCTGAGGCCGAGGCCGAGGCTGACGCCTCCGCCGCCCCCACCACCGCCTCCACCTCCGCCCCCACCCCCCCTGCGCCATCCAGCCCCCGGGTGACCGAAGAGCCCGACGTCACCAGCCAGCTGTCAGAATGCGCCAGCCAAGCCTCCGCGGAGGAGGAGGACGACGTGCCAATCAGCGACATCTTCATCGTAAGTACACTCTCCGGCCTGTGGGGGGCACCATTCGCACTGCGGGGATCGTGTATATACTGGCACTCACTGCGTACATGCACATGGCCCGTATTTCCCACATCCCATAATGTGCCCATGGGTATTTTGGCTAAGAAATATATAAAGATAAAGTAATTTGAAGTAGATAACACCCTAAGTGGTGAATACTGTTCTTTAATGTCGTGTAAAATGAGTGTGTATTAGCTACCCTGAGGTCATCGCGGGCATTTCCTTGAAATTTGACATGGCCGTAGAATATGAAAACAGAAATACCCGTGTGTCGGATGAGAGCTGACCTCGTTGGTGTTCACTCGTGCTTCGGGGCTGATGTGGTCGTGAGTAGTGCGGGCGGGAGCAGATGCTCAGCCGGCAGGTGGCGACGTTGGCCCAGGGCGGCGTCGTGGTGGTGGTGGTGGTGGGGGCGGGGCACATGTCCGAGGGAGAGTCGAGCCTTCATTTTTCCCGGCTCATCGACTCCCCCTGTGGATCCAGAAAGCAATGGCAGTCTTTAGTGGCTGAAAGCGAGGAGTAACATGGTACCAAAAGATGAGCTGATACCTGAGCTCTGCCCCGCGGTGCCGACAGCATTAATGAGCGCAGGTCACGTTTTGCCGGTAGAGCGCCGATGGGAAGGCCCGGCCCACTTCTTGATTGCCCCCCCCGGGACCTGCATTTACACTCTGTCTGCAGCACAGTCTGTTGCTGGCCCTCACTTAATCATCAAACAGACCCAGTCTCTCTGTCATTTGCGGGTGTTTGAAATCCTCCCGCTTTTCCCTTCCTGGCTTTGGTTGTGACTTCTCTTTCATGGCCTGTTGTTTCTCTTTCTTTCTTTCTTTTTTTCTTTGTCTGTTTATCTGTCCTAGTTTTTACAGTCTCTGCATGTCCCCTCGCTCTCCAGCTCGAGGACCTAACCCCCCCCCCGCCTTCCGATTTTCTGCGGCTAGATCTGATCGCCCCCCATCCTTCTTGACTTCTCCCCGGACGACGCTCATTCTGCCTTTGCTCTGGGCTTTAACGTGTCCTGCGACAGCATTTCAGCACCATAAGTCACCAGTTATCACTCACTATCATCTTATCTGTCATTACATGTGATTGGCAAAAGTGAAAGATCAGGATTATTGGTGGACGGCATCAGATTACACGAATAATGTGCTATTTTTAAAATGGCCTAATTTTTTTTGGCCTAGTTATCCGTACTGACGTGACAGTGACGATGCCGCTGAATCTCATAGGGTGACTGTGAGCATGAGGAGGATGAAAGCACTCAGGCTATCAGACTATGAGGGGGGCAGGGGGGGGTCGCTGTGCTGGAACCATCTGCTCTGCTGGTGGGATTCTCAGTGGGCTCCCTGACACTGACCCGTCGTGACAGCGTGTCGTCATTGGCACAGCATAGAAGACTCTCAGCCTATCAGTGCGAAGTGTGCCACTCCTGTTTCCACCAATCACGTTGCCCGTTTGCTCTCCCCTTTGTCCCCCAGATGTGAAAATATCTATAAAGTGTTTGTTCATTTAATGATGTGCTGCGCGTCAGCTATGACTTCTGAGGAATTCAGAGGACAGATTTTTATATATATCACAATATATATATATTTTATTATATATATATTCCTACCTTCTATTGCTGCATGAATTTAAGACTAGCAAATAACCAGGATTATTTTTTTTACTCTTAAGTATGTTAAACAGCACATGTAAGATATTCTAAACGATTCATGTTGTCGTATTACATGCTGATTCTGTTAACTGTGTGGACGACACGCAGTTGTTACCGAGGGAAAGTCCATCCATTCACCTCTTTTCACTTCTCATCTTTTTTCCCCTATGCTCCTTTTTTGTTTTGTTTTGTTTTGTTTTGTTTTTGTTTGTTTTTTTGTCTGCCCCTCTCTCTTTCGATTCCTCTGGCGCCCCCTGTTGTCCTAAGCAGCCTCCCGAGGACAGTTGGGTGTACTCTCCTCTGCACTATGGCACGGAGTCTTGGTCCATGTCAGACAGAGACAGGGAGAGCGTAAGTGCCTGGGCTTTCCTGCACGCTTCCTGTCCATAAGGTGCCTTAACCCCCCCGTCTCAATTTGCATTTAACAGTGTTTTTTTTTTTTTCGTTTGCTGCTTTCATTTCCTGCGCTGTCGCGTTCCTCCTTCCCCTTTCACTACCCGTCACTGACGACACCATTTTCTTTAATCAATGGTCTTCACCGTTGTCTATCTTTGTCCCTTTACCAAATTTTATTTCCCTCGCTAAAAACGAATCCACAGGAAATGGTTGATTGCCTCGGCTCGGCTTCTCCTGCCGTGACCCACTTTTTTTCCCCCGCAAGGTGCGACCTCGTACGGGCCGGTAATGTTTCCCCCACGAAACTGTGGGTGTGAGTGGAGGTTTGGGGGGGGGGGGGGGGGGGGGGTGGGGGGGGTGGGGGGGGGGGATGTGGGATGTGGGATGTGGGGGACCCGAGCACAATGAAGCGAAGCGGGAGAAAAAAAGACACCCATCTTTCCATCCACCTTCTAACTGCTTCTCCTGGTCAAGTCACAGGACAAAGAAACACCTCCAGTCAGTGGACAGGGATTGGCCTGAATTAAGAACAGGAATGCATGAATGGTCGCACATGCATTGGAGAGTGTCAGCCATCCAAAATCTGCCCGCTTTGTTAGCACAGCACTGCACTGCATAGCACAGCACTGGACACAGCACAGCACTGGAGCAGAGACAGGCCTGGCCCCACGCACACTGCTCCTTCGGCACACTGCACCTTCGGCACACTGCGGCGAAACCTCCGAGTAGAACTACGGCAAGCCGGGAGGCAGACCGGCAGTGAGAGGGAGGGTGGGGAAAGACTTTGCCCGCTTGTAAGCTGTGCCGTCACTCGTAGCCACGAGCGTTCCTCATTTCACGGCTCACAGGAGGCCGTGTTTGTCACTTGCCGACGCTCTGAGTGAGTCAGCCTCCCAGCTCAGGGTCAGATCTGCTTTACCCCAGGGATCCCCTCCAGGCCACCCACTGTGTCGTTTTCCTATGTCCTGCACAGCCTTATGATCGTTTTGACACTAGGCTGAAACGACACCCTGTGCCAGACATCATGTGAGCTGCATTGTCTTTGCAGTGACCCTCAAAGCAAACAGTAGCAACAGACTCTGCCTGATTCAAGTTTAATACTAATCCGGTTCAGTCCTGCCCAGGCCAGCAGATCCGGTGTTTCTCAGGTCATCGTTCTTCACCCTGTCAGTCAGGGTAGTACCATAATAGCAGCACTGAGGAATTATTTCTCTGATCTGTATTCTGTGCCTGTATTCTGTACCTGTCAGTATGATTTCCAGATGATCAGGGTCGCCAACTCTCGCGCATCTGGCGTGACACTCACGCCTTCAGACTCGCACGCAAGAAATCTTATGACGAATCTGATTTATTCCATTATAAACCTAAAATTAGCTTCTTCAAAAGCGCTGGGGTAGTTTGCAAACCCTACAGACTATTTTCAAGGTAGTAAACTGTTATATACATGTACACGCGTGTGCAGACTGGTCTCGAATTGAAAATCTCACTCCAGCCAGCTGACCGAAGTTGGCGACCCTGGATGATTGGCTGCTTTTGTTCATGAAGTGGTTGATTCAGCACTTGACGCTCGTTCTCTCTGCCCTCCTCACAGTAGACCTGACTGCTACAGAAGCCAAGCCAGGTCTGCCGCTACAGATGGAGCCGTCAGAGGAGTCTGAGGTGGCCGCGTGGCCCTGGGGGGTGTGAGTGAGACGTCTGGAATAGCCCAATCCGTGCCCCTTGTCGTTATGTGTGCATATGTACATGGTGGATGGGAATTCCAGCCTGATCCAAAAGTGGATCTCCCTCCCCTCAGCGTATGGTCACACCTGTTCCAACAGCGCCCCCTCTCTGACCGGCATGTGAGTTACAGGAACATGTTTGTATGAAAGGCTTTTGTGTATTTTCCAAACACATTTTAATACTGTGAATATTTTAATAACACTGTATGCCATAAAACATGTGTGAGCGCTACAGATTATCAAAATGGTTTTATTGTAAAGCTTTTTGTTTTTGATCTGGTTTTTAGAGGAACAACAGTTCAGCTTCGTGGAAGGAAACGCTCTCGCCCCCTTTTAAAAGAATTTTAGCAAAAAATGTGATTTGCCTTCAAAGTGGTGTCTTTCGTTTTAGGAACTCATTGCATTTTTCGGGCATTTTTGTAGTAATTCATGATTTATGTCTTAATTTAATCCTAATTATAAAATATATCATGAATATTAAGACCCTGCTTCACTGTTTATCCTCGCCTGAGCATGTGTGACATTGGGGTCCTTAATGCAAAACGGAGTGTTATATTTTAGACCATTGCTTATCTGCCGTAGTGTCTTCCAGGGAATGAGTTAGTTTTGGAGATGTGCATCAAGGCATTCTCAAAGTGTCTTGGTGGTAAACATCCAGTCTAAAGTCTCCAGCAATGCCATGCGTGGCAGGTGACCATGGAGGGTGGCATTGCCCACCCCTTCAGGGGCTTGAAAAAGAGAAAGGGGCAGCTGCACAGACACTGAATGGAAGACCCTCACTCGATCGCTCTGTGCAAATCGCCGCCATGTTTCTGTTGGCATCTTGCACATTCCTCACCACGGTCTCTGTCACGGCTTATAGTTCATGTCTGTCCATGTATTTTCAACTGCTCTTCGCAATATCAGTCAGCGTTCGAGTGCTGTTTCGGCTGTTTGTGACAATGCATCGACTCTGCCATCCAGTTTGATAGGCTGGTTTTGTTCTGTATTAAATGTACAAGACAATAACAGCATTGCATTCCTCCATACCATGCAGTTGAAATATTTTTTCACCTGGATGAGAGTTAGGCAAAACAACCAGTTATTGATCATTTACTAGTTATAACAAAATTGAGTGTGTGTGCATATATATGCGTTTACACTTATGAATGGTACCTACTAG
>JAODKE010000035.1:2380364-2395851 GCA_026779605.1 Mormyrus hasselquistii | reverse complement strand
TCCGGGCAACAACGTAGTGGACATCAGCGTGCCCCCTACCACTGATGGCCAAAGGGGCAGCAAGCTGCAGTGCTGCCAGAACCTGTGACCCACATCCTTGTTCAGGACCCATTGCCACACCCCTCATACCCTTCTTTCCCTGCTGTTTCCACACACTAGATGTCAGTGCTTTGCTCCAAAGTGTTGTGCTGCTATATCTCATGTCATTTTTAGACCATTTTTCTTATCGTGGCTGTAGTTTTATGGCCAGTTTCTCTCATTCTTTTTTTTTTTTTTTTTGTATGATTCTTCCCCTCTTGAACCTTTAATTTCTTTACCTCAAAATTTTACAAGTGGCACTGGGAAAACGGGCACAGATTTGACCTGCTCCAGGTGACCTTCTGGTGAGGGGTTGGCATGTGAGCTGCCAAGGCCGTCCGTCACATCCTCTGGGCCCTGGGACCTGGACAGAGAGTGAAATGAGTGAGGCTTCTTTAGTAATATTTAATTTCTGGATGACTCTTGAGAAGAAAAAGCTGCTGAATGAATCACTGTCTTGTCCTGATACACAGAAATGCCAAAGGGAGGCTGCATTCATCTACAGTCTTTAATTCTCATCCACACACTGAACTGTCAAAAACAAAACGCTTGTGAAGTTGTGACTTTTTCCAAAACTAATAATGCATTCTTTAAAACAAGCCACAAGCTTTCTCTCTCTCTGCAAATTGTTCTGCAGTTCTGCAGAGTGTGTGGGTTGTGTCCTGCCAGTCAATTTCCCCTATCGTCAAATAAAATAAATTCCAATAAATGACTCATTTTAAAATGCATTTTAATATTTTAAAGTGACCATGAGTTATATGCACCTGTATATTTATACTCCATCAACTCTTACTTGACAATACATTGAGAGCCCTTCCTGTATTGAAAAGCTTTTTTTTCCCCAAAAATTTCTTTACATATTTCTCAGTCTGACGCCTTATTTGCTAAGTTGTCGGTTGCTATATGGTTGCCCTCGTTCTTTTGCATGCCATTGATCCATTGTGGAATATTAGGCAAACTAGCCGTTTCAGAACACACATGGTCGGTAACTTGAGGGGAAATGGATGTGCAGTCTGCTCCTAACTAGGTTTAAATGTGGTCTTTATCAGTGCAAAACCATAACATGCTTTTCAGTTAATAGCAACGCTGTGCCTATATGCAAAAAATTACTACTGGGGTAATGAAAGGACAGCTAGATGATTTTGTGGCGTAGAGCAAGACTAGAGAAGTACGTTCACTGTATGCTGATAAGGCAGTTCATTGACGCTTACCCTGAACATGCTTGAATGTGAACATTCAGTTTTGTTGCCTTACATTTTAGTATCTTTATTCTGTAGATATCCTGTATCCAGAGAAAATCAGCTTACAAAATTTATCCAAATTTTCACGTGCTACCGAATCTGTTCAATTGACATCATACAAGACAATTTACATCCTGTATTTTAAGAATGTATTTTTAAGTTTTACCCAAGGAAGCTTTATTTCCATTTAAAGGACTTGCTTCTATATCTGCTCATTCAGTTTGTTTTCTCTGTATTTTAAGTGCAATCCACTCTGTAAATATGTCATTTGTGCATGTTGAAATGTATGGCGGAAAAATACATTGCCAAAAATCACCTGTGTCTGTATGTTTCTTTTAAGTTTGTAATATCTGAATATACAGTTTATGTTGTTTAACTGGTACTTTTATGCTAATTTTAAGAGTCTAAGAGGCCCGTCTAAGAAAAAGCACAACTTATAAAACGCCATACTGGTTTCCACGGCTACTTGGACAACATCTTGAGGGATTGATTTGACACTTGCTGAGATGTTTAGTTACACCCTGCAGCTAGCTGAGGTCCTCAGCTGGTTCATGGGAACTGGATGCCGGTTAACTTTGCACTCTGATCCCAAAATTTTCATGTGTATATGTTTGTGTCTGTGTCTCACATGGAGAGCAAAATTGGATAAGTTAAAATCTCCTTCCCCCACTGAGATAAATTAATTCTATTCAAGCCAATTCGCAGACACAAAGGAAAAGATTAATTGAGGAGATGTGATACAGCACCCTATGATATATATCTACAACAGGGATGAAGTCGCACCATTCCATTTTGTTAACATTAAGAAGTAGAAGGAAAATGATTATCTACTGTAAATATATTAAACTTTAGAAATCAAAAACCGGTGGAATAAAGTACTACAGACAAAATTATTGATTATTTGTTCCTGGTAGTAATAATAATAAAGGAATGTGCTGACAGCATTTGGCAGCCGTGTGGAGTCGCTGCTCCGTGGCGCCTGATTGTGTTTTCGCACGCACGCCCCGGCGGCATCGCGCAGCAGCATCAGCCGGCAGCAGCATCCATCCCTCGGCGTCGGCTTCAATGTGGAAACGGCGAGCTGCGAAGCGGCGCGCTGTAGCCGAGCTCGCGGCGGCACGCGGACACGACGGAAACGTTTCCCTGCCGGAATCACGGTCTACGTGCCCGTCTCATTATGCATAGACTTGCGGTGGCTGCTTAAATATGAAAAGGGGAGACGGCGCCGGTGAGTAGCTCTTCTCGTACGCTGGAGAATTATTATTATTCAATGGGCTATGACCAGCGGGAATGTATATTCAGTTTGCCAACTTACCTTTATTCCTGTTTCATGTAGTATATACCAGGCGAAATATTAAGGGGATGCGAATTCTTTTTGCGTGAATGATTTTTGGGGAAATGTTATTGGTTTATGGGCGTACGGCGCCCTGTCTGCCCAGCCAAAGTGTCGCTGCGAGCCTGGGCTCGCGACGGTGGCGCTGCCTTAGCACGTTAGCCGGTTAGCACGCCTGGCGTCCTCCGACGGTGGCCGGCTGGCTGCTGTCTGTCTGTCGTACGGCCTTGGCACCGATCGCTAGCCCTGCTTGTTGTTTATACCGCGTCTCACTCGACCGTGGCTTGGTTTTGACGCCTCGATATCCGCTACACGGATTAATGTTGGGAAAAAAGTGATCGGAGTTAAACTGTTATGTTACTGTCTCTGTGTTTACGTTTAATCAGCGGTGGCCCGGTGTTTAGATATCTAAATAGCGACATGAAGAATACGTTAACATGCTAGATTTCGTAGTACTTAATCCAGTACATCGCATATTATTGGAGTCATTTTGTTTGAAAAGGCCCCAAATTAGCTACCTGTCTTGCACCTAATCGTAATATAACCCGCCGTCTATTCTGTGGTCTGTCGAGATTATATCATTTAGCAGGTAAGACTGATAATTCACCCCTTTCATAGTAAATTGTGTACTTAACCTCTCATATCAATACCTGGGCATTATACATGTATTATAATATATTCTAGATGTGGTAAAAATGATTTTTTTTCCTGTGTTGTTCATGCTTAAGCCTTTGTAATGTTTACGGAACAAGTCTGGGTTGTGTTTGTGGAATAGTAGCCTGAAAATTTTATATGTAATTTTTGTCATATTTTTGATGAGTAAGATCGTTACAACGAATTATCATTGAACGCGTTGCTCACAGTGGTAAATCGGTTACCACTCGTTACCGAAAATGTCGGCCTGGATTCGGGAAAAAGTGCTTAGTTTCCGGTGTATGACAAAACATCTGCACAGAAAGCAAATATGAAAAAGAGAGCCATGTCACCTGGTCTCCGCCCCATAAGGGTAGGAGCTTAATAATATGTTATGTGGGCCATCCCTGCAGGCATAGCTAACAATACTCCTGACAGACAAATGGCCTTGAGTACAACCGGCCCACCTTAAACAGCAGGCCTGCTGTGTGCTTGCTGCAGGATCCATGCTGCTCGATCCGTGGCCACCAGTGCCTCGCCCTTTGTGTTGAACAGTGCCATTTTAGTGAAATGTTAATTTGCGGAAACGTCACTTAATCACAAGTGTTTTAAAATATATCAGAGCTGTAGATGCAGCCTTAACGGATGCCACATGTAACTTTTGATAAATGAATTACTTTGCTGATTAATTGATGTTTAACAAGTCAGTATTGCATTTACTCTGGTATTACTTTTGAATCTTCTGAACCTTGGCTTACCCTTTAAATATATCCTCCTTGACTGTTATTCACTTGGCTGTATACCTTTGCTAGCCTTTTTCCTCTTTTTGCCAATGGTTAGTTATCCAGGTGTGATAAGTGGGACACATGAGTTGATCCTTGGACCACCCTGAGATCATCTGATCTGATCTGATCTTATCTTATCTTATCTACTCCCTGCCTTTTCTGCCATGTGGCAAATGGGGGCTTCATCTTAAGTTTGATAGTCTACTGTCTGTACAATCTTGCCATTACGCTATGTAAGGCTCGTGTGTGTCCCAGAGGTCACCGATGTGAATCCTGTGGCTTTCAGAGTAACCTCCATCGGTTTCTTCCTCTGCGGGAGTTTTTCCTTACCACTCTCTCCTCTGGCTTACTCTCTGGGGCATTGAGCAGAGACAATGTAGAGCCCTTTAAGACAATGTAGCGTAAATGTAAAATGTAAAAATGCGCTATACAAAAATAAATTGATTGGTTCGTTGATTGATTGAGAATCATATGACTGCTGGGCTCTTGAGCAAGACCCTTTAACGCTGAGACCTCCTCCAAGGACCCTGTACTCTGACCCCAAAAATCACAGTCACCCATCGTAGAAGAGTTGATGGAGGAAGAACCAAAGAGGTGTACAAAAAGCTAATGAACCATCATTATCAGTAAGTGAATGGCATAGCAGCCAGGGCCTAGCTGACCATTGGCTTTGTGTCTTATCGCAGCTCAGGGGCAGGTCTGATCTGAGCCACAGTTCAGAAGGAGCTGCCCCTATCCTTTCTGCTCCTCTTCCTCCTTCGCCACCCGCTCACCCCAGTTCCCCTGGTCTGGGCAGCCATGACAACGGGGGAGTGCTGCCACCTCCCAGGCTCTCTGTGTGACTGCACGGGTAACGTGGCCCTGTCCAAGACCGTGGAGGAGTCTGAAGTCCGGCGGGCGCACTGCATCACCCAGGTCACAGCCAAGGACGGCCGGCTGCTGTCCACCGTCATCAAGTCGCTGGGTACTCAGAGGTAGCCCCCCCCCCGCAAACCCCTGCTGCACTCCATTTCACCGTCTGTCATTTTGTCACTTTTTTTTTTAAACTCTTGTCTTTCTTTGTTTGTAGTCTTAAAATATAAAGCGATTTTGGATCACACCTTTTGATAGTATAACATGTGCAGAGTGTATGCAGGAGTTACTTAATTGATGTAAAACTCCCCCCCCCCAATTCATCCTCACTCTGAGGGTAAACTGGGTCATCAGTTGCCTCACTGACGACCTGCTTCTCTTTCCCGACAGCGATGGCCCCATCTGTCGGATCTGTCACGAGGGGTCCATCGCCGAGGGCTTGCTCTCGCCTTGCGACTGCACGGGCACATTGGGCACAGTGCACAAGAGCTGCCTGGAGAGGTGGCTGTCCTCCTCAAACACTAGTTACTGCGAGCTCTGTCATACGGAGTTCAGCGTCGAACGCCGGCCCCGGGCCCTCACCGAGGTAAATGCTCCGGTACCTGCCCTTCCTGCCTGTCTGAATTCATGCTTGTGTTTATCTGTATGCTTCAATATTGTCTGTCTGTGCTTCACTGAAATCGGTCTGTTTGTGTGCCTCACTGTTCTCTCTCTCTAAGTGCTCTGCTGTTATAACACTCTGTCAGTATACTTCACTATTATTTATATGCTTTACTGAAATCAGGATGTCTTTGCTTCATTGTTGTCTCTCTCTGAGTGCTTTACTATTATGTCTGTCTGTCTGTATGCTTCACTATTATTTATATGCTTTACTGAAATCAGGATGTCTTTGCTTCATTGTTGTCTCTCTGAGTGCTTTACTATTATGTCTGTCTGTCTGTATGCTTCACTATTGTTTATGTGCGTCACTGTTATCAGGATGTCTGTGCTTTATTATCTGTCCCTGAGTGCTTCGCTGTTGTCTGTGTGTTTCTCTGTAATCAGTATGTCTGGGTGCTTCACTGTTGTCTGTCTCTCTGAGTGCTTTGCTGTTATGTGTGTATGTCGGTCTGCCTCACTGTTATGTTTGTGTATCTGCTTAACTTGCATCTGTCTGTCTCTACATTACTGACCTTTTATGTCAAAACCAAAGAATTCCCCCGAATCTTGTAAAAATGGCAGAATAAAACATATCTTGTACAAACAAGTCATATATAAGGTTAGTCGTAAAGTCAGTCTTGTAATCTCAGTGGCATAAGAGTCTCTTCTAGCTTCTCTGTTATGTTGTAGAGGCCAGGCTGAGTTTATCCTGAGTCTGCAGGACACAGACACAGCTGATTTCCTGGAGCGTATTCACTTCCCCTGTCTTGCTCCCACAGTGGCTGCGGGACCCGGGGCCCCGTAACGAGAAGCGCACCCTCTTCTGCGACATGGTGTGCTTCCTGTTCATTACCCCGCTGGCGGCCATCTCGGGTTGGCTCTGCCTGAAGGGCGCCCAGGACCACCTGCACTTCGACAGCCGCCTCGAGGCTGTGGGCCTCATCGCCCTCACCATCGCCCTCTTCACCATCTACGTTCTCTGGACACTGGTGAGTGCCCTAAACCCTGAACGCTGAACAGTCCCTGCCTAAAGTGACCAGCTGCCAACCGACTGGGGTCATCATAAGTGTGGCTTGCACTGCTTTATTCAATGAAAAACAAATATAAGTTAGCTATTCTTTTGTCACATTTGATATTAGAGCCGGGAACCTCCTTTTAAAAGGACATTTGAATTTTTATAATATAGCTGCTTTATCATTCAAAGAAATTTTAATATAAACTGTAAAGTTATACTACAAACCCAGCCCAGCATGGTAACCTAAGCTTATTTTGTTCAGCTGACCATGAAAAATAAAACCTGCAACATTAAGTGAGTAAAATGACGAGGAGACAATAATATATAATGTAGCTCTATTTATTTAGCTACCCACAGGGCAGATACGATGGCAACAACCGTAAAAGTCATCTAAATTTTGGCACGGAATTAAAAACATCTAACAATTGACTTTAGACAGCCGACGCAGGCTTATGTGCATAAAATAGCTTAACACTTAAAGAAATGACATGCATGCAGTCAAATCCTGCCTTCAGTTTATGCATCTCTAACTATGCTTGGACAGTTGTTATACTGTCCACGCGTTGTATTATTTTTTTTTTGTCTGCTAATTTCAGACATTCTGGCTAGCTGAATTAATGTGCAGAAGTCTGCCCCTAGTGGCAGACCACCTATTCTACATGAAACAACAGGGGACGTCATGCAAAACAAAAATGAGGATGACGGATGACTAATAGTATCCTATATTTTCAAAAATAATATATGATGCTTCGGGTAAGATTTCAGGCCTGTTCTAAGACCCACTGCTGATGCAGGCGGACTGCTTCGTTACTGAATAACATCATGAAGGACTCACATACAGCCATGGAACAAAAATTTGTTTAACTCATTTCTCTATGGATGTGTGTCTGTGAATAATATATATTTCTGCAAACCGCAGCCTGGTTCCTCTCTGTCTCTCATTAATGAAGGGCTTCTTCCTTGCTTTATGGGCTTCAGTTCCGCTTCTAGGTGCCTGATACAAACTGTCCTAGCAGCGCACTTCACACCTGCACTTAATGTTTCCCGTTCTTTCTCAAGGTCCCTTGATGCCATCCGGTCGGATAAGTTAACAGTCACCTTTGCCATTAATAAAGTCGCTTCCGCCCTTTACCTGGCTGGGTTTTGGTCATTCCCAGTATCTCCTGCCTCACTTTGTTCTTGGGTACTTCTACCTTAGAAATGCTGAGCCTGGACGTAACCAGCCCTGCAGCCTCCAGCCAGCAGGACCAGGATTAAATCAGGATTTAAAAATCTAGATATAAAACAAATAAATGGAGTGGTCTTCATTTTTTCCAGAGCTTTACTTACCTTTATCTAGAACGGTGCTTGGCAGCCTTGATCCTGGAGTGCCAGGATCTAGCAGGCTCTCCATCCTACCTGGTCCCCGACGAACCACACCTGATCTCAGGCAGATAGTAACTAATCAGGTAGGATGGAAAAACCTGCTGCATTCTGGCACTCCTGGATCAGGGTTGCCCACCCCTGGCCTAGAAGCTTAGCTGTATAGTCTGCACATCCAGTGCCGTCCCTCCTTGCAGGGTGTGCGGAAGTGGTGGATCCCGTGGCCTCTCCATTGTTTTGGCAGCAGCTTTTTGTGTTCTTTCATTTTCCTTAATGAACTTGCTCTTGCCGGTATGCTATGGGGTATATAGTAAGGTAATGTACCTCACTGATGTGCCATGGATATCCCATAATGCTGAGGCTTTACCGCCTGCCTCTGTAGGTGTCCTTCCGCTACCACTGTCAGCTGTACTCGGAGTGGAGACGGACGAACCAGAAAGTACGCCTGCTCATCCCCGACATCAGGAGGGCTCACTCCACCCCACAATCCCTGCTGTCCTCCACGCTGCTGAAGAAGACGGCGGACGAGACTGTCGTCTGAGCCTGGGGAAGGGACGGATGAGGGAGGGGGAGTGCGTTTGTGGGCCGGTGGGAGGGGCCAGATGCTCTCCCCAATCCGGCAGAAGGAGGGAGACCACAGGCGTGTTTTCTTCCCCATCGAAGGGTTCATCTTCCGTCCCGTATAAGCCCAGGCATGACTGAGGTGATGTGCGTATCACCCTGAAGACAGACCCCCATTTGAGGCTACAAGGGAGTGACCCTGCTTTGCGTATGGAGCTGTGTTGCATATGGGGCTGTTTTGCAGATGGAGCTGTGTTGCATATGCAGTGGAGGCAGTTGTGTGGGCGTCGGAAAGCTCCAGAGTGTGTGTAGTGAGGCCAAATGAGACTGGGGGGGGCGGATCTCTGCAGGGGCAGGCACATTAAGGCCCCAACACTACGTAATGGCTCATGTATTTTGGTTTCAAACCATGCGTTTCTGTAACTCTTCAGGATCTTGCTGACCCACCCCCCAAGCTTCAGATAAGGAATGTTGGAAGGTGCGTTTTCCAGCAGTTTAACCAAGCAGAAATGTGAACGTATCCCTTTTGCCTCTCTGATTGTGGCTTTTGCAGAAAATGTATTTTTTTTTTCCTTTTCCCACCCCTTAAGTGTTGTTTACTTTTCCCCATGGGAGAGCAGAGTCAACGGCCAGAAAACCAGAGAAATGTGCAATAAAAATGCTGAGGATGCTTAACGGCATGTGGCACATGGACACATTTTATTTTGCTTTTGTTTGTGTTTCGTTTTGTTTTTTTATTTACTTGTTTGCTGACACAGTCAGAAAATAAGCACTTGTAGTAAAATTAGCAGTGTCGCAGCTGAATCTGCGAGCACACTCAATCATGCCCGTCGAGTGCCAGGGAGGCCGATGTCATTCGCCAAAGAGGTTTTTATGAGCCCATCCAGCCACACCCCCACTTATCCAGGTGTGATTTTCGGATGTTAAAAATAGAGTCGAAAACTCATTATTTGACCCCACACATGGGCAAGCAGAGGAGCTGGATGCCAGTGAATCCAGCTCTCTGCGACCATTCACGAATCTCAAAGCAGGTCTCGGATCAGGCAAGACCCGAGGGGTGGAAGGTCATGACTGCCCCTCGTAGGTTAAATACAAGGGTAGGTTTTGGTTGGTAAAATAGGCTAATTTCTCCTGAAGATTCTCTGTTCCAAGTATGCCGTGTGTGTTAGTGATCGTGGCTGATTCACAGGATCTCTTTGAATTAGTTTGTGAAAGTTTAATCTTGAGGAGTTATTACGTCAGTTTGCCTTTGTTCCTGTGTCGCCAGAGCAGCATAACTTGCATTTTGCATATTCTTTGCAGCATAATTTGTTCGATCACTGCAGGGAGTCACCTCTTTGTTAGGGGAATATGCAAAAGCACCAGTGCATGCTGAACACCAGGACTGTTCATAGCTCCTCTCAGTGCCTGAACGTGCTCAGTCCTTTTCGGTGCGTGTCTTACGTGAGCATTGGAGTCGAGAAGTTCATTGTTAATTTTTGGTCCTTTGGGTTTACATCTATATTTCTCAGCCTTGTTTTGGTCTCCAGACTGCATGCTCCACGTGGGCTTCATGTTTTCCTTTACATATTGTGGCGTGTTTATGTAATTTTTCCGAAGATAAACCGAATGTTTACTAGCTTTTCCTGTTTCACTGAATCGCCCCTATTTTTTTTTCCTTATTAGACCATGAACTTGAAACATGAAGACAACAGCTGCTGCATGTCTACACTTTATGTAAATTTAGAGATGGATTTACATACATTTCCCTGTATTTCTGATGTACATTTGCTCGCTCAGCAACTTGGCAGATATGATTTTAACTGTCAGTATGTCCGGATAAGGACATTGCTTTGAGGGCATCATCCACAAAGTTATTGTGGGTCAAGGTTCCAGAGTCCTGTCATGCATCATCTCCTGAAAATCTTTCAGGAATGAAATGCAGTGTGTGTGTTTGCATGCGTGCGTGCGTATTCATCACATTGGCCTCTCACTTGCAGTGAATGTGTGCTGTGATTCTTCGTTCTGTGCCGGTGGCCCTGCCTCTCAGGTCCCTGGCTGGACCCAGGCCCAATGTGACAGCACACTTCTTTAAATAAGGACCTTGAAAATTCGCAGTAAATAAAATTTACAGCTGTATTTCGTCGTTGCCACCAGGACCACGTCGTTACCAACCAAACGACCATTTCCCCTGCTTAAGCTGCTTAATTACCGGGAACTGATCCCCCATTAAATATTCTGTACGTGTGATATGTATATCTAAGTCAGTACTGATGCCGTAATGTATGAAAATGAATGATTTTGCAAATCTTAGGACCCATTGTGATTGGCAAAAAGCCACACCTTGTATAAACCTTGACCTGGAAGACGGCGGATACTCACAGATGCTCTTGCCTGTCTTCTCTATTGTCACGGTCCAGCCTGGCCTCCCAATAACGGAATGGATGAATCTCATTGACTTGTAACGTGAGGCTGCGGTGCCTGTTCTGTGGGCTGGGGAGAGGCTGCGGGGGCAAAGCGGCCTGTATGTCAGATTGTATTTGATCGTGTTATATCAGACCCACGCACTTTCTCTGGACTACAAGGTTTCACAATGTTTGGCTGCTTATTGCAGTTTAGGACATAGTAGCGCAAAGGAATGACATTTTAACACAAGACAATGTTATCATTAGTGATGGAGAAAGTGATGCTTCATGAACCATTTGCTGTATTTTTTGACTCATTAGATGGTGCCATTCAAAAAAGACCATTAAGCAAACCAAGAGCACCATCTAGTGGGGTCAGAAAATACAGCAAATGGTTCATGAAGCATCATTTTCTCCATCACACTATATATATATATATATATATATATAAAAATAAGCTACAAAAATGACTTCTTCAGGACCATTGGAATAGTCTCTGTATTAGGGCTCTGGAGTGTGATCTAATGGCATTTTTGACCTGCTTATCATTTGCCTCTCTTCACACCCTATATGCTTTACAGAGGCAAAAAGCTCTTCTTCATTAGACTCTGTGACTACCCCCAGCAAGACATTTTCCCCAGGGAGTCATGCATATCTTATTTCCTTTTTTAATATCTTGTCTTTTATGAGTTGTTTAATTTTGTAATGCAATGAATTTTAAACCCATAAGAGTAATATTTTGTATTATACCAACATGATATAAATACATATGTATTCCAGATATGTATACAGTAACGTATAGAGGTTTTTTAAACCTTGTTCATCTGTCTGCATCTTTGTTGAATGACCGCTCCTATGTATTATTTTAAATCATGAAGTGGACAATGCCGTGAACCAGATTCCTGTTGCTCTGAATGTTTTCAGTGGAAATATTATGACAATGTACTGTGTCTGTGTTCTGCAGTGGAGCACTGTCTGTACTGTCCTACTCAACAGGTGGGTGCTTGGAAGCCAGCCAAGAAAAAAAACGGAAGGCGGAGAACATTAAAACAATTAAACTGAAGCTGTATTAAATGGAAGCTGGCTTGTGTTTTTTAAAGGGATGGTCTGCTTAATGTGCCTTAAGTTCATTGCTGTTTGTTACAGTTTTCCTGGGAAATGAATCGGGCGCATTAATAAATGTCACACCACACTTTTGATTGAAGTCATCTTCCATGCCATCCAGTGGTGTGGTGAGCTTGGAGCTGGTCCCATTAAGCACAGGGTGCAAGTCGTGGGTCTCCCTGGAGAGGATTCCAGTCTCTCACAGGACACAATTTGGAGGCAAGTTTGCTTAACCACGTGTTTTTGGACTGCTGGGAGAATCCACAGTCCTCGGACCACAGAGAAAACCCATGCAAATACAGGGGAAGCAGGATGATGGTAGGAGGCTCAGCAGTCATGGGTCAGTGCTCATCCAAAAGGTTATTGGTTCAGATCCCATCGGTCTTGTCTTGGTCTCGACTCTATTTGGTCTCGACCTTGTCTTGGTCTCGGACATAGCGGTCTCGATGGAATGGGGGAAAAAAGAGAAAACAGTGCATCCTTACAGAACAGTATCATTATTACGCGCCTCAATTCAAATGCAACCAGTCAGATGCATATATTTTAAAAATGTTACATTGTATACATTTTCTCAACAGACGCTGCCAGCGCTTCACAGTCCATACACATCATACACATCGCATCATAGCGAAGTCAGCAAAGAAATGTCTGAAAATTTCCGCGAAGTCTATAGCATAGTTATAATTCATATAAATTAGGTATTTTGCATTCATTAGAAAGCACGGTCTTGGAGGTGCAAGTCAATCTGGAGGCTCATTCTTTTCAATTCAAAGCAAAGGATCATTACATAGCCACATTCATAGCTTACCTGAGGCCTCTGTCCCTGGTATAAGAGACTTAATATGAACATCTTTCTGGTACATCCCATCTCTTTCCCTTGACGAGGTCTGATAAAATGGTTATAGTAGCTGATTGCTGAGAATTTTATTTTCCATCAGGCCTCGTAACTATGACAAATCTGGGGGATTTTAAATGAGAGACATATGAAGATATGGACAATATAAAAGATAACATGAATTTGATTTAACGAGTAATGACACTTTACAGCAATGTTGATCTGAGTAATGTGATGTCGATTCTAGCCCTAGTCTGTTTTCGGTCTTGGTCTTGACCAGTCTTGGTCTTGGCCTCGCCTTAGTGTGTCTTGCACTTGGTCTTGGTCCCCTCAAGTCTCAGTCTTGGTTTTGATATCTTCCGGTCTAATCGGCAATGTCTTGGTCTCAGTTTATGCGGTCTTGTCTACAACATTACTGGGTCCTTGAGCAAGGCCCATATCCCCAGATGCTCTAGGGATGCTGACTGACCCTCAGTCCCCAATTGTCTTTTACTTTGAACAAAGGTGTCTGCTAAACCGATGCAGTATAACATGAAAACTCCACACACAGTAAGTGTAGGATTAGATCCTATGTTCCTGGGTGCTGCAGTGCTACCCAGAGTGCAGAGGTGCTGTCTTAAAAAAAAAGAAATGTAATATGTATATATGAATATAAGTGAGTCATGCTAAGCTACCAGGTACAATAAGAAAATGAGTGTCTATTTACATTAAGATTGATCATTGTACATCAATTTTGTCCCTGACTTCAAGAAATGCTTTAGTGGTCAATGAGATTGGCCCCAAAAGGGTAAAACAAGTGTCTTATCTCACCTATGTTTTTCAGTAATTTAAGTAGATACAGTAGAGATCACTGAGATCTCAATTTTGATCCTTGAGACCGACGTGGATGTCGGTTGAAAAAAGAATAAAAGAGTATGACCTTCATTTAAGTTCAGGCTTTCAGAATGTTTAGATTAATTTAAAAAAAGTAACAAAACGAACAACGAAAGAAAAATCCATCTAAACATGATGGAAATGCCATCACTGTGATTCTGTGAATCTAGGTGCCCTTACTTTACTCAAACACTGTACAAATACATGACGTAACACTTTCCATTGTAATGGACATCATTATAACAGTTTACCGCAGGCTGTAACTGACGCTGAAACTCACACAGAAAAAATTCCTATGGAAAAACAGGGGAATTCGCCGCTCCATCTACTGAATATAAGAGGCTTATAGCCTGACCGTTGGTTTAATCTCCACCCACAACAGCAGCTCAGTGGTGTGCATGTGTCACAGGAGCAGGCATGCAGTTTCCCATTTTTGCAGTATTATCTATCAGTTTCCACAGACCGTTTTTCAATTTTATCCTCAGGTGGAACAAAAAGATATATTTTTAAACACATGAAATGCAAAGACTGTTAATGGGTACATTAAAGTAAGAAAGTTCCATGTAGATATAGTAAATATAGTAATAATTTTGATATTAACATTATACTTTTATATTTTACTATTAGTTTTACTTTTGTTTATTTATATTTATTTTTTTAAATAAGACAATGAAGTAAATCAGTTTTCAATACAGTCTGGATAATTTTGCTAGGCATTTTTGGTCATTTGTGATCAGTACATCTGTTCCACCAAAGTTATCAATTTCATTTAAATGAAATTACACAAAAAAAAGAAAATTTTCACAACGAGTTCATAAGACTCGAGTTTGCAATTTGGACTGCTTTGATTTTTCAGGCCTCCCAACAGTACAAAACTGAAAACAAAAATGTTTGTGGCATATCTAGTCAGATCACTATCATTGTAATGTGTCTGATTTGAATTAATAATAAATAAACTCGGCCATTGGGACATTGTACTAATGAAGTCAAATTAAAAATTTATTTGAAAAACTCTTCTATACTTCAAAGAAATTGCTTTTTTCCCCCAAGCCTACATTTGTACTATAAATATGGCCAACATTGTGATACTTGTACTGCATTCAATCACTACTAAGCAAGCTGTTGATTATCATTCGCCTCCAATTACTGAGGACAGGGCATCAGTAATTAATGAATCGAAGTACATTTTTTGGCTAGGAAGTCAGAGTTAAATATGGAAACTGCACATTAATACAGGTGTGTTGTAATTAATAATCTCAATTACAATAACAGTTAAATTAACAAAAAAATACTCACTGACCAGAAGCAATTTAATGTAGTGAGAAACAGGGCTTTGCTGATATATTAGTGTTTGGGAGTATTTGAAGCTTTTGTGAATATTCATATGCTCCCCCTAGTGGACATTACGTTTAACTACACAACCATTAAAGCACTTCCAAGTAGCATTAATTAATGCACAGCTAACTAACGGGTCCCCGCACTGCGACAGCAGGGGTGGGGGGGAGTATCAGTCCATGAACGACAAACAGACCAAAAGGTTGTAAAACTTCATTACATGGCAAATGAATACATGTGAATTTTGACAAGTATTAAAAAGAAAGTTTTGTGTACAGAAAGATGGGCTGGGGGCAGAAGCAGCAGCACGTTACTCAGGACCAAAGCACAAATGAAAGGCATGGGGTTGATGCCCTTGGAGGTCAGGGGTCACAGGTTCAGGCAGCACTGCAGCTTGCTGCCCCTTTGGCCATCAGTGGTAGGGGGCACGCTGATGTCCACTACGTTGTTGCCCGGA
>JAODKE010000035.1:2349498-2362915 GCA_026779605.1 Mormyrus hasselquistii | reverse complement strand
CCCCCCCCCCCCCCGACCCGGTCTGTCCGCGGCTTAGAGCCGGACTGCCTCATAAAAATGCTTGTGGGAGTTTTACTTGCACAAAGATGTTCTGAGGGCAGAAAGAAAAATGATTGGTTCAGAGAGATGACCAATCAGATTGTAGAGAACCAAGACATCTGATTGGTTGGTCCCGCCATCTCTATAATCTGATTGGTTGTATCGCTGCCCTCAGAACTGCTCCAGGGACTCTCACTTTGGAGAAATGCATCTGCTAAATAAAAGTGTACAAGAGCATCGTCTCTTTGCAACTCCAAGATCCAGAGAGGAAAAACTTTTAGGGTAAATGCTAAGTTCTCAATCCTTATTTGTTTCTCGGCTGGCAGTAATTAATGTATGCAAAATATCATCCGGATAAGTTGTCATGAATGTTCTCACATCAGCAGGTACTTCCGGGTCTGACTGGTGACCGCAGTGGGGTTTTCTTTCACTGACAGACTGTTGTCTTTTCCTGCCATCAGATGGCCACTTCGTGTAAACAGGATGAAGTATACTTGCTCAGAAGCAAGAAAAAGTCTTTATCAAGTTGCAGAGGTGGAGACTTCAGATCCAGAAAGTACCAATCCACACCAGGATTTTGTTTCATCCACCCAGTTGAGTACTCTGTGACTGTAACTCGTCATGTGCAACTGGTTGGTTGAAACAAAATCTTGGTCTGGATTTGTACTTTCTGGAACTGAAATCTCTACCTCTGTCAAGTTGCAAGCTTCCCTCCAATGGCGATGTGCTGCCTGTATATCTGCACTGAATGGGAGAAAGCAGCTGCAGAGAGTTGCGGCATTTAGGCATTTTGTGCTTGGTGCGGCAGTAACCTTAGGACCTACTGGTGGACACTAGTGAGAGAAACTGTCAAGCTGAAGATGGAGGCCTTGAGGGCGGGGTCGTGCAGAGACTTTTTGAGGGGCGGGTGCTCAAAGGTTAAAAAGCGGACACCTTTAAAGCTCTCGCACTTTAAATAGTTTGGGGAAAACTCGCATGGGGGTCTCCTTGGGATGTGGAAAAGCAAAAGTTGGCAGAGGTTTGGAGATATTATGGGGTGTCCCCAAAGATATTTTGCAAACTCTTCAAAGCCACAACAGGGTTGCTTGGACTTGCTGACTTTGAGGAACTCTTCAACTCAGAAGGTATGTAACCTCAGAATTGGTGGTAAGAAACCAGAGAGGCTGGAAGGTTACAGTAACTGCAATCTGTCCAGAGATGTTTTTTGGGGGGGGGCATAGCTAATGACCCTCCCGAAAGGCAGGTGCAGTGCCTCTGGGCCACCAGGCAGGGGTGTTGGTCCCTATTTTTAACTCAGTGGAGTATTTTTTTCGGTGTATGCAGATGATGATGTAAATCAGTTGTTTTTTTTTTTGTGGCCAGTTTTTGCCAGAAGGGAACATCCTGAACTGGGCGAGAGCCTGAGTTTCCAGAAGTCTCTGTCCGTGCTTGAGTCACTGCGGGCTGTGGGGACAGTGATTTAGTAGGTATTTAATTAGACCTCTAAATTAATCTTTTGGATAGTAACTGGATTTGTGTAACAATCCATGCATAGTGATGCACTGGAGAAAGATTTCTAGTTCTCTTTAACCATCTTGAGGTGGGGTGAAGTAAACTCTGGCGTCCAGGAAGTCAGCTGAGTGGTTTTTGCATTACATTTGACTTTAATGTGTTTGTATGTGTATGTTTAAAGATTCCAAAAATTGAAAAAGGGGAAAAGGTAGATTCCCCCCCCCCCCCCCAGGGCCCCAATGATGTCATTTACAAATCTATATCAGTGTTTCCCAATCTGATCCACTTGCTATTTCTAGGACACTGGTTCCTGTTGGACCATCTGTGGGTCACCGAGGAGCTGGGCTGGGAAACGCTGATCTGTAGTATATGAGCGGAACTTGAGCGCATTTCTTGAACAAACTTCTTTCCCACTCAAGTTTCCTGCTTGCTGCCTTACTCTGTATCACTAAATAAAACTGTGGCTCAGATGGGGAATTGATTTGTTTTGAAAATGACTGTAATACTTTTTTTTTTTTTTTTTAGAGTGGTTTGCGTCCAGGTCAAGAAACCTTTTTTGACTGCTTGTAAGTCTAGTTCGGCTCCCCTTATAAGCTCTCGGCGTCTCATAAGAATAAAAAAAGAATCTTGAGGCGGCTGTAGTGGTATCATTTTATTGATGGATTTT
Organism: Mormyrus hasselquistii; assembly: GCA_026779605.1. Classification (NCBI taxonomy): domain Eukaryota; kingdom Metazoa; phylum Chordata; class Actinopteri; order Osteoglossiformes; family Mormyridae; genus Mormyrus; species Mormyrus hasselquistii. The sequence goes on along the minus strand of JAODKE010000035.1, from coordinate 2,360,718 downwards.
AAGCATCGTTCAGGCAGCTGAGGTGGGTTTGAGAAATGGTCAATATATTGTGCAGCATTGTATGTTTTGCTGTCACATCTGAAACAATAGGCCGCCCCCAGGGGGCTCTATGCGGCATTGACACATTCCCTTTGATATGCGGCATTTTAGCGAGAAAATCAAAGGACCAGGTGAATTGGGGCCCATTACACGTAATTTTTGTTTGATTGACAGATATTCTTTGCTATGTAGATGCTGTAAAATTTCCTTGCACTGTGCATGATATAATGCTGTGTAGGAGCTGTTTGGTATGGTGGGGCATCTACCACTGCAGCTACATCCCTGCGAGTCTGCATGTCTCCCCCCTTAAGACCTTGGCCCATAGTGGCATTTTTAGCCTTTAATTAAAGGAACTCCATGCTTCCAGGCCCTGGTTACATTTGGGGTCCCTGTCCATCCCAAAATCCATTGCTCATGCTAGCGATTTTAGCTGTTAGTTATTCTGGGAGTTGCTGCGGCACTTTGGTTGCAGTTTGTCGGCCATGCTAGCTCCCTGAGCCAGAGATAAGTGACGACACTGGTTTCCCTACCCAAGCACTCGTATACGGAGCCTGGAATGGCTTTTGAAAGAGAAACGACATTAGAACCTCTTATGTTGCGGCCAGGATAAATGCTTGTACAACTTCGCTGACACGCCTAGGTCCACGCCGTGGGCCTCCCTCTTTCCCTGACAGTCCTGTAAATTTATTAATCCAGTGTCGTCATTTAACAGCACCTCTGTGGGAGGCACCATTGCCTAATACTTCCAGGTGTTCATTTTTGCTCCTGCCATTCCTGCGTGCATATTTCAGGTTTACGCCTGCAGCTCAAGACTTGCAGTTACTCTTTTGGGTTCTTCCTGCCTTTGCTCTCTGATAGGCAGTTGGACAATCAATGGATGTGCAGATGACCGATTTTTACTTAATGACCTACTGTTGCTCTAAACTACGTTTGACAAATGGTTTCAACATATTTCCTACATTTGTCGTTGCTGTTCGGTTAATTCATGTCAAGTCGCGTGACTGTTGTGCTTAATAGGAACAGCTACTTTCCGGTAACAGACGGAAACCTCAACGCGCCGATTCCTCTGGGACCTTTTAGCGTTAGCTTAGCATTTCTGTCTTCGGCCATCCTTCGTCTGAGATGGAGAGGCAAGTGTGAGCCGTGAGCGAGGTAGATAGAATTGGCTGCGGGAAGCAAACCCTCTTATCTATACATATCACTTAACTGTCAAGTGAAATGCCCGGTTTTTATTTTCCCGATTAATTTAACGTCACCAAATCTACGACAACCTACAGGCTGTTCGTTATTTATCTTTCATCAAGGGAGGTTTACCTTCGTCTCCTGCTCCCCTTAATCCCATCATCTTTATTTATTGTGGAGAAGACTGGAAGGCCATCCTTGTTCCAGAGAATGACTTGTAAGAGAACTAAGAGAACTTTTTTTTTTTTTTTTTTTTTTTGAAGAAAAATGTGTTCCTGCTGATGTTCACAGAATAATTGAAGTGGTGGGTGTAGATTTTTAAAAAGAAGGAAGCAGACAGCAGAGATGGGGAATGGATATGGCAGAGCTATTAAAATTGATTTGTTGCTGCAGAGTTGATTTGAGTATGAAAACCTGAGTATGGCAGAATAGTCACATTTCCTTCTTCACGAATATGCCAAACAAATGCGGTGTGCTTGGGCGGAGGCTGCCGCAGATGGAATTCTTAACGAGAGAACCCTCTATGCATGTTGTCAAAGTTCAGTCCCCTTGGCGGGAATCTCTGCTTTTAGTCTGTCGCCGGAGCTCGGCGGGTTATTCTGGAGAGTGGGCTTGAAGGTCCTTGAAGTATTGACTCTTCGGTGACATCAGAAGGCCTGATTTTCAGGGCGGTTCTCCTGTGTCTATTATCTGGGTCTTTTTCACATTGTCTGTCCCTTGCAGCTGTACTGGGGAAGGACGCATAGGTGTCTGGGGGCTGAGGGATTAGTTAAAATGCTCTTAGGCCCTGGTACATGCTGATATTTTGAAGCGTCGCGGGGCTGAGACTATTGTCTGCATGTTCTGACCCAATGTGGGAGGGTTAGGCTTTGGGCTGGTGGGCGCTGAGCCGGGGGATGGCAAAGAGACGCTGAAGAACAGAGAAATCTTTGATTGCAAAGCTGTTTGTTATTCCCTGGAGTCTTCTGCTGGGAAACGGTGCTGCTGAGCAGATGTTGACGGCAAGGCAGAGATTAATTAGCTTCATGACCTTGGTTCTGGAACTGGTGAAACGGCGGATGGTGTTTAATTTGTACGCCTCGCTGTTTTTTTTTTTCTTGTGGTAGTTAGCGTAATGCTAAGTCCACGCTACATGACTTTAGCCCCGATTTTCCTGCTTGCCGACAGTCTTCGGAATCGGCGACAGAAACCCCCCCCCCCCCCAGACTGGAGGCAAACCCGTGTTCCATCAGCGCTGGCAAAACGTGTGAACTGTTCAGAGACATGAGCCGAAGGAGTCGCCGATGTGTCGCAGGTGCCCGTCAGGTATCTTGAAGACTAAATATCTCCAAATCCTGCAGGCGTGAAAAGTGTTGCGACTGGCAATGAGCTGCAGCCAATGAGAGCGCAAGACACAGGGTGAGGTGAAACCCGAGGGAGGAATTTAAGTGTTAAAAAGGTGTAAAAAGTTCAGTTTGTTTGTTCAGGGATATATATATAATGTATGTGTGTATCAGTTCATTTTCCTTTATAGAGGAAACACAGGCATGTTATGTGATGTCTGTGAAAATGTAGAAAACTTACAGCCAGTTGAGTCACTCTGTGGGTGGGTGTCTCAGTGGCTTAGACTTGCATTCTGCTGTGTTGGAAGGTTGCTGGTTCAAATCCCACGGATGGCAAGGTAGTTTCGCTGTTTGGTCCTTGAGTAAGGCCCCCAACCCCCAACTTCTTTACAGACTGTCTGAACCTGCTTCCTCTGAATATACATCAGACAAACATATTGGGACATGCCTCTTAATCACTGAATTCAGGCGTTTCATTCAGACCCATTGCCACAGGTGTATAAAGTCAAGAACCTAGTCATGCAGTCAGGTTTACAAACATCTGTGAAAGAATGGGGTCGTTCTGAAGAGCTCAGTAAATTCTAGTGTGGTACCGTCTTAGGATGCCACCTTTGCAATAAGTCAGTTTGTGAAATCTCTCCATGGTCACCTGTAAGTGGTATTATTGCTAATTGGACGCATTTAGGAATGACAGAAACCCAGCCATGAAGCTGCAGACCATGTGAAGTTACAGAGCGGGGTCATCGAGTGCCGAGGTGCATAGTGCGTAAAAGTCACCAACGCTCTGACTCAATAACTGCAGAGTTCCAAACCTCCTCTGGCATTAACTCCAGCACAAACACTGTGCACTGGGAGCTTCATGTAACGGCTTCCATGGCCGAGCAGCTGCATGCAAGCCTCACATCATGAAGTGCAGCGCCAAGCATTGGATGGAGTGTGTAAAGCACACCGCCGCTGGACCCTGGAGCAGTGGAAACGTGTTCTGTGGAGTGACGAATCTCTTTCTCTGTCTGACAGTCTGATGGATGAGTCTGGCTTTGGCAGATGCCAAGAGAACGTTACCTGCCTGACTGCATTGTGCCAACTGTAAAGTTTGGTGGAGGAGGGATAATGGTATGGGGGTGTTTTTCAGAGGTTGGGCTAGACCCCTTAGTTTCAGTGTAGGGAACTTATAATGCTTCAGCAAACCAAGACATTTTGGGCAACTGTATGCTCCCAGCTTTGTGGAAATTTTGGGGAAGGGCCCTTTTCTGCTCCAGGGCACAAAGCAAGGTCCAAAAAGTCATGGTTGGGTGAGTCTGATGTTGAAGAACTTGACTGGCCCTCACAGAGCCTTGACCTCAACCCCACTGAACACCTTTGGGATGAACAAGAACGCAAATTGCAAGCAAGGCCTTCATGTCCAACATCAATTCCTGACCTCACAAAGGCTCTTCTGGATGAATGGGCAAAGATTCCCACAGACACACTACAAAATCTTGTGGAAAGCCTTTCCAGAAGAGTGGCAGCTGTTGTAGGTGTGGTCCAAATTGATGCCTATGGATTTAGAATGTGATGTCATCAAAGTTTCTGTGAATGAAATGGCCAAGTGTCACGATACTTATGTCCACATGGTGTATGTCACTTTGGATAAACTGGATAAAAGAATCTGCTAAGTAAAGAAGAGGATTTTGTCCAGATTCTATCTGTACGTGGTCAAACGCTTTTTCACACTTAGACGTTCGAACATTATGTCCATAGAGTATATTATAAAGGTGTTCCTGATGAATATTGATTACAGAATGAGTCTCCAGCATTTCCTGAAGGGGAGTGAGGGTTGGGGGTGGGCGGACTTGGAGTGCCAGCGGGTCCGTGGCGGGTTTGCACCTGCACTAGGTATCCATGTTTGGACCCCTTTCAGCGTCTCTGCAAACCAGATTTCTCACACACACACACACGTATAAGTTGGTCTTCCTATCTAAATGGGGACCGTCCATTCATTTCTAAGGGAAAAACCATAATCCCAATCACAGCACCCTTAACCTTTACCCATCCCTAACCTTAACCATAAGTAACCATTGATTGCATTCACAGATTGTTTTATAAAACTGAGTTTATCCAAATGGGGACCTCAAAAGATGTCCCCAAAAGTAAGAAAATTTTGGGGATAGTTTGGTCCTCAAATGTGATCTATGCAAACACACACACAGACACAGTCGGATAAACATATATTTATGGGGACCACTCACATATTTCTATGGTAATACTAACTATGACAACTCCTACCCTGCCCTAACCACAACCATAAGTAACCAAGCAAAATACACGAGGTTTTGCATTTTTTATTTTTCATTGCAGTTACAGATTTTTATTAAGCTGAGTTTTCCCTCACACTCACTCACACACAAACACACATGCTCACTGCCCCCTGACTAATTGTGGGGCCAGATTCCTTGCCAGAATTCACAGTTTCACCTCCAATTTAAAAAACAACCACTTTGTTTCTTAAGATGCAGGCAAGGTGGTACAAGCATCTAGCTACACTTCACTGCTTTTAAGGGAAGCTATCTGTTATGAAATTTAGGTGCAGGCATTTCTGTGCCTGTCAGACCGGAGACTACAATAATTTCTATTACAGTGGCATTACAAGAGAAAACAGGCTGTAAATAAAAGCTTCTTTCCCAGAGACACTAACAACCTCATTATTCATCTGCAAATGTCTATTGACTGGGTCTCTGCGTCTACCAAGTGATTTCACAGTATCCATAGCCATGGTCATCAATGCAAATTATAAACCAATCACGTTAATGCGCTACAGCCATAAAAAACATGTATCGAAAATGCTCTGAGATGGTTGAGCCACTCCGGATTCAGTGGTGGGGGCGTTTGCTCTGGCCAGTACAGAAACCCAGAAAGGCTTCATGAGAAATGCGACAGCGTGTCTAACGTCATGCCAGCGGCGCTGTGCCGTACGACGGCGCTGTGCCCCCTTAATTCCGCCCACAGCCTTTCGTGCATGACTGCCGTGTGCCTGTTCCACCCCCCCACCCGCCCCCTCCCCCTGGGGATCTGCGGTGACGAATGGTCCTGTCTTTGCCACGAGGGCGGTTGGTGTTGCTCCTCGCCAGCGACTGTTTGCTTTTGTGAAATGACGTTTAATCTATAAGTGTAAATCAGCGCTGGGAGTTAAGGAGAGCAGTGTCCAGGCTTGCCGGACAGACCCCCGTCCTCCCCGGATGCCCTATCAATAACACTAATGATGATGATGCCCTATTAGATTAAGTCTCCCAACCACAGTGCTGTCCTATCAATTATCAGCAAGGCCCCTGGCAATGGGCAGCTTCTGGCATCCGCAGGCGACACGCGGCACCCCCATGTCCCTCTCGTCTGCGTCCTCTGTCTCATCTTCACGCTTCCTGCCCTGAGACCGGGGCTGAGGGGGTCTTTTGAGGTGCCTGGCTTTTGTCACAAGACCCGGGATCATGGGCTCACAGCTCACGTTGTGGTGAACGCTGAAACGACACACTTCACATCATCTCCTCAGTTTCCTCATCGCATCCAAGCCTCACAGGGAATTTAAGAGTCAGTTATGGATCTCAGAGACAGAAACACTAGCAACCATCTGCAGAGCTTTCTGTTGTCCTTCAGCAACTAGTTCTTTTTTATTTCTGAATACTGAACCTGAATACTGCCAATTTTGTGCAAGATATTAGGGATTTCTTACAATTTTTCTTAGAATGGAGTCTGTGTTTAATATTGGAGTTAATAGCATACATATCCGACACAGATTCCAGTTAGGAGTGAACTGTGTTCTGTTGGCAGTGAGTCTGATATGTGCGTTGGACTCATTCTGGGTTCAGATTTTTTATATTAGAAAAATATTGCAACAATATTTGGAACCAGTGTATCAGGTTTTCATTCCTGTCGGTCAGATGCGGTTCTGGGATTTAGGAACGAAAAAGTCAGAGGCTTCGGTGAGCAGAGTGGAGTCAAGCCTCTCGAAGGAGGACTCAGTGTGACGGGCCCGGTTTGGTCGGCCTGCCGGGATGAATAGTGGTATTAGCCGCGTTTCAGCTGGTTTGTTCGCCATTTACTGAGTTATGAAATTTGCAGCATGCGGTGGAGATTGGGACCTGGTCCATGATAAATGGGTTATATTACTCAGTAAAGCATATTAAAGTCCAAACACATGATGGATAGCAGACAGAGGGAAAGAAAATGGGGGGGGCGAGGCGGGATAAAAAATGGGAGGGGAAATATTAAACAGCAAAAGTTTGAAAAAATGTAAAAACCTACTTTTTTGACAGTGAATGAAAATGTCAATTTGAAATTCTGACGCTCTGTGTTGGACGAGAAGCTCCACCTTTGGGTTGATTGATGACGTTTATTCACCTGCATCTTTAGCACAGCAAAGCATATCTTACCCCGGTGGTTACAAACCACTCCGGGTGCATCATGCATCTTATCGGCTGTGATGGGACAGTTACAGGTTAAATATTTCTTTGGGAATTAAAAGCACATCTTGCATGGAAATGGTGTGTCGCCCGCTGACCTGCAAGCTTATGTGCGACAGCTACAGGTTTGCGGAACCTCGCCATGGAAACATGAAGAAGAATCACTTTGTCGGCATAAGCCTGTGGCTTCCCCAGTGCAATTAACAGCAGCCTATCAATAACCAAACTGCATGGTGTAAAATCCATTTGGCTGACTTCAGTTACCTCCAGTAACTCTGCACTCATAAGTACCACTTTCCATTGCAGGATGATAACACTTAATTTTCAAGTTGCGGTAACTGCACAGAAAATATCATTTCATTAATTAAATGTCATCTTGCTCAGTTTTGAGTAATTGCATTTTTGGCCCGATTTAATTTCACGTAGACGTAACGTTGCTCACTGTGGATCAGTAAATTGGTGAAATGGGCTTTGGAACTGACAGCAATTTAGAATGATCACCAGCTTTCTGGAGCTTTGGATTGGGCCCTGACCTCTTCACTTGGAGATGCATCGACTCGCATGATGTTGCACATCCACCGAGGAGGATCTGCCATCATGCAGCATCCCAGGAGCAGCCGGGTTAAGGGCCCTGGTCTACACCCTGACAATAATTTGATTACTTTTGTCAGTCGTGGGATTCAAACCAACAGCCTTCTGGACACAGACAACGATCCCTAAACCACTAAGCTTAACACCTCCTACATATCCATCCATCATCAATACTTGCTTGCCAGTACAGGGTGGCGGGAAGCCTGTAGCTTGGGCCAGGAGGCAGACGGCAGGGCTCCCCCTGAGTGGAAAGCCAGTCCATCACAATGTGTAAGGGCACCTTGTGGGGCGTCACTAAGCACTCGCACCCTGGGCACCTGTTTGGCAGGAAGCTACATTAAATGGACAAAAGTGCCCAAAGTAATTACAGGCAGAGGCCACAGAAGCCACACCCACTGCTGACATACAGGTGCATAATTAAGCACACAGCCATGCGATCTACAGCATCGACCAATGGCAGCAGATTGGTTGGCCATACAGAAGTGGTTAGTCACCCGAGGACCGTCATTGGACACCATGGGACACATTTCCAGCATGTCAGATCTCCACATTTCTGTCCTGCAAGAGCTGCCCTGGTCAACTGCACGCGAAGTGACTATGAAGTGGAAACATCTGGGAGCAAGTTCAGCTTCAAGGTGAGGGCCACACAAGCTCACAGAGAGGGTCCTGATCACCCAACATCAATACCCAACCTGAATGGCAGCAAATGCCACCAGCAATGTCGCAGCCGTTAATGGAAATCCTTCCCAGAAGAATACAGGCTATCGTAGCCGCTAAGGGTTAGCCGGCTTCATATTAATACCCATTGATTCAGAGTGAGATGTTAGACAGGCTGGTGTCCCAATACTTTTGTCCGTGTAGTATTTGTTGGCAAAGCCACAACTAGTCTAGTAAGTTAATGCACAAGAAGCTGTGCATTAAACATTTTTAATTGCAGGGCTGCAGAAGCAAAGAAAATGCATGCAGAGTCTGGACTACATGCTCCAGATGGAGCCCACATAGTTGGCTTAGGTGTCTATAACTAAACCACGCTCACATTTATGAGCTGAAAACACCCTTTTCAGTAGAACTACTTTCTTCCACTAACGATTAAACGCTTAGATTCCATGAAATTGAAAGTGTTAAATCGCAATATTAGTCACTTAAAGTTTATTTTAACTCATATTATCACTGTGGTCCACCTGGCTGGTATTACGTGTGCTGTTAAAGAAAATTACACACCCTTCTGACCAATCATAATCGAATATTCAACAGTGTCATGTCATAAAAAATAAATTAACCTGACCTCCCACGACGGTATCGCACCCAAAGGACCCTGTCCCACCCTCTGCATTGTTACTTTTCAAGCAGTACAACGGATTGTACAGAATTAGTTAGAAACATGGAACACATTTGAGTTTAAGAGTCAAAAGTTAAACCAGATTACGCTGACAGAGGACGATTTTTAAATCAGTGAGCTGGTCCAGTCTGCATGTCATCATCTTGGCTCAGCAAGATTTCTGTTTGGTCCCCCTCTCTTTGTAACGGTCTTGGGGATTTTGCCCTTCGACGAAAGACGCCTTTGGTTCCAGTGTAACACTGTGCTAAGATGGCAGAGGAATGCATGTGAAAATTAATCAGAAATATACAGAGTGCGTCTCCTCACTCTCTTAGCATGCAGATGACGAAGGCAGAGTACTCATTCAGTGTTGCATTTGCAATCTGCATACTTTTGAACTAATATGAATTACTTTGAAAAAATGATTCACCTGATTTGGAGTAAAGCAGCAAACAAGCATATGTATGGAATGAACAGATCCATCTATATGACCTTATGAATATTTTAAAGAAGGGATAGCAAGTCAAAATAGGACATGTAAACAGGACATATAGACAGGACATATAAACAGGTTATATAGACAGGATTTATAGAGAGGACATATAAACAAGATATGAAAATCCACTGAATTAACTGTCCCTCTTATCCAGAGCCCCCTCTAATCGTGATATCTGCCTTTTTGGAAATCGTGGGGCTTATAATTAAAGACTGGTGATTATCTGTTGTCCTTGACAATGAGGATTGGGATTTGGCATGAGGTCCCTCACCAGCACGTCCTTCAGCTACTCAAAGGAATACATTCCAACTACTTTAGCACCTTGAACAGAGTCTCGCCCAATCTGACTCACAGTGTGACTTTGCCCATAAAGACTCCTTTTATCGTATCATTTGCTAATGTATAATAATCCCATAATCTTAATAAAACAGCTCTCCCTCCACACAGCTCTAAGCACACATGCTCTGAACAAGACACAAACAAACACATCACTCCCTTGTTTGCGTCCTCATCCACACACACACGATACCGTCTGAACTTCGTCTGGTTCACACCAGGCATTCGCTCTGTAAAGGTCAATGCTCTGAAAAGTCAGCCAAAAGTCCAGGAAGAGAAGACAGGGTGGTATTGTGCGAGGTGATGTCCAGACAAGTACAATTCAACCTTTATCTCAGACAGTCCGCTGTCTGGCCAGGAAGTTGCCATGGAAATACCCATCTTACATGATGGTCTGTTGTGCTGCACTGGCCCTGTGGCTGGGGATGCATCTCTCTTCTCAGGGGCCCTAGGCAAAGTTTTATTTGAGAAGCCCCCCTACCAAGAAAATTGATGATCACATCACTTCCCCTGCAATGCAGGTAATTTGGGGGCCCTGGTAACTTCCCATTCTGCCTGTGGCTCTAGCGGGCCCCCACCCGTGGCGAAAATGAAACGTCGACGAACACAGGAACTGACACAAGCCTTCATGGAGCCAAAGGATGCAGAAATGCAGCCTGCGATACTCAATCCCCTCCATCCTTTGTGGGAAAACTATACGAAAGACATGGGGCTTGTAAGCGACAAAGCTGTTCACGGTTATAGTTCAGGAAATATTAGGTGACGTGTTACTTTTCCTTTGCGTTCTATGTCTCTCTTTAACAAATGTGAATATGTAGGAAAATTTCATTCCATGTGCACAGAAATAAAAAATGATACCTCAGTACCCTCGTTTAGGGCTTACTGAGCATGACACTTATGACGTAACATTTTATGGATGGTTGATCCGTGAGCTCTGCTATGTTTCAACACACAAGAGCGATTTCCCTCCATGGAAATCAGCATGGCGCCTCCTGCTTTGGGCTTCCGCCCGGCTGCATTTGGACAGCAGAATTCTCCTTCTTCAGCTTTACCAAGAAAATTCTACAGTAGTTGTGATTCAGATTGGGGAAGAATAAAACAAGTACTCATGGAGGAAGAATTCCTTTCCTGAAACTGCAGCTTGTTCTGAGCTGTGTGTGTGTTCAGCAGTGAAACATCGCGCGGTATGAAAAACACAGTCACTGCTGGGGCTCCGGGTGATGGATGGGCAGAAATGACCCCCCGTGGATCTCATTAGTGGGGTTATTGATTTGATTGGGCCACCTGCCTTCCTCTTAGCTCCAGGCTCTGTCCAGCCCAACCTGGTTAACGGACCGAACCCTGTTGAGGGGTTAGAGCCTCCGTGACCTCTCAGCACACACACACCACACACATACACACGCACCACACACACGCATACCACAAACACACACACACCACACACACACACCACACACATACACACGCACCACACACACGCATACCACAAACACACACACACCA
>JAODKE010000035.1:2336630-2349398 GCA_026779605.1 Mormyrus hasselquistii | reverse complement strand
CACACACATACCACAAACACATACACACACACCACACACACATCACACCACACACACACACACACACACCACACACACGCATACCACAAACACACACACACACATACCACATACACACACACCACACACACACCACACACACATACACACAGACACACACACAGGTTTGTAATTATATCTTTGTGGGAACTCTCCATTCATTTCTATGGGGAAAACTCTGATCCCAACATGATGACTTTAACCCCCATCCAGCTCTAACCTTAACCATAAGTAACCAAACATAATATAGTGGTACCTCAGTACTTGAACTCATTAGAACTCGAATTTCTTAAAAGTTGAATCAACCACTTTGAAAAAAAATACCTAGAACTCCATATGAATCTCAGAAGTTGAAATGTGAATGCCGACCTAAGATAACTTGTCCACGCGGGGAAATGAGTCACGTGCCGCGTCTCTCAGCGGAAAGAAAGGGCGACGCTTCAGTCTCAGCCTCGCATGCGCTGTGTCAGCATCGTTTGTTGGTGATAGTGCTTTTTTATTGAAAATATCAGGTAATACACTGTACTTTATATCATTTTGGTAGCCATTGCTCAGCAAAAAGTTACACAATAGTTGTACAAATGTTACAACCTAAAAGTTTGCGATTTACGAACATATTTACGAATACGGAGTAATAATAAAAATAAACAATGGACCATATGGCATAGTCTAGTGTTGGTGCAGTGTTGGGGGTATGGCTTGGGGTTGTGTTGGGGTACATTATCGTTTTGGAAGCCATGAAGAAAAAAAATGTTACGCACAGCATATAGTGTTGGTGCAGTGTTTGTGAGAAATAGTGAAAATGTGTTTAGTATATGTTCTCCTTGTTTTATGCTGTTCATTTTGTGTTTACATGCTAAAAAAAACATATTAAGGTGTAATTTTTTGGGGTCGGGAACCAATTAATTGGTTTTCCATTATTTCCTATTTGGAAAATTCAATCAGAACTCGAACTTTTTAGGATTTGACTGTGAGTTCTGAGGTACCAATATATTGTTTTTTTATTCCATTCACTGATCATTGTGGGGACACACACATTCACAGATTCACACAGAGACGCACACACACACACAAACAAACACACAGACACACACAAATCTAATCTGCACAGAATAATGATATTTTTCCAGCTGAATCAAATCAAATCAAATCATCATTAATCAGTTTTAAATCACTAAACAGACATAAAGAATTGTTTCCTCTTAAAAGTACATGTATACATAATAATTTGACCCAAAAAATGTCCTGTCTGATTATTTAAAGGCATATAAATTAAGACTTTGGGATGCTGCTTTTAACAGAGGCTGCTGGAAGTACATTCAAAGGCATAAAAAAGATACGGAAAATTGGCAGTTCTCTTAGCTGGAAAAGCAAAGTGAGGCAGAGTGGATTGGTTTTTTATTACTAATGAGACGCCCTTCCAAATGCAGCGTGCGGCGGCGTGATAGCCTGGGGGAGAGCAGCCGCTCTGACGATGCTCTCTGTGCACACGCTGTCTGTGACGACGCTGCCGATCGGGGCTCTGGCCCGTCTTAGGCGGCACCGGAGAAGCGGGCGACGTCGCTAAGGCAGCCGGGCTCTGGGATGGCAGCATGCGGCACAGATGGCCAGGATAAGGCCCTGCTTTACTGGTGTAGCTGGTTGTAGGGGTGAGACTGGCAGCAGACTGGCAGCAGAGTGGCAGGAGCGGTGGCGGAGCGGGTGTGGGCACTAGTCTTCGGTCCATGAGCAAGCCGTGCTCTCTTTTCTGGCCTTGGTTCCATTCGACCTAAAGGCGACATTCATTCTTCCTCCTCATCTCTGGGACGTGCAAAGATGTGAGATGAAGGGGGGGGGGAGCATTCCTGGGGCAGAGTGACGTCAAATAGCAAAGCCTGTTATTCAACCCTTGTCAAAAGTTTACACTCTTTACTTCTTCACCCAGGGACAGATTGGAGTTCTGGAACCCCTCCCCCCCTCCACAGTTCTAATTCACCCCACCCCCACCTCCCATAATCCCTTGAACCCCTCTGGGGTTCCCATTCCCTTCTCATATAACACAACCTACCCCATTAAATAAAACCCCCTTTCAGATGGATCTATTCACCATCCACACACAAGTTCTACACTTGCGAGGAGCTGGACAAATGAATATAAAATGAGACATAACAGTGATTAAATCAGCACATTATTCCATTAGCTGACCGCTTACTTAGCTGTACGGAGCGCTGTAGATGCTTCTGGATGCAGATGTTACTGACAGCAGGTGGAGCAGGTGTCTCTGTTGTTGTTGCAGCAAGCAGGCAGGTGCGTGCAAAGCTCCGGAGCAGATGGGTAACCGAGTGATTTAAGGGGAGCACCGCGCAATCCAGCGTGTCAGAGAAACGCAGGTTCTGATCCTCGTCTCCTCCGGGGGAACCCCCAGCGGACATGGGAGATCCAAATCACAACAGAGTATTACTTAACTGCAACGGTACCTATACCTATAACCCAATGATGTCATCACCTACCATCACCTTTTTTAAGAGCACTGTGGCATTGTTACAAGCTGTTGGTGTTCTCTGTGTAATCTGCTTGAGTTTCTTACTGGAGTATTTGTTCCTCCACTTATCGCTCTTATAATTTATTTCACACCTTTTATAACTCACCCTCCACAAGTGATTTATTTTTTCCTAACCAGATATTTCATAAATAAATACGTTGAGCTAATGCTCATGTTACATCGTTCTGCACATAATCCCGATACTGATATGTCAATATGCGAACTCCCTATGTTCTGTTTAACAAATGCAGAGGGAAAATGTGAGGGCGTTCATATCGATGACAATGCCAATAACAATGACTGTATTGCAGGAATGATTTATCTACAAAAGAGCCTGTAAATACTGGGATTGTGTAATCAATAGGAATCAGTCAGCCAGTGGCAGGTAAAAGCGATGTTCAATGAGCACTCTCTTAATTAGAATCGCAGTGTAACATACAGTATTGTTATTTTTAACATAGGGTATTCTTAAATCATTGAAAAAAATATATTTCTTACTTCAGAATCTCTTTCGTCCTGACGTACATCTGATCTCTTCTGATCGTCTGCATTGTACCTCAGCATTGTGCATGTAAGAAAAATATAATAAGAATATAAATTTTGACAGTGCCATCCGGTATTCTGCCGGTTAGTGTCTGTAACAGCAATTCTACATTCAATGCATTGAAGATACATTGCTGCGTTTTTCAGATTGTTGTGCACAAAAATCAAGTTGTTTCATGACAACAAGAATGGAACAGCACAGTTTGTGACAAAATTATAAGGTGGGTTCTGCGTGGATTATATAACGTGTGCTTGGTGCTACAGTATTAAACTGAAAATGCAATTAGGCTATTTCCAGAACAATGTGGAGACATTTTAATAATATTATGTCAGCAGCATCCTGCACTGATGCGGCAATGTGACAGCCTGTATTCAAGCTTAGCTCATTCAAAGCAGGCTAAGTTCAAATCGGGATCTATCCAACTGTTCCAGATGAGCAGCCGTGATGAAAACAGTCATCACTCTCAGCTACAGCAGGTTAAGAGAGCAGGCTGCGCTATAGCTGCGAAAATGGCTTAGATACAAGTTGGATTTTCACTTCATTCAACTGTTTTCAAACAGGCTTTTGCACAGCTGAAATGGAATATTGATTTGGCTTAGAAATAATAGCTGCATTAAACCAATGATTGTAATAGTGACTCTACTGATTGAGACGTGAAGCCGGTTCATATAGCTATCCCATTGTATAACAAGACCAGATGATAAATCTACTGGGTTCAGTTTCAATTAAGTTTTTAATAGGGTTTCCTGTCCAAAAAGTATTTTGATATTTTTATTTGTAAAATATTCTCCTGCTATAGCCTACCTAACGTGTACAGAGGCAAGTCTGTTTAAATATATACTTTGAAGAGAACTTCCCCACTGGAAATTGCAATATAAACGTATAGGATAAATTTATCATCGATTTCATCCTGTCTCAAATACGTTATGGAGATCTGTATTTTTATTCTAGGTTATATTTTTAAAAAGTAGTTCGCGGTACCTGTAAGTGTATACATGTCCAAGTAATTCTTTTTAAGGTCTAGGCTACTAGTTTTAACCAGATTTCCAAGCATCTCTAATATTATACAAATAATGGCGACAACATATTGGACTCCTTATTTATTGTAATAAGAATGAACTATAGCAATACTTCTTATAATAATGTAAATGGCTGCGTTAGACATGCTTGTGTTTCGTTAGGTTCTGGTATGCTCGCCTTTCTTAGAAGCAATGACGTTAAATGTGATGGGCTGCTTTAAAAGGCTGGCACGTCGACAAAGCCCTTAAACAGATGGCCAGCCTAAGCTAGAGAAGCTGGCGGAGCCGGGAGTTATTAAAGGGGAGCGCCGACCGACCGGGGTGGCTGGGGGAAGTTTGCGGTGCGCAGCGGACGAGCGGTAAGAATCACGCCGAGCCGAGCTCTCTCTCTGCGGGAACTTTGCTGGAGTTTGCACGGTTGGCAGATGACCAATATTATGTGCATTTTCTTTTGGACGGAAGGGTTTTATTTTTCCCGGCGTTTTATCATACACTGAGAAACCAATGTGTGCATTTCATTTTTGCTTTTCAACAGAGTAATTTACCATTGCGGTGTACAATTCGACTCAGTTGGATTTCATACAGGTCATCGACGGCGTCGGGAAAGTTACTGTGCTGTAATCGGCTCGATCTGGTTTTTTTTTTACGATTTTATAGGGCGAGCGCTATTGAAGAAGAATGATTGAATTAAAATCTTATAGCGTAATTTCATAAACCGATACATATAGGAAGCGATACGGCTCAGCGTCAAATGGTTTCACATTTGATTGTATTGCCAATCTTAAATCGCATTACTCGCAAATTATTATTACTACACTACATTTATATTTGTATATATATATATATATATATATATATCAGAAATATGGTGTTTACGCGATACAAGGCACAATCACTTCAGCCCTTTATAAAACGCTGTGTTTAAAAAATGTAACTGATTAGGTTTTAATAATATGTTGGGTTGAGTGGAAATTAGAGATATATTTTAAAATGTTAACTTTTGTCGAAAGCTGTAATGGTTACTGTTGTGACAGTTTTGCCTATAGTTTTTCCAATATCTATTGGGGAAATTAAGTGTTTTGCATGGAAATTAATTACAGGTCACTTCTAACATCTAAACGATTATATAGGTTTTAGGGAGAAAGGATCATTAATCATACTTAACAATCATATATATGTATTGTTTTTGCCAATTTATCTTCCGCGAAATGAGAAAAGTGGCAATTCAGCAATATAATCTAACCATATGGATTTAAATTACTGGTCATACACGAATTGGTAACTATTTACTTTCCGGGACACAAATAATGTAGTATTATACTATTACGTATATAAAAATTAACTATAAACTAACTCTTAGTTACATACTAACCAATGTATAATGAATCGTGACGCATCTCTTATCTCAAATAATCGCTATATTTATTACCATATCTATTAATTCTATAAACCTTTGCGAACTACTGAAGGAACAAATTAAACACTGATCTCATATTTTCATCTTTAATGAATCATGATGCTACTTTTATCTCAAGCACTTACTGTATCTGTTGATTCTGTAAACCTTTATGGACTATACTGGAGGAACAAGTCATGAATATCACAAGTGATCAAATACTGATCTCATGTTTGTTCATCATTAAGGAATCGTGACGCATCTTAAGTCTCAAGTAGCGACTATATTTGCTCATGTTGTACTTCAGTGGTGAGTTATTACTAAGTATTTGTACCCCGTCAAGGGAATTGTTAGCGATAAATTTAACAGAAACGACAGCGCACAATAGCCCTGCATTGCCAGAAGACACAAAAGTACCTTACTGTTATACTGTGCGCGGTTACAAGTAAGAGTGTAAAAAGTTACAATGGGATGAATATAGGATCTTTTAAATCGTGAATTTCATTATTCACTGAGTTACGTGTCACTGGCTGTGCCTTTGCTTTTCAATATCGGAGGAGGCGTTTGAAAAAACACTGAAATGTCAACCACGTTGAAAGTATAAATAAATAGATCTTCTTGATTACATCCCAATCAAACTCTCTCCTACACTGTTGGGCATAACTTTTCTGACATGTACAGTATGCATGGTAATTGCCTTTCAGTACAGCCTTAAGTATGCTTGCAGCTAAAGGACATGGATCATGGAACAATTTTGTCCTTAGCTGTGGTTCAATTGAAGCAGGGGTGTCAAACTCAAATTACCCCGGGTGGCCACTGGCTGTGTAACGTTCCCCCAAGGGGGCCACGGGAGAAATCACACAACAAAAAAGTTCCATCTTTTTCAACTTAAAATTTTAAATTCATCCATAAAAATCAGACCTTACGTTAGTATGAAGCTGAGATGAAATTGGCATTGACTATAAGCTAGTGGGTGGTGGTCAGGGAGATTAAAAAGCAAAATGCAATCACACCAGACTCAGTCTTCTTAAATGGCCGAGAGCGCACGAGCACTGTAACTGCCTTCTGGCATCTTTTTACTGGCATATAACGAACCCACGTTGCGTGCTGTACCTACGCGCTTGCGTCTGGGAGACTGGTGCCACCTTTGGTTGATGCTGGACAAGTTTTTCCAAAGCACCGTAATCAACCACCGTTTTAACGATAATTAAAATTTGAAACGGTAATACTAAGTATCGGAAGTATTACCATGAACCCAATAACCATTTCACACTTAGAACAAATTAACGATTGATATGATGGCCATATGAAATAGTTAAATGAAAATATGCTGTGGACGCCAGCTGGTAGTTTGATACTCCTGCGATAAAGTATTTGTTTATTTTCTGTTTCCGAGAAATCTTAAAGAGACCCCAAACTGTGCGGTACATTTAAGAATTAGGCAAGTGTTTACATGGTACCTTGACCTCCTCCGACGTTTTGCCATTTACCTTTAAGTGTCCGTTTTTACCATAAACAAGGGCCGGCCGGCGGTGGGGTCACCACCTCAGCGCCATGCACTGCCTGGGCGTTGTAGCGTGCCGTTACAGGCAGCCTCTTCGCCTCGAGAGCTCATGGCTATTAACCTGTCTTTGTGAGGCGGCGGTCTGCCCCCTTGGAATAGAATCTGCTGACTCCCAAATGTGATCCCCAGCTTTAATTCAGCCTCTAAATCTGTATGGTGAGTGTTTCTTTTGGAGAATCTGCTCAGGGGAGTCAGAAGGGGGCGACTGGCTTTATCGTCCCACTCAAATTCCTCCGATTCATTAAAGCCTCCGCTTGACCTCTTGCCCTTCGCTATGACGGACCAGCAAGAAGCACGCAATCAGGAGGCGTAGTGTGAATACGAGGTGTGCGCATGTGCCCAGAGTGTCCAGATGGGAAAAGAAACACTGTATTCTCCATCTGTACACGTACAAGCAGATGTCTTGGTCTACATGAGAGACACTGACAGGTGAGAACAAATTTTGGGGTCCTGATCCAGGGTCAGCTGGACCAGTTGGGGTTAAGGGCCCTGCTCAAGGTTCCTGTCGTGATACAATTACTTTGACAGCTTCGAGATTGAAACTGACGACCTCTCCAGACATGAGTGTTGATTCCTAACCCACTGGGCTGCATTATAGCCCCCCTCTCTTCTGACGCAGAGTGCCCCCCCCCCACTCTTAAATTATTGTGAAATGGGACGGCACGCTTCACAGGTGACACCTTGGACGAGATCTGGTGTTCTCATCAGAGCTGGACCCCAGCTCAAGGGCCCCCTCTGTCTTGGAGTCGGCTTGATATGGCTCTGTAAGCTCTTGTGTCTCCTTAGAGATATAACCGCACGCCCTGTAATATATTTGTTTTCATAGTTCCCCCTTGGCGGTAGCAGTGCACACTGTCGAAAGTGCTGGCATCTGACTTTGTGAGTGCTGACTTCTTCGTATTCTGGGAAGTTTCCTCCAGTCCCGATTCTGGCTGATTGATGTCATTCTAGTCATTTTATGACCACCAGGCGTGACTTTGAAGGACTTTCTTTGTCTCTGGCCACCACACTGAAAAGCCAGTACGGCCTTCCCCAGAGCAACTCAGCTCACATGCGCCCCCCACTGGCTTTTTTGGGATAAGGCACAAAGCGTATTGCCCCTAAGACTCACTTCCGTGGCTGTTGTCCCCTGCAAAGCTGAATATTTTATGTCTGCATGAGCTGGGAATTAAATTAAATGTGTCTCGATGTTGGGTTTGACTGGTCAGTGCCTTTTTGTGATTGATTTAAGAGAACAGCACCAAGAGTAATGCTGACCTTCAGCTTTCAAAGTTGATGCAGTTCCACAGTCCTTGTACACGCAGTTTTAAAATGATTTTGCATCACAAAGCCATTATCAATGGCCACACATACAAAATGCCAGGCAGTGTAGCCTGAATGTCAGATGTGTGATGTATAGAGATGCACCGATACTGATATTCGGATCGGTATCGACACCGATCCAGACCTATTTGATGGATTGGGTATCGGCCATGCGTGACCGATCCACGTCCTATACTTAATTATTTCGTTTTTGGCAATCAATCGCACCACAGCTGTTTCCCATTTCACATGTGTTTTTTTTGCGGCATCTATATATCGCCGCCCCTCAATTTTTTTGTCACTCAGTGGGTGTAACTACAGTGACTTCCGCCTGCTGTGATGTCATGTGCATACCCTTCGCAGTACGAAGAGCGTAAGATAAGACGTGATGATCTGGGAGTATTACACGCCTTTAACAGAAGGCAGTAGCACAGCTATTTGCAATCTATGTAAAATAAAGTTTTGAGAGGTGGGAATAGTGTTTAATGTACAATCCCACTTAAAGCGCACGCAACTGCAAGACAAAACAAAGCAATGGAATATGGATGATCTGGGAGTCGCTAACTTGGACTGTTTTGCGAACTCGCTGCAGCTTGTGCTACAAAACGGGCTGCCATTGCAAAAAAAGTGTAACTGCTCTGACACCAATGGGAGAAAACTTGTGTTAAAATTTTAAGCATTTGCTTTGAAGATATTCATATTGAACTGCAAATTCTTCAAAAACTCTTAAAACAAACGAGGTGGAACAGTACGTTATGTATGTTTGTAGTAGCCTAATTAAATATTTTTTGTCATACATTTTTTTTCACGTGTATTTACTAGCTTAAAAAACAATATATACAGTACTGTATAACAAAGTAAAAAGAGTTCTTGTATCAGAATCTATATCGGTATCAGCAGTTGCGTATCAGAATCGAATTGGAACTGAAAAAATGTGGCTCGCCCATCTCTAGTGATGTATGCGCCCATGACATAACCAGTAACACTTTACTTGAGGGACATGAATAATGTAGTAGTACATGGTTACTTAATGCATCAATTAACCAGTAACTAAGTACTGATTGACTGTTCATTGATCATCAACCATGACAGCTCACGTATTTCATGGGGAAACCTACACTAGCTCATGATTTGTTTTTGAGTAGTGAAAGAGAACAGACACACAGAAATGCTGTAGATACACAGAATGGGGAGATTCTGTAGGAACTGATGCAAACACAGTTGATGGCCAGAATGAGCTTTTTCCACGACAGCCGTTTGTGACACAGATTGCCTCAGTAATGCTAATGCGTTTATCAAGTGGTACTAACCACAATGCATCCGGTGAGGGACCAGCATTACCTCACACTTTAGAAGGAACTCTGTGTGTCCGTAGATTTAGTAGATCTGCCCCATCCTGTGTCTTCTGATGGGAAACCGTCAGTTTCCTCTCTGAAATAACATTCTTTACAAAAGTCATTGATTTTCTTGAAGGGGGCTAATGAATAATTCTTAGTATTTATAGAGTCTGTTTATTTAAATTATGCAAGGCACCGGGGCTGACACATGGTAAATGACGAAAACTACAATTTTCTGTGAATTGATTAAAAAAAACCTGTAGGGATTTCTGAATGTAGAAGGTGCCGTTCTTACGCCATTATTGTATTATTTTAAAAGGTCAGCAGTCTGCAGGTACCTCATTCTGCAGTCTTTTAACTGCATGCTCAGCAATCGCATGCGGACTGAGCGCCTTGCAGCTCATCGTTTGGGCTGTGGGGATGCGGCCTTGGCTCCCCGAGGTCCCAGGGGTCACAGTTTTAACTGCAGAGTTTATTTTTTCAGGTCCCCAGAAAGATCTGTGAATGCAATCAAAACTAAAAATGCCAAGAGTCGTAGGGGTTAAGCTCGCCATGCTGGGATTAGAGTTTTTCCCCATAGAAATGAATGGAGTCCCCACTAAGATATGAAAACAGGTCTGCGTGTGTGTGTGCGTGTGTGTGTGCGTATGTTTGTGTGTGTGTGCGTCTGAGCAGCACGAAGGGCCTGCAGTGTCAGTTGTGTGATTAGGTAAGGGGCTTAGCGCTCAAAATGTCACCCCCTTCTCCTTGTTTCCTTGGGGGGGTGTCCCTCAGTATTCGTATAACAGGCCCATGTGGATTCAGAAGGAGGCTGTTCACCCGAGTCATGCTCCCCTCACACTGCGCAGCGCCCAGTGAGGACCACACCCGGAGCCTAAGAGCCACCCAGAAGTGTAACTGGGAGAACCCAGCTCCCACCACGGCCTGTGGCCAAGGCGGATTGTGACGAAAGAGGAAATAATCCAGCGCCCTCCCTCCCGCCTTTGGCTTTGGCCTCATCGCTCTAATGGTTTTCCTTTCTTGTGTTTCCAAACACTCCCTATGCCCTTTATCTTTGGGCGACATGCTTCCGAGGGTGATGTCAGCAGCTTGGCTCACGCCGCAGACGGAGTGCTGCTCGGGGGGGTCCAGCGTCCACAGAGTCTCCAGCAGGTGGTGACTGACGCAAGGCTGCCTGTACACAGGTGTGCATCTCACGGGACTTGAGATCCGCAGATGTGAGGAAGTGCTCTCTAAGATGGACTCCAGGGTCTTGCCCCCATCACAGACAGTGATCAGACAAACCTCTGGTGTGTGTGTGTGTGTGTATGTGTGACTATCTGTCTGTCTATGCGTGTCTGCGTGTGTTTGTGTTTGCACTCAGCGTTGAGCTGTATCAGTTTCTGTGTAGGAAATCGTGGATTTTTGTGATGCCTTTTTGCAAATTTGAGTTTTTGGAATTCTGATTTCTTATGAAAATTTTCCTCCTCCTTGTTGTTTAAGCACATGTTTAAATATCAAATACTGAACTTTATTCAATAAACCAATCAGTAGATTTACTGACAATCCTCAAGAAACATCTCAAGACTGTTGTGGGACCCTCAGCTAACACATTCTGCCAGTGACCTGCTCTCTCTGACAGTTCCCTGGTTGTATTCTCTTGGCCACACTGGATGTTCCTGCTTAGTATTTTGCAGTTGTCAAGTGCAAAGTTCTCATGGTGTTTTGACTTGACTGGCTAATTGATTGATAGACTCTGTGCATGGGGATCAGGGATCTGTGCATGGCTCTAGATCAGGGGAGGGCAATCTCAGCCTCAATGGGCCGGTGCGTATGCGGGTTTTCACCGTGGCTCCATAATTAGATCACTTATTAGAGGACTGATTGGCTGAAGAGTCCTCACACCTGGGTATGAAGAGCTGACCTACAGGTTATCCCAAGAACCTGCTGACACACCGGCCCTTTACGGATGTGACTGCTCAGCCCTGCTCTAGATCCGATGCTAACTTGCGCTCATACCCAAATTGGCCCTTGTCAGCTCTATGCTTGTGATATAGTGTCTGTCTGACTTGTACGTCGCTTCAGACAAAAGCATCTGCTAAACAAATATTAGATAAACTGAATGTGACGAGCAGCAGACACTCAGCCGCAGGGCAAAGTCCTCCCACAGCACGAGTCGCTGGCAATTCTCAGTTTCTCCAAAGTAGCTGCCTGCTTCTGGGTTCCATAAAAAGGGGAAAAAATAAAAGATTAAATTTATGGGGCACATAATGTCATTCGTGAAGAAACTTGGTTTGGAAATGCAGAGAGGAGAGAGCGGAGCAAAGGGACACTTTGTCTGATTTCCTGCTGACAGAGCCGATGCAAGAAGCAATGGGTGTATCCATGCATCCATCCATGAATCCATCCATGCATCCATCCATGCATCCTTCCATGCATCCTTCCATGCATCCATCCATGCATCCTTCCATGCATCCATCCATGAATCCATCCATGCATCCATCCATGCATCCTTCCATGCATCCATCCATGCATCCATCCATGCATCCTTCCATGCATCCATCCATGCATCCATCCATGCATCCTTCCATGCATCCATCCATGCATCCATCCATCCACATATTTCCAATACATTGTTGTGATGTTCTTCTGTTTTTAGAGTATTTTAAATACATTTTTTCCTGTGTTTAAATAAATGTTAGATCGCATACACTCAAATGAACACTGTGATTTTACGGTGGGAATCCTCTGCTTGGAAGGGTGATTTTACGGTGGGGTGCATGAATTCTGCGTCACTTTTGACATAGGTGTCTGCTATAAAAATAAATGTCTCACAAATGTGAGTTTTCATGCTACGAGGCACTTGATTGGTCCCGGCTTTCTGAGTCAGTGCCACGTGTGTGTGAGTGTGAGCTGCAGACCTTGCTCTCCAGACCAGTCCTACCACACCTTGCTGTGATCTGGCTGTTCTGCTGGTCGCGTGCCGTCCCCCTCTGCCGCCCCCGCCCCCCCCCCGCCCCCCCCCCCCCCCCCGCCCCCCCCCCCCCCCCCCCCCCCCCCCCTCCCC
>JAODKE010000035.1:2282748-2296628 GCA_026779605.1 Mormyrus hasselquistii | reverse complement strand
CCCCCCCCTTCTTCTTCCGGGGCCCCCCCCCCCCCCTGCCCCCCCCCCCCCCCCCCCCCGCAGCCTCACTCCAGTGGGACTCCGCTTCTCACTTTTCCACTAACAGATGTGGAGGTCTGTCTATGAGGTCACACTGACTCATGGATGTCGCACATTAAAATACCACGGCACGCTCCTCCAACTCCACCTCTGCTGTTTATTTCCGCACAGTCTGAAGGCCATTCATCTCTAACCACTTAGAGATTTTAAGAATTTTGTTTGTGGTGAAATATTGCACAATAAACTTCACAGAAAGGGTAAATGGACAAATTTATGACCCTCTCTAAATTAGAATGTAGTGCAGCTCAGGAAGAATGGCTTGGGATATCACTGAGGACAGAGACATTTATAAATATATGGGATATCACTGAGGATGGAGGCATTTCAAAAGGTTTGAGATATCAATGAGGAAAGAGACATTTAGAATATTTTGGGACATCATTGAAGTCCACAGCATTTATAATTGCTTGGGACATCACAGAGGGTAGGGATATTTAGGGTTGGACTCACCCCCTCTGAAGCTACTCTTCAGCCATGGCTCAGCATGGAGACGAGACTGTTTGTCCCAGCTTGAGGCCGGCTGTGTGTGCACAGCTGGGGAGTCCATTTTTACACCCCCGACGCCACCCGGCTATGCTCTCTAGTCCTCGTCAGGAAATGTCCACAGCACCACAAAGAAACGCCTTCCTGTCATCTGAGGGATCTCTGTTTACTGCCAGATGTCTGAAAGTCTGTCCACTGCTATTTGTGTTTTTCGAGAAAACAAGCCCAGAGACGATTAGGGTGGGGAGGTCAGAGAGGGCAGCTGGGGTGAGGTGAGGGAAGGGGGCGGGGCCTCCGGTGATCTTCTCCCCCTGCCCAGTGGGGCTCCAGCTCTCCAGCCCCTTGGAGGATCAGCCCTACTGTACAATCCCTCTTTCTCCTTCACACTGATGCCAAACCCTCTTGCTTAATCCCTTCAGCTTTTTATAGCTGGAGCATAACAGTCGGGAGTCCATGACTCTGATGCGTGATCACTGTCAGTGCTACGACCAAGCAGCCTCCATGCATAATAAACTACTGCAGGACAAAATCCTGCAGCGTTACCGCGGTGGTGTGGATATACCGGAGATTCCGCATCTGTGCTCTGCATGCCTTCCAATAAATACAAAGCATAGCGCTCACAGTCTTTGCACTCTTGCATAATTCTGCAATAATGTTGCTAATACATTTGTTTCATAGCAAAAGTCAATTGACAAACAGTCTTCATAAACAGGCATTTTCTTTTTAAGTGTCATCATTTTTCGATTGACTCATTAGAACATAAGGAATTTACAAACGAGAGGAGGCCATTCGGTCCATCAAGCTCGTTTGGGGAGAACTTAACTAATAGCTCAGAGTTAAAATCTTATGTAGCTCTGATTTAAAGGAACCCAGGGTTTTAGCTTGTACTACACTAGCAGGAAGACTATTCCATACTCTAACTACACGCTGTATAAAGAAGTGCTTCCTCAATTTCAATCTTATATACCTGGATCGTGTCCCCCCTTAGTCTCCTTTGTTCGAGGCTAAACAGATTCAGCTCAGCTAACCTCTCCTCATAAGACATTTCTCTAAGAGCAGGAATCATTCTCATAGCCCTACGTTGCACCTTTTCTAAGGCAGCAATGTCCTTCTTAAGGTATGGTGACCAAACCTGCACACAATATTCTAGGTGGGGTCTTACTGAATATTATAATCATAGCATCACCTCCCTTGACTTAAACTCCACATACCTAGAGATATAACCCAACATTCTACTGGCCTTTTTTATTACTTCCCCACACTGGTGAGAGTGGGACATGGAAGCATCAACATACACACCGAGGTCTTTCTCATAATCAGCTGCCTTTATTTCAGTGGAACCCATAAAGTATCTGTACTTTATATTTCTGCTCCCTGCATGGATCACCTTACATTTATCTATGTTAAATTTCATCTGCCAGGTATCAGCTCAGTTGCTAATTAAATCAAGATCCCATTGTAGCCTCTGTGCTGCTAATATGGTATCTGCTACACCACCCACCTTGGTGTCGTCTGCAAATTTAACCACTTTACTGTATGTATTGGTGTCAGTTCGGTTCTGTTCTGCTATTCATTGCAATTGTGGTCATTGGCTCCCAAAGGGATATTAAACACAAATGTTTGGTGTTTTATTGTATTGCAAAGTGCTTACTAATTAACAAGCACCCAATGAGACTTTCTCTGAGCGCTGTACGTAATGTCCATGCAGAGAAATGAAGACAGAATTTCCCCAAAGGCAGAGGTTCCCAAAGGCAGAGGTTCCCCAAAGGCAGAGGTTCCCCAGAGACAGAGGCGGCCTTACCCCTCTCGCACTGCGGACCAGTGAAGCCATAGACACAGGCACATCTGTTGGGCCCAATGCAACGACCTCCATTCTGGCAGCCGTTCTCGCACACGGCTGGGAAGAGAGCGGAATGGGACATCAGCCATGTGCCAAAGCGCCGGAGGGGGCTTGGTATATCAGGGGAGGGGGGGTTGGCGTGGAGGATACTCACGCTGGCCACAGTGTGCACCCGTGTAACCCTTCTGACAGAGGCAGGAATCCTCATTGCAGCTTCCACCGTTCATGCATCTGACGTTGCAGGACTGAACTGGAAAGGGAGACGTGCAGTTAGAATTATGGGGCATGCGACTCCACATGAGAGGGCCGGGGGGGGGGGGAGCCACTCAGAAACGAGTGATTCCAGCAGGTGTCTCTTGCCAAGCTGAGCCAACGGAGGATAACGGCTCTTCACCAGAACCCGGAGTGTGGGAAGCAGTGGCCTGACCAGCTGGAAGGCCACCTGGGGGGGGAGGGTGCGGAGGAGGTTATCCACGCCCGCTTTACACACCCCATTTCATCAGCGCGTTAACCGTACACATACGTGTTTGGATGTGCGTGTTCTCTGTCTGTGAATGGCAATAGGAGATGGAGTCTACCCTCAGACGCTCAATAAACTCTGGCTCTTGTTGGTCAAGTGACTAACGTCCAGTGAGAGGGGCGTGGCTAGGACCTTAAGACATCAGGGGCTTAACTCTGAGACCGAATCTGTCTGAGGGTCCTCACATTGAATTCTCTCTCTCTGAAGTTATGTTGATTGCACAGCACCACTGTGACCTGTGGAATTCTCAAACTGAGAGCATGGATGTTAAAGAATCTGAGTGAATCAAATCAGTGGGGGCTCCATTAGGCCCCCACTGCCCCGGGCTCATGATGCGTCCGTCCTGCAGCTATCGGGTCTAGGAGGAGGGGCCATGAGTACATGCGCGCTTTGGTTTGGCCTGACCGGCGACGGAGCGGGACTTGATTAAAAGCTTGTGTTCCTTCTTCCTGCTGTGCGCCAGTTGGCCCCTGTGGGCTGTATTTACCATAACTATATGTATGCTGTATTTTTACAGATGTTTCCGGAAAGGAGAGCTCATTGGCAAAGATATTAACATATACGTAAAGGAACACTCGAGAGACGGAAGAGAGCTTCATTTTTTGCTGGACAGCGTCCTACGGTTTCGAAACGGTGAAGCACTGAAAACCAGAGAGCGGTCTAAGCCATGGGCAGCCCACCACTTCATCTAACGATCAACACATGGCCCACATTCAGGAATGACACCAGTAAGGCATGATGAGTGAAATCTGATGGCGGAATTTAATACGTACTTTCTACATTCTCCATAAACTAACACGGCAATTACACCTAATTAGTGTCACAGTAGATTTTCAGAATATCTATGGGAAATCTGATGCTTAAGCAAACGGTTCATGCTGCGTGTGTATTACATGCTAAAATAAGAAAAGGTAATTAAAGTAATTAAGACTATTATTCACTGAAAAGGAGGAATGGTACATTTAAGAAGGGTGCTGTGAAACAGAGTGGATCCTTTAGTGACGCTCTTTATGAGAAGCGTGTCTCCCAAGCGTTTTGCCGTGCCGTTGTCATCGTTACGCCATTATAATAACACTCTCAAGTAACAGATATGTTCTGAATTTGATCTTATACTGTAGACTGGCAAAAGTCTACGGTGTGACTCTCTCTGGGTAAATCTGTTGCATTCATGTTGCCTTCATTTAAATTTCTCATACTGGAATTTACGCATTTGATGCAAAAGATGGAGAAATGACAGGGGACCTTGGATTAAAAGATGCCGGATATTATATTAATTGGAATTTGGCATCTTCTCAGAGGAGTCGGACAGTCAGCATTTTTATCTCATGTAAAAAGCAATTAGGTCCGACTGTAGATTCCATTTCATTCTGCAAAGGCCGGTACTTATATATTATAAATACCTACAGCATATAAGACAAAAAAGTCTCCAGAATAAGAATGAACACTGTATAAAATTTCACTTGTAAGGCGTAAAAAAAAAAAGCTTTAAAATAAATGGAATGCGAAATTCAGGGAAAAGCGAACGGGTGTCAGTAATTCCCCACCCAACGGCAGGAAAAGGCCGCTACCCTCCTCCAGCACGGAGCTGTTTCAGCCAGCACATACTGAAGTCGGGGGGCTGATGGCTGATGTGCAGGGAAAGGGGTCCTGACAGGACCGGGCGTGACCGAGCCTGTATCCGAGCGACGCGCTCAATCAACACCTCCGTCCACAGAGCCTCTGTCACCCGCGGCTGACACAGACGGGCTCTCAGAGCCTCGCGAAGCCTGCCGACACCCCCATGGCAGATCACAGGCGACCTAGCCGCCCCCGTGGGGCAAAGCTTACCTCCGGACGCCGCCCCGCAGCTGGGGGAGAGCTGCCCATTGGAACAGGTGCACATGTTAGGTCTGGAGCAAAATCCTTCCCCGCAGGTGTTTCTGCAGATGGCTGGGAAGGATGGAAAGACAGCAAGAGAGACAATTAGCAAAAAAAAAAAAAAAAACATTGGAGGCAACCAATAGCTGCCCATAGAAAAGCACAGAAAACAACGAATCCAGAGTCCAGAGAATCGGCAGCATGAATTATCATCTAATACTGCTGCCACACGACTATAAAACCTGCGGTTTCTGGCCTAGACGCCTGCTGTTAGCATGTAGCAAGTCAAATGCTGTAGGCATGGCTGACCCGCGCATGGCTGACCCGCGCCCTGCCATGCTGACCCGCGCCCGGCCATGCTGACCCGCGCCCTGCCATGCTGACCCGCGCCCGGCCATGCTGACCCGCACCCTGCCATGCTGACCCGCGCCCGGCCATGCTGACCCGCGCCCGGCCATGCTGGGAGGGCTGGAGCTACTTACGGACAATGCACTGGTTTCCTCCAGGGAGAGTTTTCCACCCCGGGCAGCAGTAGGAGTGGAACCGAGATCCACACACATTGGGCCTGGAACAAACAGATGGGCGGATGAGCTTCCAGCTTGGAGAACTCAGCAGCTCACAACATGGAGAAAATGGCCGACATCGACGCCCACCTGTCTCGCCCAAATTTTAAGAGCTATCGCTCTGGATTTTATCTCCATACCTATATTCACCTACATTCTCCATTGGCTTCTTTTTCCTTTCAAACGTGCTGCATTTTTGGCAGCTGGCCCGTCTTTCTTTATAAAATGCTTTCTATGGCTGACAGAGAGAGCGGCCTGACCTCTGGCACGGCTCGAAACCTCAGCTGGTCGCTCATATCTCTTTAACTGACATTGATGTACATTTGATGTACATGCTTGCAGACCAGTGTTGATTGAGCTTTCATTCACATGCCCACAGTATAGTAACAGGCCACACAAACAAAGATTCAGTCTGGA
The DNA here is from genome assembly GCA_026779605.1 of Mormyrus hasselquistii. Classification (NCBI taxonomy): domain Eukaryota; kingdom Metazoa; phylum Chordata; class Actinopteri; order Osteoglossiformes; family Mormyridae; genus Mormyrus; species Mormyrus hasselquistii. Next base: position 2,290,849 of record JAODKE010000035.1, on the reverse strand, counting down.
ATGAAATGTAAACCCCTGGTGTACCACACGCTAATCCTGTGTGCTCTGCTGGGTTGACAACAATGCAGCAAATATCATCTTCTGCCTGTTCATGACAGGCTTTCTCTCTCTCTCTCTTACACACACACACACACACACACACACACGCACTCTCTCTCTTTCTCTCGCTCTCTCACACACACAGACTCACTCTCTCTGTCTCTCTCTCTCTCTCTCCTTCTGCATTAGAGGTTTGAGGCTGGCTATAGTGCAGCCCTAAACCGGATCTTTCGAGTGTTTTGGAGCTGAGTGGACTTCCAACCACATTACCAAATGGCACTGGCTTCAGTGTCGAGGCAATAAAGATCCACTGGGAGAGAGCGAGACGGGCAGGGGGAAGACAAGGGATGGGGGAACGGGAGAAGAGAGGGATGAAGATAAAAGGAGAGCAGATCAATGACACACATCTAAGGGCAGAATATGTATCTTCAAGAGACTCTGAAACACGTTCATATTTTTTTAAAAAACTGTTGTGATGTACATCATTCGTATTCCCAAGGCAAAATAAATGTGCGGAGCTGCTCGTCGGTAGCGTGCTTCGCTAATACGACCCAAACGGTCCATGACATCCGGATATATACATATTTGGGGGGTTACGCATTTAGCCCGAGGTAGAGTTTAAGCTGTTTCATATGCTCTGTCAGGTCGGACCACGTTCCTCAGAATGTCTGTGCAGCTTTGCCAGGGTACATGATCAACATATTCAAACATCACTGTTTTCAGCACTCAGTTTAAAAGGAATTAACTCTGAGGACCATTTGTTGATGTCAGCCAAGAGTTTGCTAACGGCAATAACAGCAGAACAGAATACCCTTATTGTCACTGCACAGGTACAACAAGACTTAGTCTGTAGCTTATGTACCAGGTGCTATTACTGATCATAAGTTAACCAAAAGTAGAGCATAAAGAATAAAATCGTATTAAGTAAGTAGTAAATAAACCAGTAGTAAATATATCAGAACCAGTACAGTACTAAGAAAACCACAAATAAATAGCATAAACAGATGGTGACAGTATAAGCAGAGAAAGACTTCTGCATATTAGGAGAAAGAAATATTACAACGGAAAGAAGGACCATGGTGGGGAATGTCTGCAGCTCCCACAGAGATGTGCTGCTTCCGGGGGGGATTTGAAATACAGACAGAAAACACCATGCTGACAAGTGCTGGTAGGAGGAGAAAGAGCTCTTTGTCTCATCGGAGTAACCCAAAGGCACAGAGAGCCGTAAAAGATCCAGCAAAAGATTTACACAATAACTGTGACACGAAAAGGAGAAAATGCCACTCGAAACTGACAGGACTAGTTGGAAACGACCAGAGAGTAAAGAAGGCAAATCTAAGAGATCTTTCAATGTTCTTTCAATGTTGTGACCAAAGCAGGGAGTCCCTTGAGATCCAAAAGACTCCATAATGTTGTGGCTGACCTGCTAAAGTCCCAGGAGATGCTCCCGGCTCCGGTGATAAAATATCTACAAGAGCATCTCTGTGCAAACAACAGCCGTGGGCAAGGCAGCCACATGACTGAGGGAGCCGTCTGAGAAAAGGGCGACCCCCGTTTCAGGAGTCTCAGCACTCCATGGGGGTCAGGGGTCTTCCTTCAAAGGCTTCTGACCCCAGTTAAGAGAACATTGTTTCATTCTGTTCAGAGTGACTGTGCCTGCTGTTCTTCTGCTGTCTGACATTAATGGGCCCTTTTACATCTTCCTCCAAACCCAAAGAAGCTACTCATAGGTTGCTGTTGACCTTTTCCAGCCACAAGGATGGTTTCAATTCCAAACTCACGCTACGCTACGCCAGACATAGAGACATGGAGCTTACAGCAGCTCGACCTCCTTCAATGTAGCAATCGCAGTCAATGATGATCAAATCTTGGTTTGGGGCTTCAAAACGCATACAAAATACTGTCTTATCTGTTGAAATACACATATTCTTCTCTAAAGCCTATATGACACTGAAATTTGAGTTCGCAGAAAAATCTGTTTGCCAAATCCAATCCAAGATGGAAATTAAAATCCATTATTTAAATCGACGTTGTACCTCGTTGTATTCAGGTGAGTAAACTTTGCTATGCACATCAATCACAGAGGAAAAACTGATGGCTGGTTTAATAAAAACAAACAACAGATGACTAAAGCATCAACAACTAGTGAACATCTGGAATTTCAGGAGAACTGCTGCTTGCCTGCTCTTTACGTCTCCTTTCTACCTATTGACTACTTTGGCATAAACAGGAAGGGCTTTCAGCAGCAGAAATCAGGTCATCCTTAACCCATCAGCAGTGCCCCTTTCCTCTCAGCTGGGGACATTAGCTGAAGCCAGCCTCCGATTTCACTGTCAATCGCACAATATCAGTAACAAACGTGGCAGATTTTCGGGGAGCGATGAAGAAAACTCACTGACGTTGACTTTGGAAGAACCCCGAGGTGCTGAATCCAGTCCTCTGTGCTTAGACACTGCCAAACATAGGATATACAAACCTCTCCCCTTCACTTATTTGGCTGCAAAGAATCACTCTTACCCCAAAGAGTCATTAATAATTAATAAACACTCATTAACATTTGCCATTTTTAAGTACAAACAACTTTCTGGACAGAGGCTTCAGCTTCCAGATCTCAGCCTGTTCTTATCGGTGATGTTCAGGAGGTCCCCAGTAGATTAGGTCACTACCTCTTTCCTGATATGGTCCAAATTGGGTTTTGCTACGCAAGCCAGCACACCAGACCCATTCAAACTCACAGCAATAACGATATCTAGCAATGTCTGACTCAGGATAGCTGGGAACAAGGGGCCAACAATTGCTCAACACCGTATTGCTGCACTGCGACCACAGCCTGATGTAATGGACATTTCTGGGATAACCGTACTCCACAAACACTAGCCCAGCATGCTCAGAGAATCACTATCACATCATTGTGCTGGAGTGAACCCTGACTCACTTTCCACTTTTGCACACTTTTCTATCCACCGAAACTCAAGGGATGCTTAAAAAATTACTGGACAATAATCGAACCATAGTTTGGAATAGTCTTCCTGTTAGTGTAGAGCAGGCTAAAGCCCTGGGTTCCTTTAAATCAGAGCTAGATAAAAAAAAAAATTAACAACTCTGAGCTATTAGATACGTTCTCCCCAAAGGAGCTTGAAGGGCCAAATGGCCTCCTCCCGTTTGTAAATTTCTGATGTTCTTATGATAATCGATCACACTTTCTGCTCAAGAAAAGAGCTCCTAGATAATAGCTACTGTGTGCTGTGCCTCTGATGTGCTTTTTCTTGCCCTTGTACAAGGAGCAGGGCCAACAAAGACTCTTTTTTTGCATGTAAGATAAGTATAGAAGCAGAATGCCAAGGCAGAATGAATTTTATGCAAAAAGGGAGACTGGAATTATTTACCATTAATATAGACCATGAGCTACAACAAACTGGGTTGAATCAAGAATCTGGATTTGATCTGGCTGTTTTTGAGCAATATGGTCTGATATCTTGACTTGGCTCTCTTCAGTAGCATAAGACTCTTGATATCATTTCAAATGACCAAATGAAGCCTATGCAGGTAATAGTAGCACTGCCAAAGGTATAGCCTGTCAAATACTGGACAAGACATTATGGGGGTGAAAAAAACCATTGTTGGTTTTGGAATGTTAAAGGAAAATATTTCTGGGAGCCTGTTAGCGTCTCAGCTGCTAACAGACCCGACACCTGCACTGCAAACCTAAATCACTGACAGTTCAAAAACTTTCGCAGACTCAAGTTAACATTATACGGATAACTGTGAAGGTTTAAAAATTACTTCACTGGGGCGTGTTCCATGTTACACAATTTTCCTTTAGTGATTAAAAGCATTTATTTTCTTTACTGAAAGCTGGCTTGGCTGAGCTGTGTTTTTCTTTACTTTGTCACCTGCAGCAGACTGAACAAACGCCCCTTGTTGCGGATCAGACCGATCGAAATACAGTTTCCTCCGCAGCTTGGCTGGGGAGTCGGGGATTGTGGGAGAAAGTAATGGGAATGACGGGGCTTAACCTATTCAGGACAAAAACGCCTTGTTTCTGAATCACACGAACATGCACAATAAGCAAACACAACAGTGACATCTATGTCACCCAATTAGTTTGTGGGAGAAGTCTTTAGCTAAATAAAAATCTGTCTGTCCCACATTCATTCGGCAAATTACTGAAGGAACATTGCTGGATTAAAGCATCCACAATAGAACTATAGTTGTATTTATCAAAAGGTATGCTGTACAATTTACTGACTTTCCCTAATAAGTTTTACCGTGAATAAGCCTTAAAACTGAAATAAGATTTGATGTGAAATATGCGATTCCCGTTAAATAACTTTGGGAGCGATATATCAAATGTTTCCCTTAAAGGCTCTAAAATCTTATCCGCGTTGTGACAATTAAAACAAGGCTGAATCTGGAGTTTTCGCAACAGGGATGCCTCCTCCAAAAAGTGAAACAAAAGACTCACCCCCGCAGCGACTCGGGGCCCCTCCTCCGGACCCTCTGCGCCTCCCTCTCCTCGGTGGGCGCACTGAAGCGGCTCGCCTGGTAGTTTCCGTCCCCCTGGCCGTGGGCGCTCTGGAGGGCTGCCCAGCACACGGCAGCCCATGCCAGCACCAGCTTGCCGAGCTTCCACATCCCCTTAGTGCCGCGCACTGCGCTGCTCCTCTTCTCCGGGGGTCCCGCTCTGCCTTTTTCCTGCCCCGCGGCTACAAGCGGCTTTGCGGACTTTATCTGCGGCACCCAAGACCGCGGCGCTGGGTCAGAGACAGGGAGGGAAATGCATATAAAAAGTTGGCACTTTTAGGAAATGTAAAGGTTGTCGAAAGAGCATTTTCAGTTTTAAATTAAATGCATGCGAATGATATTTTTCGGGAATTACAAAAACTTTACATTTAACGGCCGTTGACAAAGTATGGATATGCTGCACAAAATAATGGCCATTCTCCATCTTCCTCCCAAAATACAGCCATGCGGACAAGTATGCAGCTCCGTATACAAAAACCTTATTAGCCCATTCTTCACCGTTAAGCACAATACGTGATTATCATTTTAATAGATATCAATTATCTAACTTTAAACCGATAATTACTAGTGGCAGAACAGACACATCGATAGCTGCAAACGTGTATTTTGAACCATTTCTCCTAGAGATTAATAAGCCATACCATAAACGAAAATAGATGGCACTTGGTTATTTCCCAGGTTTATATGAGATTACGTTAAACGCCGCTACTTCCAGGCGAAGTCCCAGCGCCCGGCTCACTGCCGCTGCCTGCCGAATGAATGGGGGCGGGACGAATTCCAGCACCGAACAAAGAAAGTTTTTTCTTCCGTTTCGTTTCTACAGGTAATAAGCCGTCCCTGTCCGTCCGGCTGCACGCGTTTTAATTAATGTTCTTCTGATGATTTAAGTCCAGTATTTTAAAACAAATCGACTTTTACACAATCGACACGAACCAAAAAAACACCCACAGAACTGAAGAGATGCAAGAAGCAAGAAGACGATACTTGATTCAGTGATACATATCAAAGAAGTGTTATTTTCATGTAAATATGAACCCATTTTCCATTCGCTTAAGCTATTTATTTCAAAGTGCGCCCTGGTCCGATCTAACAGCAGCGGCGACCCCCCCCCGCCGTGCAGACTTCTCTGTACAATACAGCCCCGTTACTCAAGACGTTTCTCCCATTGTACATTATACTGTAATTTCGAAACTTGCTTAGAATAATATAATGTTCGATCTTAAGCTCGGCTTTCTATATCTGCAAAAGTATACAGTTTGCTTCCTAAATTCTATTTACTCAACAATGATCGGCGATCATATATACATTATATACATAATTATAAAATCCTTACGTTTAAAATTTGTTATTTTCAATGGGCTATAGCCTATGTGACATATTAATGTACTAATGCAGATTTACTGACCTGTTTTTAAAACACATAGACATTTTTGGTAATTATATAAATACATTGGCACAATATTCGATTTCTAGAGGTTGGAGCTCAATATAAGTCGAATTTGAAGTAGTACTATACCTCGCGATTGCTGGAGTGCCTGATAGGTGAGTCCAGAGTTGCTAATAGAAATGGGCTAAATGCTTGAGGATGAAGAATTGAACTGTCCCCTTGTGACAAAAAGGGGGGAAAGGTAAAGCATTATCCTGATTGGGAGGAGGGAGGTCCTTCTTTAAGGCACGAGAGAAAGGGGGGGTCGCTGACGGACTTCAGGGCAAACCCACTGCATTCCTCTGCTCTCCCCCCTTCCCTCCATCCCACTCTCACACATACTCTAACACACACACGTATCTCCATTTGAAAGTCATATGGCTTCCTTACACCAGGCAGCCTTTGAGCCCACCTGCACCGGGAAGCAGAACTGCGGAGCATTTTAAGAAATGCCCACCAGTGGTACTGTCCGGACGTAGCGGCGTCGCTTAAGCGCTGAGATACAGGCCCCGTTTATGGGGTCCTCTGTGAGACTGAGACTCGCCACGCCGGCAGACGTTCTCTGTTCTGTTACATGCCGGTACACAATCATACCCTACAGTGACGGGTAACTGTGAAAAGTCCCCCTTAATAATAGAACGAGGGGTAAAAATGTTTGTCGTCCAAACGTGTGTTTTGACTTCTCACAACATCTTGGGATCCGTATAAGTGCAGCACATCTGAAAGATAATTGGGAGTCAGAAAACGCTCCCTTGTGTGACCTGGAGATCTGTTCTCCACCACAGCCTTCAAATTCACAATTCCAGCACAAGGGAAGTGAACATCTGCAAACTGACTGAGCAGCCGAGTGCCTCGCAAATGCTAGTGCTGGCATGTCCGGTGACGCGTCCTTCACGAGAGCCGCACGATCCAGGGGACTCTGGACATTCATGATGTTCCCAAAATGGTGAAAATTCCTCTGTTACCATAGAAGTATTGCTTTCACTCTGCTTTTTTGCTGCTTCGTCAGCCTGGCGATATTAAACTTTAAAGCAAACTGACAGGAACGGCAAGTAAGGGACATTCCTGGTGGAGTGAGATGTAAGAATGATTTTACATGTGACCCGAGTGAAGTCAAAAACATTATTTTTATGTGTCTTTGACCTCAATGGTCTCACTTAGCCAGTTGCAGAATTAGGGGTGTGAATGATAATTTTCATTTAACACCCCAGCAAACTGTGTTTTATCTCATCCATAAACAGATCCACCCCCCCCCCCCTACTCTGTGACATACCAAAGCAATGCTGTCTTGATCCACAGGGACCAGGCCAGTGTTCCGAATTAGCCTCGACTCTTCTCTCCTTCCTCCATTCTCTTCTGTCGGGTTTCCGTGTTTGTTTTCATTGATAAAGGCAACTTGAGAAGAAGTGCGGCTTCAGCCTTGGCATTTTCCCGTTTGGCACTCTGGACATCATTGCTCTCGGGGTGACTGGAGACGGCCGTATAAACAGCACGCTGCCTTCTTGGGAGGGTGACTCCTGTCAGGGACCGTGAAAGGGCTGCATGGTCCCTGACCATGATGGCGTGCGGAAATCAGCCTCGAGAACAAAGACATTAAACACAGCTGCCATCTGCGCTCCGCGAATGTGCCCTGTAAGTTCTCTCTGTTGAAAACACTCCCGCCGGTTGTCACATACCGCTGGAAGTTTGTTTGTTTAGCATTGCTCATACAAAAGATAGCCTTATGGCGACTGCTGGGGGCAGATGCAGTAAATCGTACCTCGTTTCACGTGGAAGTTGGGGCGTTTCCCAGCTATGATTGCATATAAGAAATGACAAGTCGTACAGAAACCAGATGAGAGCACAGTTGGTGTCCATATGGGTTAAGTCTGTGCCCTAAGCTGCCCTGATTTTCACAGGCCGGTTCTGCACGGACTTTGTAAGAGCCGCATTTGATTCGTGGTGTTGTGACTTTTGCGGGGAGAGAGGTGGTAGTGGATTGGGGGGGGGTGGAATTACAAACCTGCTTTTGCTGGAATTGGTAAAGGAATTTTACTCCCCCCCCCAACAGTAAAGGCCCGATTAGGAAGGAATAATTTGTTTAAATGAATTGGGTTTTTTCGTCTTGCCTGT
>JAODKE010000035.1:2241690-2258908 GCA_026779605.1 Mormyrus hasselquistii | reverse complement strand
GATATGCGTATGTCACTGGAAAGTCCCAGTTCGCTGTCTCTGCAAAGGTCACTGGATTTGACAAACTCTTCATTCATGTCTGTTTGCTCTGCCGTCCCATTTACTTATTAAAGACTCATTATACTTTATATAATATTATATACATACTTTATATGTATTTTCATTCACATTTATTTGCCTTTGCCTGAAGCTGTGTACAACATGGCAGATAATACGTATATGCATTATGGCCTTTTGAAAAGCATACAGGGTACTTATGCTCTGGAACTTTTATCTTAGTTTACTTTACCGGTCTTGTAATCTTGGTTTGCAGTCGACTGATTTGTCATCGTTGATCACATTCACTGCATCTATAATCACATCTTCCGTGTTTGACTTTCAGTCTCCATTTTGTCTCAGATCTGATTTAATGAATTGTACTGGGGCAGGTCACACCCTGATCACCTTCCCAGTAGCCCTGCCTGTCTGTCGTTACCTCCCGGGCAAATCACAGCAACCTCCATAGCGACCGTTTACCAATAGCACTTTGCTTTCTGTGTGCTGTGTGAAACACACGGTCATAGAACCCTTATAACCCCTTATTGACAAATGAAAATACGTTAATTCACTTGTTCCTAGATGCATTAATAAACATTACCGAAAGATATGTGTTTGCATTCCAAAAATTAACCCGTCTAAAATGCATCTTACATGACACTTATTGACAGGTAAGCATTCAGAACAAATAGTCTGGAAGTATCTACCACAAATTCAATTGAATTTGTTTCTTCCCAGGATTTCAAAGAACAGATCATTCATCATGTGACCACAATCTTCCTGATTGGCTTCTCGTACTGTGCCAATTACGTCCGTGTTGGGACACTGGTAATGATGATTCACGACTCTACGGATTTTCTCCTAGAGGTAGGAGTAACTCTGCATGATTTCCAACATACCGAATTTTATCACATTATTATTATGTTTCAGTTGACGGTGCACTCACTTGGAATATGACTCACTTGGCATGTAGACTTTGCTTCAAGTTCATAATCTGCAAAGATGTTTTCCATTGGGAAGCTTTCAAATGTAACTCGAAAAAATTTGTATGATGTTGCATTTAATTTATATTGTAGCATATGTGGAATATTTCTGTTGTACTTTTATTTAGAGACAATTGTAAGCTATCGCTAGGGACCGAATGTGCCTGTTACCTGTCTTGCATTGACAAAACATTTTTCTCAACGCTTCAGAAAAAGAAGTTACTTTCATTCCGATCTTGGCATTCTGAAGTTGGTCAGAATTAGAGGGCAGTGTTTGTTTCTCTTATGTACAAACTCCCTTCAGGAGCAAATACCTGAGGACACAGAAGGATCCCTGACCTAATCTCCTTGTGATGTGTCCATTGCGTAGTATTCCTGTTCAAATGCCTCAATGTCCAAATTTTAGGTAAATCAAAACGCATCTAAATAAGATTAATAACAGTCGCTAGTGGACGAGCGTGAGGATTGTAATATGGTGTTCTGTTTAGCCGAAATAGAGCAGATGAGCAGATGGTATATATGTTGTCTCTCCGCAGTCTGCCAAGATGTTAAACTACGCTGGCTGGAAGAAGATATGTGACCTTTTGTTTGTCATTTTTGCTGTGCTCTTCCTGGTGACCCGCCTCGTGCTGTTTCCCAGCAAGTACGAGACTAGCTTTTCATATGACAATAAAGGTGTAACCATGAAGTGACGATTTGCTAAAGAATCACACTCAGACGTGTCCCGTCTTTCTTAATGGATCTGGTTTACTGGGTGTTGCAGTCAGTGGCGCAATGTTGTAAAATGCAGTAGGTCAGGGTTCTGAATGATTCATGCGTCTCTTCACTTTTTGTATCGTCTTTCAGGATCATCCATGCGACACTGGTCTTGTCTTTGGAGTTCTTCAAACCTTTCTTTGGCTATTACTTTTTTAATGTCCTGCTGCTAGTTCTCCAAGCACTGCATGTGTTCTGGGCCTGGCTCATCCTGCGCATGCTCTACAAATTTATCTTCCTGGGCAGGGTGAGTACGGCTCCCCTGTGGATTACCCAGCATGCTCCGGTGTAGAGCGAGACCAAAAGCCTGAACGGTTAAAGATAATCCTCACGGTGTGATATTAGTGTCGGGTTGTCCTCGATCTACGTCAAACTCAAAGCTTGACTCTCCTGGTCCTGTAGGTGAAGCGAGATGAGCGCAGTGATGAAGAGAGCTCTGATGAAGAAGATGAAAGGGCAAATGAGGGAGATGTATCTGCCTGGAATGAAAGAATGTGTGCCCTCAAATCAAAGCTGGCTGTCTTGTCCAATTGTGTCCTCAACAATTTTAGCAACGGGAGGAAGGGATCTACCTACACAATGCCCAAGACCAGATAGTTATGTGCTTTTGTCCAACATGAAATGTTCAGAAATGCCACTCTATTGTTTATTACACATTCATAGTCATTCCTTATTTACTGCACATGGTCCACAGAGAATTTCAAACTACACTTTCTAAACTGTATGAATTTTTGGCAATCAATGAACATTTTTAGTGTGTCTTACCTGTCTTTTTGTGTTGTTATGTAATTGTAACAAAAGTAACCGAGATTATCCTCAAGGCGTTTGCAGCAAAGTTTATTGTTAGTCATTCATATAGAGTCCATTTACAAAAACAGTAGATCTGTTGCATATAATTAGCTGACCAGAATGTTCAATCTAGACTTCAACTCGTATAAGACATGCCTATGCCTATTCACTGGCATCACCACTAACTTAAATTTTACTAATAATCTGCTGCAAGTTAAAATATATGTAACATTTATGCCTCAGTACAGCACAGTAAAATGTTACTTAAGCTGTTAGTAATGTTACTAAATTTATTATGTTGCTAATGTTGTTTTAGATGTTTATGAAACCTACTTCTTTCTATACTAATAAATTTTGATTTTTGGGATTCCGCTTGAAGGCAGCACGTTGGGACATTAGAAACGCTAAATCATGTCAGATAATCAATGTGTGATACAACAGAGTAACGCTAAATCATGTTAGATTAACAATGTGTGATACAACAGCGCCCCCAAGTGTCAGACAAAAGGTGACCCAAGAGCCAGTCAACGAAGCCATGGGGGATGGTAAGTTTCAAGATAATATTTACATATTTAGTTGTGTTTAGTCTGCAGCTTCTTTAATTTCTTTATTCGTTTAATGTTTAATCTAATATTTAATCTAGTTTGTGTTGCGTGATGCACAGTTTGCAAGCAAACCACCCTGACATGTTCCTGCTTTTGTGTGAAGGTGCAATATCTGATGGTCCTATTCCCCCTGAACTAAGTTTTCTTTATCATTAGTTTGATCATTTTTATAATTTTCTTCCCATAATTTTCCATAATTCTGTAAGATTTTTTTAAGGTACAGAAAGAATTATAGTTATTGTAGGATCTTAAAATGAATTGGATGTTAAACTCTTTACTCTCTCAATAGCACAAAAATTGTTCTATAAATGATAATGGGAAAAATGTGTAAATTAAAGGACAGATGGCAAATTACTGCAATGTCTGCAATCCTGTACCTGAAAAAATACAAAAAAGTCATGACAAGAGCACCAAGGATAAAAGCACAGAGCAAAAGACAATTAGACATTATGCCAAAAATAGCTGTTAAATTAGCATTTTAGTTTGGTTTCAAGGTTATATATATATTATTACATATTCTCACTTAATTTTTAAAAAGATAAAAAACCTCAGTCCCTATAATTCTTAAAGTGTATAAAGTACCACATTGAAATATTAGATTGCATACATACTAAACAGTGTCACTCAGTTTCAGGACTATGGAAAAACTCAACCGAAATCAGGGATTCTGTAACCAGCTGTGGAAAAACCTCAGCCCTTCATGTCAGCAAACAGACCCTCAGGACACGTGGACTGCAGAATGGAAGGGAGCCCTTTTACTGCTGCCCTTAGTGCAAACAGAGCAGCTCACAAGACAATGCTTTGGTTCTTATGTGAGCCAAATTGTACATCCATGGGAGCTGAGGAAGTCACGCTTCATTCTAACAGCACACTGACTCACAATTAGTTATCGGTGAATAGTGAGTAGAGGAGCTTCTATCCCAACCTCACCTCTTCACAAGGATATACGCATCTCTGAACTTCACTAGAGAATTCAAACTGCAGAGATGGACTATTCTGAACAGCTTTTCCACTGGATTTCGGATCTCAATGTCCGTTTATCTGCCCGTCCATCCATCCTTTGTACCCACTTGCCCTACATGGGTTTGCAGGGATCCAGAATCTATCCCAAAAGCCACAGATGCAGAGAATAACCCAGCAATTGGACACTAAGTCATCACATGGCGCATCCATCACACACATCCTTCACAGCTATGGGCAATTTGGCAACTCCAACTCATCTTCCCAATGTTCTGTATGTAGACATGAACTTGTCTTGTAGCAAAATCTTCTCTGCACTGTGACATTCTACGTAACTACATGGAGATTAGGAATCATTCAGGTTTATGTTCAGCTTTATGAGCAGTATATGAACTTGGGAGTATTCCTCCAACGCACCATATCATAATTATTTCATTAGCCAACTGAAATTGTAACAGATGATTTAGTGCAAAGAGATTCTCTCACTCCTGTGAGTTTGCTGAAAGCCTGATGATATCTGGCATTATTCATGTAAACACCCAGAAATCCAATGTCAATTTAGCTCACTCCCTACCCCACTGCCATGTTGTTCTATGGATGCATGCACAGCAGTTAAAACTGAACTGGAAGATTCAGGTGTGCATCCAAGTACCATCCTTGCCAGGGATGTGGTCTGAAGAAGGATGGATGCAATTTTTATACACTTTGTATTGTGAAATCCAAATTAAATGCATTGAATTAAGTCACATTATATTTTATACTCACTGAATACAAATTTTCAATCATATAATAAAAACAAATTTGAAAAAGAAAGAATTACTAAGTAAAAAATTTCAAACATAAACTTCGTTACTTTTGGTACGAGCGTCACTCAAAGGAATTACATTTCTAACTTTCCCCTTTTTTGATGGTGTTTTTACTGCCAAGTTCATACTGAAAATAGCTTTTCTGTGCCAACTGTCATGAGTTCTCTTACCATAATATTGTAATATCATATGACCAAGCTAATTTTAGCCACTTTCAGTATGCAAAGCATCTCGTACACTGGTGAGAGGTCTCTCCTGTTACCAAAGAACGTATTTTAACAAAACTTAATGCGTATATGTCTGATATCAATAAACTGGAAAGATTATGAACATGCATTTCAATGTACATATCAAACCACTGATCTAGAGTGAAAGATATGGAGAGTCTAGTGTAAACTTGTAGGCCTTCTTATGTTAACTGTAGAGGTACAATGGTATATTGATGATACCATCCAAAATCAACTATGGAACCGAACTGTGACACAACCGCGGATTGGAACAGGGCAGGGAATCTCATTATCTACTTCCATACAGGTGTCTGTGTAAGGATCCAGCAGCACCATATTGGGAAGTGTTTTGTTTCCCTTCCGCTCGCCCAGTAGGAAGATCTGCCCACTGGAAGTTGTCCCCCCTGTGAAGAACTTCCTCTCTAGACATGCTTCATCCAGAATGGTCCACTCGTCTGTCTTCACATCCAGGCGCAAGGCTTGACCTCCAAAGAGATAGATGGCGCCATTGAGCACTGTTGCTAGAAGATCATACCTTGAGATCGGACGATGAACTGGCTTCAGGATTCACACACATAACTGGGAGAAGGTGATACTCTTCACAGGCTACTCAGACTGGTTTGGCCATGTATCATGGAAGTTCGCAACATCAAATGAACTGAGACTCAAAAACATGGAGAGGTTTTACCACCAAGTTCATACTACATTCTCCATTGTGTATCAGTGCACAATGTACTGTCTAACCACAACAAATTACACATTTAATTATAATTGGTGTGCTTGACGAAGCAAGTAGGTGCGTATGGTGTGTATTTTAGTGGCTTAGGGATTTGTGTTCATGTCTGGAAGGCTATGGGTTCATATCCCATCGCCAGCAGAGTAATCATAACGTTTTTGGGTGCTTCAGAAAGGCGCTTAACCCTGGCTAATCCAGGGCTGACTACACCCTGCTTTCACCCCAAACCTCCCTCACTCGAATATCGCTTTGGACAAAAGTGTCTGCTAAACAGATGTACGGTAAAGGCTGTTATTGCATGAGGCTGTTTAGTCTTTCGAGTTCCTGCAAATAAATATTTACAGAAGTGTAATGTATGTGAATGGCAATGGCACTTGTTCAGTAAGCGGAGGTAAACATCACAGCATTGCGTGTCATTTAAGTAAAAAGTAGATGACGGTGAAATGAATGGAACGTAGTTTAAAAAAAGACTCTGCATCTACATGGTCTGCGTATGGATTATGATGAATCTGTTATGCAATGGACACAACAAAAATCATTCTTAGTTCTTTTACATGCTCCTGTGTGTCCTTCCCACATGCGTCACCTATTAGTTGTATATTTATTGTTTCACCTGAATGTCCCTTGTCTTGCACTGTTTCGTCTCTTATTGCACCACTCTGTGTCCTGTTCCCCCCCATGCACCCGTCCCCTGCCCTGCAACTGTAGCATAAGAATTCCAGTGTGCTGCTTAGGATACGCGACAAAAAAAAACTTGAAATTTAAATAAGTGAAAAGTCCATCAAGTCTTAAGGTATCGTCAGTGTTGGGGAGTAACGAGTTACATGTAACGGCGACACGTAATTTAAATACAAAAAAAATGTAATTGTAATCCGTTACAGTTACTAGCAAAAAAAGTGTAATTAAATTACAGTTACTTATGGAAATATTCATGATTACAATATTAGTTACCTCACAAGATTGTATGAAAAACCTTGCTAATATCTTTAATAATATTTTTATTGCTTTTCATGTTTTCCTTATGCAAAACATCCTCCTTTGCTATTTCCCGCCACAGCAGAAAGTTTGAAATCATTCGATGCTTCTGACTGGTTATCCCGTCGCGTCTACATTTGCAGCCAATTCTGCTAATTATCTTGTGTAGCAGTCTAAGTTTCATTTGCAGGCAATGGCAGAAAAGGAAAGGAATGCATTCCATTGCTGGAAATATAAAAAACATTTCTGATCCGTTATGGAAAAAGGCACACAACTGTGCAATGCAGTGCGTGTTTACCAGTGTTCTGACAAAACATCCTACCTATCGAGACGTGCTATCACATAAGCCTTTCTGCACATGTGCAGTTCCACCATTTTGGGATTAGGGTTAGGTTTTAGGGGTTAGGGCCATCGATTAGCACTACGGTAGGATGTTTTGATGAAGTAGGATATTTTGTGTGGACTTGGAAAAGGTTTACGACGGGGTTCCCCGAAGTGCTCTGTGTGGGGTGCACTATTGTGGGTGATTCGGTCCCTGTATGAACGGAGCAGAAGCTTGGTCCGCATTGCCTGTAATAAGTCGGACGTGTTCCCAGTGCGGGCTGGGCTCCGCCAGGGCTGCCCTTTGTCATCGGTCCTGTTTATAATATTTATGGACAGGATTTCTAGGTGCAGCCAGGGTGTCGAGGGTGTCCAACAAAAAAAGCCAAAAAGCAAAGCTCTCAATCTATTGGTCCATCTACCCTCAACTATGGTCATGAGCTATAGGTAATGACCGAAAGAATGAGATCGTGAATACAGGCGGCCGAAATGAGGTTTCTCCGCAGGGTGTCTGGGCTCTCCCTTACGGATAGGGTGAGAAGTTTGGATATCCAGGAGAGTCTCAAAGTAGAACCGCTGCTTCTCCGCGTCGAAAGGAGCCAGTTGAGGTGGTTTGGACATCTGGTGCGGATGCCTCCTGGGCGGCTACCCGGAGAGGTTTTCCGTCCATGTCCTACCGGGAGGGGGTCACAGGACAGACCCAGGACTCGCTGGAGGGATTATATCTCTTGGCTGGCCTGGGAACGCTTCGGTGTCCCCCCCGAGTAGCTGGGGAGATGGAGGTCTGGGTATCTCTCCTGAAGCTGCTACCCCCGCGACCCGAACCCCAGACAAGCGGTAGGTAATGGATGGATGGATGGGTTTTGTCAGAACACCGGCTGTAAAGATGTTGCTGATATCTAAAGAGTCCATGTCCAACCTGAGGAAACATCTAGAGGTAAGTGCAGCTTACTGTAACTGCACAGTCATATTAAACAAGGCAGTGAAGACATGCCTACCTTCAGCGTGCCACACCATGCTTCTAAAGTGTAATGCCCAGTACACACTGTGTGATTTCAGCAATCTTGTAAAATCATTACCGATCGCACTATGCGATACGGATCTAATAATCTTGGCTATGACCGGTATGACGACAACACAGACTCAATCGTAAGATACGCCGCATAGGACGACAAAACAAAATGTAAACACTGACCATGTGTAAACACTGAAATCATGCGTAAACACCACAATGAATTGCGAAGCGTGTACCGTGTTTTAAAGCCACACTGGCACTTCTGATCCCGTTGACAGAAAATGTGTCGTCCTCCTTCAGTATGCTAAGGTTACTGGTAGTTTATGTTAGGTCTGATATTAGCACTCCTGACATGCTATGTCGTATTGAGTTTTGAAAATTCACTAACCATCCCCTGGGTGATGCAGCCTTATCACTCCGCTAACACATTTTATTGTACAGTGCTACGAAGACACTATTTTAGGCTACTTCGTGATTTGTGATTGAAAAATTGACTTAGAGAAAGTGATTACACAATCAGCTGAAATTTCATATTCTATCTGATGCAAGAACTGTTCAAACCAGAAGTAAAATGGAACCATTTCTTTTCGCAAGTATATTAAATTTTTGTATGATAATGTAATCCTGAAGCGTCACGGACGTGTCAAATCACTCGTAGTTCATTTTGTTTTGATTCTCAAAACGTTTATATTATAAACACACATTAGGATTTAATAACTGAAGGCTGTTAACTTTTTATATATATAAATAATGGTATATTTTATGTAACATTAATGTTATGACTTGTTACACTGAGGGAATCTAGGTTTTCACCGAGTATGAGGATCTATTCTTAGCCGTTGCTAAAAATCATTAGCCCTATATGGTATGTTTGGTATCTTTATTAAATTGATCAATTATAATCATGTTAATTCATATATTGAAAGGAGTTTGACAGTAGCCAGTGTTTAGTCCTGCTGCCAGGTTACAAAATTTCAAAACGGTTAACGGTTGAGAATATTCATTCATAATTTAGAAAAAGTAATCAAAAAGTAATCAAATGTAATTAGTTACATTACTATTACATTTTAAATAGAGTAACTTGTAACTGTAACGAATTACATTTCCAAAGTAATCTTCCCAACACTGGGTATCGTATGAGAAATACAGACCTGGGAAGAGGGGAGTAGGAGATAACATCCCATTGGTCAGTCTCCAGCTGGTACCTCTGAATGCCACTGTACACCTCCCCATTCTCATCTAAGCCACAAGCCACGTAGATGCAGTTCTCCATGGCGACTGTGGCCGCTCTCTCCACCGCTCGCACCATGGCACCGACGCTCTCCCAGCTCCCAGCCCCCACCATCAGCTTCTCCACATCAGGCACGAGCCCCTCATCCATGCTGCCACCCAGGACGAACACTTCATCCCCCAGACCCACCGAGCAGTGGCTGTGGCGGGACTTTTGCAGTGCCGGTCCGTCCACCCAAGTGCCACTGCCGCACCGGAAAACAAGCACCCAGTCCACACTGTACCACACAACCTCGTCGCGGAAATAACCGCCAGTCACCACCAGGTTCTCACCTGAAAAAAAGAGAGGACCCAGCTGTGAGGGCGAGATAACGAGCGCTAACGGGCTTTTGTGTTTTTGCATTCAAGCTTTTCCACTCCTTGCCTAAGAAAACATTACCTACAGCAGCCACCGAAAACTGGGTGAGGTTCTTCTTTCGGAAGGGCGCACAAGACTGCCACATCCCACAGCGAGGATGGAACTGGAGCAGGCTCTGCTCATCGTGATCGTGGGGGCCACCGAGGATGTAGAGTGTTTCTCTTACTCGGGTTCGAGGGCTCAGCCGGGGAACAGTCCAGCTTGCGGGTGGGTGTGCATCTAGCTTACATATAAGCCTGGCCCGGGGATCGGAGCCCTTGACGCTCGTCAGCATCTCGTTGATGTAGGGCAGGGAGAGGCACTCAGGTCGAACGAGACCAGCTAGCTCCAGGAAGTCTTCCTCACGGCTGGGGTCAAAGGTCGCCCATCGCAGGATGACTTCAAAGGCTAGATCCTCCCGGGGCAGAAACAAGTCCTCGCTGGAAAGGAGGCCGGCCACACTCTCCTTCGACAGATACAGAAAGTCCTCCTCACATGCAAGGGCAGGCAAGTGGCTGAGCGCGACATTTCTCGCCACCGTGTACAATTCCAGACAGCCCAGCTGCCAGGCGTACGCCATCATGCCCAGGCAGTTGCTCAGGTGGAGCTCTCGCTCAAGGAACTTACAGCAGAGCAGCCGCGCCTGCTCCAGCTGCAGGAAGTCCGCCGCCTCCAGGATCCCCAGCACATTCTCCCTGTCCAGGGGCAGCTCGGAAGTCCGAGCAAAATGCATGAGGACGCGGAACTGCTCCAGGGCCACCCCTTTTATCTCGATGTGACTGCGGCTGCTCTCCTGGCCCCCCCCGTAGAACAGAGCCTGGAAGTAAGGGCTCAGGCTAGCCAGCCTCCGTCGGCTGACGAGGAAGCGCTCCGTCTGCACCTGGAGAACAGTCTCGGGCATGTCTTCCTGCGGCGGCTCCTCTGACGGCCCACAGACACGCACGCGAGCCGGCTCCAATTCGGAAGAAGCGCTGACATCCAGACTGGGGGCTTCGTGCTGTAACTGACTGGAAGCCATGGTACCAACTATACTCTGTGCCTCCAAATAAACTTCCCCTGTGAAGTATTTTTATCCGCAGGACCATGTGCCAGGCTGCTTTCAGCTTAATGCTGGAAGTCATTTTACTTTGATAAACAAGGTCTAAATATAGCCCCTCCCACTCCCACTATGCCATTGGCTAAAAACATTAGCACATTTAAAGCTTAAGACACTGTCATCAGCGACCATAAGCAGCGAATCCATGGATGGATGGGCAATGATGCAGCATAGCTGCCGTCTTCAAGAGGACCAGCTGGAAAACATGACACACACACACACACACACACACACACACACACACACACACACTGGAACAAACTAATCTGAAGCCAGTCAATTGATACACAGGTGAATTTCATACTCAATGACAGCTGAGGAAGAAGGTGCCCCTGTACAGCCCATAGAAACATAACAGAATCACACAGAAGCCGCAGACAAAATTTGTGGTCATTTCATTACGACCTGTTGTTGATAACTCCCCCCTCCTCCCCACCACCTCCATCCCAGTGTTAGGTATTTAACTCCAAACTCATCACCGATTGTCAGATAACATTTCCCTCCCTCCCAGCACCCTGCCAGACAGTCCACCTTCTAGACGACCAGATCGGGAAACACGGAGCTAGAACGCTCCTTAACTAGTTACCACATTCTTCTCAGTATCTACACCAGTGTGTCCCAGGCCAGTCCTTGGGGACTCCCAGACAGTTCGCATTTCTCTCCCACCCAACTGCCTACCGGAGCAAAAACGTGCAGAAACGGCATCCAATTTACTGCACTCGGGCTAACGTTCAGCAGCAAGGCATGTTTCTGCAGCCAAGGGAATAGCTGGCAGATTATGTGGAAGCTATGAATGACGAATGCTGCAAGAGAACGCATTTACAACCATACCCACCATTAAATTATTCTACACAATAACAGAATGACACAAACATCAAGCAATTTATCAAATTTCTATTTGAATGTTAAAAGAATAACAACAAACCGAAGGGTACATTTTCCAGATAGCTGTGTGTTCAGAACAAGTCACAACTCAAATCTCTCTGTAGAGTGAAAACACAATTGACACCAGACAAATTTAAATCAAATTTTTCCATCGCAGTGCTAAATTAAAAAGTGTAAACCAACTGCTATGTACAATGTTTCTCTCCATATCTTAGTGCAATAACATAATGCCACTCCTATAACAGCTTAAGCCTGGGTAAGTAACTGGTTATTTATGAGTAAATGAGAATCTTTCTTCCCGGACACTCATCTGCCCTGGGCAGATGCACGGAGGGCTCTGTGTGATTGCAGAAAGGAGAGAATGGAAGAAAAGGTGACAGTGGACACCACTAGCCATCCTGTTGCTGGATGAATGGGTTTGGAATCGCCTCCATGCCATCTTGGGGGCAAATGAGCACCACTGATGTCCCCCGACACACCACCAAGCCCAGCTGCCTGGTGTCCTCTGTTAGTTTGTACTGGTCATCGGGATCTGTGGACAAAATTGGAGAATATAAAGTTAGTGCAAAAGGCGTGCACACGGGTTCAGGCATCAGGACAGGAACAAACCAT
Organism: Mormyrus hasselquistii; assembly: GCA_026779605.1. Lineage (NCBI taxonomy): Eukaryota > Metazoa > Chordata > Actinopteri > Osteoglossiformes > Mormyridae > Mormyrus > Mormyrus hasselquistii. The sequence goes on along the minus strand of JAODKE010000035.1, from coordinate 2,246,479 downwards.
TTGGAAGAGGGACCAGAGTCTGGCCTCAAACATAACATCTATCGTCCAGGCTCACCATGTACAGTCCTAAGCACATAAAACCAGTCAGTGTTATACTCAAAACGTGTTTTATTTTTGCTCCTTCAGGTTGTTCTGCCCTGTTTTCCCCACCTGACAAACTGCTTCCAAGCACTACAGCAAATCAACATCATGCCGCCAGACTTTAAAGTCAGAAAGTCTTTGCTACTCAAATATTTAGCAGAAGTGAAGCTTTGTATGTTACAATGTTTCAGCATGGTTTATCTTAAACATTAGTCATATTCTGTTGATATTTGTGTTTATTATGTGCATTAAATCAAGGTGATTGGTATGTTGTTTGTAGTGTTACGGTGTTTACCTGGAACTAAATTTGTTTGACACAAAACATTACAAGGTTTTGAGAGCAAGGTCTGCATGTCTATGTGAGACATGAAGGGCAAACTGTGTTTACTGATGAAATTAAGTTATTCCACAATTATAGACGAAAACTATAGGTAGCAGTGTGTGGCAGCATAAAAGTGTAAAAAAATTGCTACTACACTAAAAACTATAGGCAGCAGTTTCTGGCAGCATAGAAATGTGTGGAAAAATTGATACCCCCTTAAAAGTATGGGGAAAGTTCATTCAAAACTATGTGTGGGATATTTTGGCAATGCAGGAAAAGCCGACAGATAATTGAAAATTTTTGCTCCGGAAGCAAACTCTGGCAAGGCAGCAAAAAATGGCAGAACACCGGCGCTTCTTACCTCTCATGTACTCTATAGTGCCATCCAACACGAGATTCAGAAGAGGATCGAAACCTTTAAGCACCCCGCTTGCTGAAAAAGGGACAGAATCGCACCAAACCACAAAATATCATTTAGTTAGTAATCTCCACGCTGAAACAACTAATTGGTTTTCCGGCAAGCTCGTCCATGTATCGGCCGTTTGTGGCGAATATTACCCTCTCGTCCTCCTTGAAATTTCACACGGATGGTTTTATCGATGTACTTGGACAAGTCGAATATACTCTCCTTCTTCTTTTTCTCTTTATCCTGCAATGGCAGTGAACTCTTTGATTTGTGCTGCAAGCAGCGCACGCCGATGTATAACCGCTTTATTTACATTGTTTTTGGCTGGTGGAGATGTATTTTTATTGCACGCACCTTAAAGTTTAGCTAATTTAATTATCAGCCTCCAAAATATACAAAGCATGCTTTTATTCATTGAAACCACGGTAGACCAAAGCACCGGACTCACCGCCATCTTTCAGCTTCGTTTGCAGCCCGCAACCTCAAAAGCTCCTCCTTTAGACTTTCTAACTTTGACCTCTTCGACTAATATGGAGTACGTCTTAAAATATTTAATTTGCACCGCGGCCACTGGGTTTTTTGTACTTTTTAAAACAACGATTTATCTACATACTCGACAAATTTATGACGTCGTATTTTGTATAATTTTTATATTTTTTAATATGAAAAAATTATAAGCGTAAAACTTGGAACAGTCCAGAGGGCATGACGTATTTGATTGGCAGCCTGACAACCAATGAAAGTCCTCCAATGGGGCGGGGGCGGGAGAGAAAAATTTTACTTGATTGATGTGGATGTTAACCATTTATTATGCACTTCTCCTGTAACTGGATTAAAATCGTCCAATGAAAAAAGCACTGCGGAAAGCAGGCTGGGAATGGCAAACAGCTGGTAGATTGTGCGTCTGAGTCTGTAGGGGGGGAACGGCAATAAAAGAAGGCAGGCATCATGAAAGACGCGATAGCTCTGTTTTTTGGAGCTTTGTTGGTGGAACAGGTGAGGTGGTTAACTTATTGCGATTTTTCAAACGCCACACATATACACATATAGTTTCCGCTATATAAAACCATTGGTTTTTGTGGTGTTCAATCTTTCCTAAGGGTGGAAGAAATGTACGGCCGATTGGGGGCGCTAAGATGACAAACCAAAGGGCCTCGAAATACCCCAATTTTAAAGAGCAACATTGTTTCGATCGTTTTTATTTTTCTTTTCTATGTGCGATTTTCGCAAATTGACGTCTGCAGTGATATTGTTTGGCTGCTACGTTAATGCAGCATACAGTTCGCTATTATATTTGGCCAGCAGATGTTAATTTGCTGTATTGCTAATGTTACCATTTCATAAAGAGGTGAATTTTCTTTCGCTCCGGTCATATGATATGTATGATGTGAATAGGTCGCTACGTCTTTTAATGTAGCAAGTAAGTGTTTAATGGTTCTATAGAGAATAACTAGTTATCATTAGGTCATGTAGAGCTGACCAGCTAGTCCCATTCTGGTAATGGGGAGAAGAATGAACTGTCCTTTATGGATTACGATCGTCAGGTGGCCACCCAAAACCTCCGTGTGAATCAATGCCCCTTTCAGGAGATTCACAGTTAATAAATGGTCTTCAGGTGTGAGTGTCCATTACAGGGTGGCCATTCACAAAACGGAAATGTCTGCTATTAAAACTGTCGCGGGAGCGCAGACTAAATCTCGTTTTATAAGTGCTGCATTGGCTGTGCACGGTGTGCGTCCGGAGAGACGGCAGCCCGCACCGCTCCGCATTGTCAGATGCGTGTCACAGGACCGGTTGTTACACTCCATGTGTCCGTCTTGGTCCTGCAGGCTCTCGGGGAACATGGCATGGCTCATTTCAGTGATAAAGCCAAGAGTAAGGGCAAAGACTACTGCATCTTTTTCAACTCGCAGTGGGCCCGTCTACCTCAGGACCTCCACAAAGCTGTGAGTAAGCATTCATATTGTGCGGTGCATAATGATTTAAGTGTTTTGAAACTTTCATGAGATGTGGAAAAAGTCTACAGAACATATTAATGTTTTTTTTCTGGCTGTGTAGTTTTTGTGGGATAAGGTACCTTCTGTTTTTCCCCCCGCAATTTTTCATACAAAGGATTGCTAGCTTTTGAGATTACTTTTTTTGGGGGGGGGGCAGCAATGGGACATAATCAGATTGGTCTGGCTTGGGGGGCCCAATATCATATGCTTTATTGGGGCCCGAAATCTCTAGTGGCCCCCCTGCTGAGATGACTGGAGTACTAAATTCCTTTTAGAAATGTATGCGGTTGTTTGAGGGAAAAAAGCAAGCAGTTTGACTGAGGGCATAATGAGATTTACAGAAACCTAATTTTGCCTCTAAGAAAAAGGATGGACTGCTCTTAGCCCAAGACCAGCCTGATTTTGACACTGATCATAATGAGATGATGCATGAAGCGGAAGAGCCAGTTTCAGGTTAGCATATACGCTGTCTGGCTTTAATCACTTGTCAGGGAAGGCTTTGCGTTTTGAGAAATCAAATCAGCTGTAGTGCTGTCAGTGCTGGAGTCTCAGGGGCTTGTGAGTAAAGATGACAATGCGCTGCTAAAGACGGTAAGAGGTTTGTGTCCTTTTCCGTGCATCATGTGTGCTCTTGTGTGTTAGTGCGCTGCTAGTGCCACTGCGTTCTCTCTCTGCTTGATAGTTCCCAGATATCCTTTTACTCAAAAGGCTTGTCAAGGTCTGAATTCATGGTATCTGTCTCATCCGCTGCGTCATTGGCTGATAAATACTATGGCTGATACCTGTTGTGCTGAATCTGTATTGCTGGATATTTTAGGTAACCAGTGTTTTTCATAGTACATTTTGTAAGCAAATATTTTTCCTGTGTTCTGCAGTTCCCATAATCATTTTTCACCTTCTTTCTCTGAGTTCACCCTGGCCATTTCATCAATGGGCACAACTGGACATTTAATACATTGGTTTGCCAAAATGGCATGTTTTTAGGCTGGAATGGACAGGGGCAAGCCTGGAAATTACACCCATCTCTCATACTTTTCACGCCTTGGCTACTGGTCCATGGATAAACAGTCCCCTGGTAATTTGGCTATAATGCCAATGGGCAGTTCATCCCTGGACTGGGAGGAAGATGCAAGAAAACGACAGAGAGCCAGGGGCAGGAATGAAGTCGGCAGCCCTGGGTTTTTGAGGTTGCGTTGTTGCCTTCTGAGCTTCCTGTTAATTTCCCTAAAGAATCCCCTAAATTGTGTTTCAGGAAGTGTCTTGTATATTTATAGCAATGCATGTCTTCCCTGAATTGTGTCTCTTTAAATCATACATGTAAGCCTATAAAAAGTGTAATGACTGTTTTGTTAGTTGGTGATGACATGAGGGCCAATGTTAATTGCAGGTCTACCCACAAACAGGGTTCGACGTCTCAGAGCTTCAGTATCATGAACCTCTTAATCATAGATATTATTAAAGCTTGCACAAAGCAGACATTTTGTGTAATACAGTCAAATCTATTTTTGATCATCCAGGCAATTAATTAGGTTTTAGGCTGATTGCTTTTCATAGGTTCCTCCGCCTGAGGATTTCTTTCCTGTGACTCTTTCTGCGCATTCCTCAGTCCCGCCTGCAGATCCACGACCTGACGGCCTCCGTCCTGTGCTCATCCTCTGAGGTGCCCGAAGGGGGCTTTACCAACCGCATACCCATGGTCCTACGGGGCAACTGCACCTTTTACGAGAAAGTGAGGCTGGCGCAGATCAACGGTGCCAAGGGGCTGCTCATCGTCAGTAAAGACAGGCTGGTGAGGAAGCGGGATTATGGGCATCACGGTCTGCTGAAGCCGTCCCAGGGCTGTCAGGCAGTGCTGTCATAAGTGAATGAAATATAACTGTACTGAGGATCGTTCCCCCCCCCCCCCCCCCCCCCCCGGCCCGCGCGCTGGCCTCCGGGCCCCGCCCCGACGAACACAAGCAAGCAACACCACCCAGGCCCCCC
>JAODKE010000035.1:2197772-2222317 GCA_026779605.1 Mormyrus hasselquistii | reverse complement strand
ATATATATAATTTTTTATTTATTTTTATCTTTTCACTGCAACCGCAGTCTGATTCTTCTGTTTCTCATTAATGAGAGGCTTCTTGTCTTCAGAAGCCTGATATGAACTGTCCTATCAGTGCACTTCACACCTGCACTTAATGTTTCTCATTCCCTTTGAAGGTCACTTGATGTCATTCTCCAGTTCATGAGAAACTGTTGGATAAGTTAACAATCATCTCCGGCATTAAGAAAGTCGCTTCCGCCCTTTACCTGGATGGTTTCTGGTCGTTCCCAGTGTCTCCTGCTTCGCCTTAGTTTTGGTTACTGCTGTCTTAGACACTTTGAACCTGGAAGCAACCTGCTGCTCAGCGTAGCCTTCAGACAACATAACCAGGATTAAACCAGGATTAAAAATGCAGTTTCGTATAGAAACTCTAGAGTGGTCTCTTAATTTTTTCTGCGGCTGTATATATATAGACATGTGTTTTATGAAATATTTTGAACAAAAAAATCTGTACATGTGGGATGGAGGTGAACGGCTGGAATTGCTGCGTTCGCTTTTCACGAGGCTCAGCGTCCTGCCGTCATTCCGAACATGGATCAGTTGAGATGCTGTGGGATGCAGGATTCTGATGCAGTGAGTGGCTCTCCCTCTCCGGGTCCCGTAGGAGCGCTGACCATCCTCCTGCAGAAGGCTCTGGTGGGAGTCATCGAGCAGCCCGACTGCCAGCAGGTGTACGGACGAGGCCTCACGCCAAACATGATGTGTGCAGGTTTCATGGAAGGCGGCAGAGACACCTGCATGGTGAGCAGCGTGCGTGGTGAGCAGCGTGCGTGGTGAGCAGCGTGCGTGGTGAGCAGCATGCGTGGTGAACAGTGTGTGTGGTGAACAGTGTGTGTGGTGAACAGCGTGCTGGCGTTGCTTATTACTGTTCCTGTGGGCTGCAGATTATTTGGCCGTAAAATGATTCCTCTGGTCCTTTTTAAGATGGTTATGGTGCTGAGCAAGTCTTAGGCAAGCAAAAAAATGCTGTTTAAATGATCTTCATGTTGGTGTAAAACCATGATGTCTTTAAAAGTGTGTCCACTTAGCCATTTCCAAACCTCCCCTAAAGTCACCCAGTCTTTACAGTAACCATCTAACATTAACTTAACTTGTAATTTTTTTGACTCCACCACTAGCATACCTTGTTCAGCTAATCAATTCCTCACTGATTTCTTAAAATATTTTAATTAATTAATTAAACTGAGCTGGTGGTGAAATTTAACAAATACATGTAATGATTGAGGCGCCTCTGAGGAGAGGTTTGGGAACTGAAATGGTGTTTATGTAGCCATTCAAAATATCTGTTTGGAGAACAGAAGAAATTCTTATTAATTTTTGTTGTACTATTCTTAATTTGCATATGTTCTAAAGTCAAGTTGTGTTTTTTCTAAGCAAATACACACTTACTGTCCAGATAAATAACTTTAAGCCAGTGCGTCTCCTTCCTGTTCCTGCCCCACCCCCCCACCACCAGAGTGTTTTCATTCCAACCCACACAGCTTTCGACCTGCCACATTCATTATTACCCTCTTAAGGCCCATTTGAGCCCGATTAAGGTCGGGCTGGAATGAAAACATTCTGGCAGGGGGTCCTCCAGGAACAGGCAGGAGACCTATTGGTTTAAAGCATTTTCAGGTCCAGAGAATAAAAGTCCAGACCGAAATTTTGTTTCAGCCAACCAGTTGAGTATATAGTCACGGTCAAAGAGTTCTCAACTGGTTGGTTAATACGAAATCTTGTTCCGGATTTTTACTCTCTGGACATGAGCTACCCACCTCTGTTGACTATATACTTTTGCACAGCACTGCATATCCAAAGCTAAGTGTGAAACATACATACCATGAACTCAGCTATATGCACCTGGGTTTTCACTCCAGGTGTGCACTTGTACCTCCCAGTGGTACCCTGTGAAATCACGTTGGCAGGACCTAACTGGTGAAACATATGGGGTTTCAAGGGCTCAAGGCATCCCCCAAAGTTAATCATGAGCACCACCTAGTGGGGTCAGAAAATACAGCAAATGGTTCAGGAGGCTTCATTTGGCCGTCACTGGATTAGCCCCAGGCAACAGTGAGGTGTCCACTGGCTAAGGACGATGCTGACCGCACTTCCACTTTGCTGTAGGGAGACTCCGGGGGCCCCCTGGCGTGCCGGGAGCATTCAGGCCGGTGGTTCATCGCCGGGGTGACAAGTTGGGGTCACGGCTGTGGCCGGATCGGCTTCCCTGGAGTTTACGTTCGGGTCACCGCCATCAGAGAGTGGTTATCCCGCCAATTGCCTTTTTAAGGTTCACTCATGAAGGAGGCAGCATTAATCACGTATTCTGTTCCAGCCCTGAGCTTTGTTTGCTATTTTATCTCATGTCACATGTACCATCCGAGATTTTTTGTTGTTTTTATCAGAATATTAAGTGAATATCACGCACAACATTTAGGCTGTCAAAGGTTTATGGATAAAATCCTACAACGGAATGAACTTTCTGTTACAATATTTGTATTTATTTTGATATTTATTATCTAAATGTTCTAATTTACTCCAAATACAAAATTAACTGCAATTATTCAGATATTTGTAACCACATCTTCAGTGTGCTGGAGTATTTGTGTTGGTTCTGCATGACTTCTAGCTGAGCACCCAGTCTGTGTATTAGCCACGGTGATTTTTCTACTTGATGAAATACTAAATATGAATTTCAGTCAGGTCAGTACTAATGGAAACACAATATCCTCAGTATATTTTGTGGGAATGCCAAATTAAACTGCCTTCTATGGTTTAAATCAGTGATTCCTAGCCTTTTCTACAGTGAGCTACAGAATGGCTGGTGGTACATTCAGCTGACTGACCTGAGTCGCACTAAGCATATTTTGCAGATCAGGGTAAAACTGGAAGTTGTCAATCTCAATCACCCAGATAACGACCAGTAGTTTAAATAAAGGCCCAGCATTTTGAGAAGTCATAGGAACATAACATGTCACACAGCTAATGACTAACCCTAATATAACCTACTGGGTTTGTATACCTTAACGGAGGTACATCGCAAATTACACTGGTTACTGTTCCAGTATTGGCTAAAAGTTTTATTTAAATAAATTTTTTTACATAGAAAAATCACAGGCATGCCATTTGAATGCCGTTTTAACCAGCTTCCATGAATAACATGGAAAAATGTCCAGCATTACCACAGAAAGGTCATGAAACTTGTTTTGTTGATAAAGTCTTGTTTTTAATCAGCACCCTGATATTTAATATAACATTAAATATGAATCCCCCTTGATTAAAACTAGATTTGTTGAGCACACATGGTGATGTTTGGCATTCTTCTTTGGGGGACACATTAAACAACACAGGACTAGGTAGCAGACTCCCAGGTACACTCTGCGACGAGGCTCCACCAAAGCCTTTCCCGCTGCTTTAATTACAGTACTTATCCTCCTCTGTTCCAGGAGATGAAACAAAGGATAAGAGTAATCTTCATCACGAATGGGGGATAAATGTCCAATATGGGGCTGTAAAGGTCTGTGTGCTACTGCGCCGAACTCTCATCATCTGTGCAGTGAAAGGGGGTAGAGGACAGCGGTCTTCAGATGCGAGCCCGTTCCTTTTGCAGTCTGGAACTGTAGGTCTTGGATACGGTATTCCGTACGTCCAAGTACCGGTCCATGCACATGGCTATGCATTTCTGCAAACGCAATCGTAACGTTACAAACGTAACACTTTAGTATTATTATTATATTAATTGTACTACTACTACAGCGATAGCTATAAGAGATACCGTACCTGTTCAGAGTTATCCAGCGTCCCCCCAGGCTTGTCGATACACTTCCGAAAGCATTTGTCTGTCAGTCTCTGAAACATAGGATACTCGGTGTTCCATTAGGATTTATGTGAATCTCGCTCTGAGATTGTGTCAATAGTTCAGTTCCAATTCAACGTGTATACCGAAAAATAAAACCGAGGTATATCAACGGTTAGTAATAATGTAAATCGTATACACATGAAAACTGAAGTGGAATCAGAAGCGAGGTTAATGGATTACTAGTCAGAAAAAAGATGGTAGTTATTCAGAGTTATAAGTACAAACATACACATCTCAGTCATAGCACTACTGGGTTTACGATCACTTGCCATAATTCTGCAATTAATCCAGAACTGGGGTCCAGAAAGTTGATCGTACTTGCCTGCAGGAGCTCCTGTGCGTTTGCCATCGCAATCTGCACCTTCACTTGCTCCATTATGTGCTCCGTATCCATTTTACCTGATCCGGCGCTTGATGAGAAATCAGAACCAAAACCATCCATTTTCCCAACCGGGTTCCCCAAAGGCCAAATATGCTTCTCAAACAACCGATTTTACAGGAACACGTGAGCGCAGTAAAACCATGAAGCCGCTCGATGCCCTTGAAAAACGCCGGATATTGTGTTTGCGCTATTTCCGGACGAAAGGCAGCTTGGAACATGTAGGCTGTTCATCCGGAGAAACGGACACGCGACCTTTGAACGTTGATTATATTTCAATAGCTGCACCACTACACTTAATTTAAGAATTAGAGCAAAAAAAATCAAGTAACTCATTAAGTCAGTGATTCATCAAGCGGCATTTGGACGGAGAGCACATGGATTGGTTGTAGAGGAGGGTATAGAGTTGAGAAAATAACTTCGCCGCCTCGTTTTATGTGGTCCGAATGAATTCACAAAATGAAGAAAAAGAAACCAACAAAAATATTAAAATCATGTAATATGCCCTGAAGGGAACACTGATTTGAAAAATCCTGTATTACATTTTTTTACAATAAAAGTCCTTTTATACTTAATTTTTCCACTTGGGGAAGCACTAGTGCCAAAGGAATACATGCAGCGCCTCAGGAAAGATGCAGGAGCGACTGGGAATTAACATGAATGAAAGGGGCTGAAACGCAGCAGCACGTGCTTTTTTAATTGCAGTCGCCAGTGACTAGGGTAAGCCGCACTATAGTCAATCTGACATCCCTGTCATACATATTTAGTAATTAATTCGTTTAAATGTTAGCTCTAAGTGTATATTTTACACTTTATATTGAGTCATTTTCTTAGCGCGAATCATTTCTAAGCATAAATTATTTTATGAAATATGAATTGCTAACTGAACCAGGTCAGCGGGATGCATGGGCGCATATGACTTCTACGAAAGCTATTTGATCTTTGCACTTATGGCGATATCACCTCTACAGCTCAGTTAAGCGCACAAGTCAAGGGGGGTTTATTATCACACCAGCCTTACTCAGTACACCATATACAGCAGGCTGCTCATTCCTGCTACTGATGCTCGACCACCCGGCAGATTTTAGGTGCAGGCCCTTCAGTTATATCCGGTGTGTTAAATTAGGGCTGTAGCTACGTTCTGCAGGGCGGTCGAGCTCCAGGAGCAGGGCTGCATGGCTCACACGGGCATACGGTGACGCAAAATAACGCTCCCTGAACTGCGGTCCTACATACTGTGTATACATACATATACATGTGGTGAGTGACTTAGCAGGTTAACCTCTGTACCTGTGATCGGAAGGTCAAAGAGCACGGCGGTGTATGAGAAGACAAACATTCCGATGTACCTGTATTTGTGTAAATGGAAAATAAAGAATCAGAATCGGCTTTATTGTCATTCAAACCACTTGAAATGATAAGAACGAAACTCAATTTCATTTCAAGTGCATGGATAGACCGGAAAAGTGTGGGGGAATACACTGACACACAAAGCAAAAGTAAACAATGATGGGAGATGTAGGAATAACAAATAAATATCAAATATAAAGTACTGATCAATAAATAAATATGCGAGTACTGATCACAGTCGAATAACGGTGCAAATGGCAAAAAGTGACAAACTACGTCATCTCTGATATCACTGACATGGGTCTAGAGTGGACGTGACGTGCTTCTCTGGATAGAAACAGAAACGGTTACATTTTTGTGCATCTCTATTTCCAGTGTCAATGTCTAATTTAAGTCGCATATACTGTGCAGTATAACAAAAAGCTACGATGAACTTCTGGATGGTAACAGCAGAGGGAGCTAGAGGAGTATGACCGCATGATTGAGTCTCGTTAGTTGGGGGGATTTTGGAACTACAAACAAGCCGGGACCTCATTGCAAACTCATCATAAAGTAAAATTAAAAACAGACCTTTGACTCTTTGGGAGGTAGCTGAAGGCAGTAATAGATATAGCATCTTAAGACACAAGGGAAGACTTGGAGAATTAAAACAAGTCAGTGTGAAAGTGATTAGGGAGACTCTAATGAAGGTTTCCAAAAGCTTTCTCCAGCTTTATCCAGACATTATCCTCCAGCAGGTGCTGACGACTACAGGACTGCAACCTCACGCCTAAAGTCATGCTGACCAAGAATAAATGATCAGGTCAACTAAAAAAAAAAAAAAGCAGGAATCTGTAAATTCAGCTTTATGACCAGGAAATTAACAACTGCTAGGATCTAGAAGCTATATATGTGTACGGAGTTTCTAATGGAAATGTGCTGGCTAGAGAGGAAATGCTTAAATAAACCCCGATGTTAGAGGCTCCTGCCAAGATTATTGGAACAAGTTGTGCTTTGACATTCCTGTGAACCTGTCATTGTAAGTACAAATGCACAGGTCTGCTTGACACTGCCCAGGGAGAACAATGAAAGACAGTTCCTGGCAAGATATTGTCATGACAGGCGTTTCTGTTCAGTACCGAAACATTGTGGAATACAATACCAGCCTTTTACTCAGAGCCACTCACAATGTAGTCAGGGTGGGAGTAATTGCTGCAAACTGGGAGTATGTGTGTTAATGCTCAACAATGTAAACCCATTGCTGTGTTGGCTGGGAACCATGTATGTTAGCCATTGCCAGTCACAGCGTCCTTTAATGGGGATTTACAGGGATTAATGAAATGTCACCCGTAAGGCTTCCAGAACAAAACAACCTATATGAACAGTAAAGTAAATCTGACTGCCAGCTATGATTATGTCTGCCACTCTGGCGTCCGGATTTATGTAGAAGTCTCTCAGTTCTCAGTGTGGACATTGACCTTGTTAAAATATACTAAATCTATACTCCGGCACATTTTGGGTGACCCTGTGTAATGATTTTGTCTGTCTCCTTAACTTTAGGAATGGTGTTCATGCCTTTCGACTTGCATTAGATCCTAAGTCCCAAGGGCCAGTCTGAGGCACAGTGTGACTATTAATCAATAGCTGCAATGCGCGAGTAGGCTTATAGTAGTGTTTGAAAGTACCGTTAGCGATGAGAATTTTACCAGTTTACCTGATCCGGCGCTTGATGAGAAATCAGAACCAAAACCATCCATTTTCCCAACCGGGTTCCCCCAAGGCCAAATATGCTGCTCAAACAACTGATCTTACAGCAACACGTGAGCGCAGTAAAACCACGAAGCCGCTCGATGCCCTTGAGAAGCGCGAGTAGGCTTGTAGTAGTGCTTGAAAGTACCGTTAGCGATGAGAATAGCGTTTTATAATACAGGGAACGAAATAGGTGAAGCGAAGGTTGTGGTTTAGCTCTTAGCATCCTTCACGATAAAAAAACACGATTGACATGGTTCGCGTCACCCTGTAATAGTGGTGATGAAGAAAGGAGACTATCTGCAACCAGTCTAACTGAAGGGCGAATTATGATTTATGAACGGGAAAAGGTATGAATTTCAGATTAAATGCAGGTCCGTTATGCGAAATATTCAGACAACGTGAATGTCGAGCCTGCTGACAGTATGTATACAAAGAGCAAACAGTACTTCCAAAAATGATGACCTGCTTATGTCAAAGCAAGACAGGCAGTTAGAAGATGGATGGATGCTGTACAGTCACAATTAAAATATTTTTGAATGGCAGCTTGTACAAATCGAGGAGACATGAGTCTGGGTGATGAAATACTCCGAGAGAAGGTGGAGTGGGCACGGCCCCTGAAAGAGGATACGCGCCCTCCTGCAGCCGGCAATGTGGCTTTTCTGCTCCTGCTTCGCTGCCGCTCCCAAGTTCCATCCAGTTTTCAATTTTTGTAATTGGCGTAGCCACAAGAAACAGCCCAGTGATCATGTGTCATCGTCAGATATGCCAGTCAAAATAGAGCCTTAGGAATGTCTTACTTTCAAAATATCGTAATATGAGCGTGAAATAAAACCACTTAAACTGGCGACGAGCAACCTCACGTGGGGCCGGACCACCCACCCCAAATACCTACGTCACAAGCCGCTGCACAGATTATTCTAATTCACTTGTAGTAATAAGTGACATTATGCAAAAGCCTTGGCTACGCTTTGCTACTCCACCAGGAAAGTGTCGCCACAGTAGCTAACTGAAATAAAGCATGAGATGCGTTTGTTCTGCGGTATTTATCAAACAAGATTCCCTTCTACTGCGGCAGTTTGCCCTGCAGTTGTTTTATTTGGTACTTTTAAACGCTCCGGCCAGAATCCAAGCCTCGTACGATGCCTGTTTGCGACTAATGCGACATGCAAGCAAATGAACCGGCGAATTAAATGTCCGCACGGACTCAGGAATCGATAGAAAGACCAGGGGCGTGTAGCGGCCACGAGCATTTTGAAAAGTGCATTATTCCTACAGAAACCCCCAATCCGTTTCGTTAGCTGGCTTCCATTGGCAGGAGTCTCACGCTGGAGGAGGAGCCCGCTGTGAAGCATTAACTTGCGCTGGCACTGGCCTCCCAGTACAGCTCGCTCGACTGGCTCTGCGCGCTCCCCAAACCCACCGTGAGCCGCTGGCGGGTTCGCTGCGAGTCCCTTCGCTTTATCAATCAGCCCGATCGGCAAAACCCTGATGGGTGATCAGCGCATCCGTTTGGCTTTCGGAACCGACGCCGGACTCACCTGAAGCGCATTTATCCGCTCGATCGAGGCTACCGGCGGCGCTTCTGTGTCGCTCCGAAAATTCACTACAGCCCGCAGTTTGGGTGAGTGCGGTCTCGTTTCTTTTCGTGAGAAGGGGGACGACAGGTTTCTTTAGCTTTGAGAAAAGATCTGCCGTATAAGGATGGAAGTAGATCACCCCCTCTTCGTTTTGCGAGGAATTTCTGTAAGCGGTTCTCCTTTTCCGGACGGGAAAGTGGACACAAGTTACATTTGCATTAACTGGCCGCATGAAAGCCTTGGTTTTTAAGTATCGTTCTTTTTGAAACTTTTTAGTTGTGTGTAATGCAGTTATAAATGGGATTCTTGAGTGCGGGTAATTATTCCGTAGAAAATACCGCAATGTCATACTTTAGGCTCTACAGAATCTTATTGACTGATTATGAATGACACAGTATTATACGGAATGCTCTACGTTAATAAAACACAGGTCGGCCCCATAATTAACCTCGTAACTAAAACAGTAAAAGCAGAAAGAGTGTCACCGGAGGCGATGAAGCCCCAGTTTGTAATTATATTTGGTAATTGAGCTGCCTTTCCAGTGTGTTATTTCAGTCTAGCTTACTGCGATATACGTACTCTTGCTTTTAATATTGTACTTTTTATTTGTATAAATAGGTGTTTTTTAGTGTGTGTAGGTGTTTTCTATTATCTTCTAACATCTGAATATTTTATCTTGCGAAAATTCTTTTATTCACAATTACTTAGAACCGAACCACGTGCTGCGCAGACTTTGGATTAAAGTATTTCTGTTACATGATTGGTGCGTCTTTTGATCTGACTGGGGATCCGCTAACATTCAGATCTCAAAACTTGATACGGCGGTCGTATTTACATAAAATACTGAGGATGTTTGCGGTCCTCTCGAGCCAATATGATATCACGAGTTATTGGTATTACATGAGGTCTTGTTAAAATACTGATAAGTGCAGGAAGTGCGGCACACATGCACATCTTTCGTTACTGCTTTGTCATGTACGTCAAATTAAAATCGCATCAACACATAACTAGACCCAACAGCACGTCTGGCTGATATTTAGTTCCTATATAGCGTGTATAGATCGATCAGGGTATGGCTTCTGCTAAACCAGCGTTAGCCTTTAGTCCTAAAGTTATCTGGGGTCTGTTGCCCAGGGCATAATTTGGCCGGACTATAAATCATGGTTCTTGTTTTTATTTCTGTAACTTCTAGATTAAAGGTCAGTCTACAAGCCACATGTGCTGCTGCATCCCTAATAAGTGTGGATCTCCCTGGTTTAACTGAATGACCTAACAGGCAAAGAGTAACAATTTACACCAGCTGTTTTTTGTGGTTAAAGAGCTTTGCATGTTCAGAAAAAGGGGCTTTATTGAGCTTGCATTTCCTTTTTCCCCTTTGAATATAACTCCCAACACCCTTGGCAAGCTGTCAGATTCTTTCTATATTTAAGATAAGGTGTAGTGCAGGGGTGTGTGCGTGTATATTATCGCAGCATGCAGTTTCCTGATTAGTTTTTTCTTTCCTTTTTTCTCCCTCCAGTTAGATCGACAATGTCTGTGAGCAGCCACGAGAACCGGAAGTCCCGATCAAGTTCTGGATCTATGAACATCTATCTATTCCACAAGGCGTCGCATGCAGACAGCCTCCTGACGCAGTTAAACCTTCTGCGGAAGCGCTGCATCTTCACTGATGTGGTACTGCAGGCCGGCAACCGCGTCTTCCCCTGCCACCGTGCCGTGCTGGCCTCTTGCAGTCGCTACTTCGAGGCCATGTTCAATGGGGGGCTCAAGGAGAGCCGGGATGCTGAGGTCAACTTCCATGACTCGCTGCACCCCGAGGTGCTGGAGCTCCTCTTGGACTATGCCTATTCGGCCCGGGTCATCATCAATGAGGAGAACGCCGAGTCTCTCCTGGAGGCAGGAGACATGCTCCAGTTTCATGACATCCGAGACGCGTCGGCTGAGTTCCTGGAAAAGAACCTGCACCCGTCTAACTGCCTGGGCATGATGCTGCTGTCCGACGCCCACCAGTGCGAGCGGCTCTATGAGCTGTCCTGGAGGATGTGCCTGGCTAACTTTGCGTCTCTCTTCCGGACTGAGGATTTCCTCCGTTTGCCCAAAGACAAAGTTCAGGCCCTGATTTTCAGCGAGGAGCTTGAGGTGGAGGATGAGAGTCTGGTGTACGAAGCCGTCATTGCCTGGGTAAAGGCCGACATTGAGAGGAGACATAGTTACATCCCTGAGCTGTTGCGATTTGTACGACTTGCCCTGCTCCCGGAATCGTACCTGCTTAAGAATGTTGTATCGGAGGAGCTAGTAATGGGTCACAAACTAGGTCGGGAGATAGTCGATGATGCGGTCCGTTGCAAGATGAGGATCCTGCAGAATGAAGGCGTTGTCACCGGCTTCTGTGCCAGACCACGGAAGGTTAGTCAAGCACTTCTGTTGCTGGGCGGTCAGACATTCATGTGTGACAAGGTTTACATGATAGATCATAAGACCAAGGAGATTACCCCCAAAACGGACATCCCCTCTCCTCGGAAGGAGTGCAGCGCCTGCGCCATTGGCTGCAAGGTGTACGTCACCGGTGGCAGGGGCTCCGAGAACGGGTCCTCCAAGGATGTGTGGGTTTATGACACGCTTCACGACGAGTGGTCAAAAGCCGCTCCCATGATGGTGGCCAGGTTTGGTCACGGATCTGCGGAGCTCGATCATACCTTGTATGTCGTGGGTGGCCATACGTCGTTGGCTGGCTCCTTCCCGGCTTCCCCGTCGGTGTCCCTCAAGCAGGTGGAGCAATATGACCCTCAGGGGAACAAGTGGACGTTGGTCGCCCCACTGCGGGAAGGAGTGAGCAACGCTGCCGTTGTAGGGGCCAAGAACAAGCTTTTTGTGTTTGGCGGCACCAGCCTCAACCGGGACAAGTTCCCTAAGGTCCAGTGCTTTGACCCATGCGTGAACCGCTGGACCGTTCCTTCCGTTTGCCCTCAGCTCTGGCGCTACACCGCTGCCGCTGTGGTGGGCAGCCACGTCGTCGTCATCGGTGGCGACACGGAGTTCTCTGCCAGCTCCGCCTACCGCTTCAACAGCGAGACTTTCCAGTGGTCTAAATTCGGGGACGTCACGGCCAAGAGGATCAGCTGTCACGCTGTTGCATCCGGCAATCGCTTGTATGTGGTCGGGGGATACTTCGGAGCACAGCGCTGTAAGACCTTGGACTGCTACGACCCATCCACAGACACATGGGACAGCGTTACCAGTGTGCCGTACTCTCTAATCCCAACAGCGTTTGTTAGTACTTGGAAGTATCTTTCTGCATAGGAGTGAAACAGCACCAGTCTTGTAAGTAGTTTCGTTGAATATTGTGTTGCGATGTTTTATACCTTTGAGAATTGTGTCAAAGAGGCTGTCTGCCTGTCGGTGAATTCAGAACAATCTTCTGTGTGTAAATGCCTTTTGCTGGTTGGGGGAAATCATAGCCTCCATCAAAGCATTAAATCATGTTTTCCAAATCCTCTTAGTGTGGCAAAAACAGGGAAAGGAAGTTAGATGACAAAATCATGCAATCCAATCATGAAGGAATCTTGGGAATGTCATGTTGGACTTGGGGCTTGTGTGGTGTTTACCTTTCACGTGGGCTGCGCTGATCTGCGCTGCTGGCCTTCCTGTTGAGCACGGCTTATGGGGGGGGGGGGGGGCTGGCTGGGTGACAAAGCCTTTGATGTTGAAAGTGGGGTACTGAACAAGCGGTTTTTTGTTAGAGTTACAGTGTGGAATGCAAGGTAATTACACCGGTAATTACAGTGCAGATACTACAGCATAGGACTCTGGAGAAGAATTAATGGATCACTGCTTGCATAAAGGCTGTTAGGTGTGTGAAATCCCCCAGGGTACAGGGTAGGAGTTGAATGCATTTATTCGTTTAGTTTTTTTTTTTTGTGGGCAGGATAAAGCTTTAAATTGGCCCAGAGAGTCGGTGGGATATTGAGGGTGTTTGGAAGTGGACACAATTTATTGTCTCCCTCCCCCCTTTTTGCCTGTTGTTGTGTCTTCAGCTGCCAGGTGTGGCCCCTCATTCAGTGTTTTTAGGGGGGGAAAAAAACAAAACACCTAAATGTGTGAGTTGGAAGCGGCTGTTTGTTTACTGTAGCTGTGTGTCAGTGGGAGTCACCATTCAGGGTCCTTCATAAAGAAGCTGAAGGTGCACTGGGCCGCTCTGCTCGCCAGGCAGAAGCTTTGCTGGGCGGGAGCAGCTGTTTGAACAGCGGGGTGCGGAGGTGCTCTAAGCCTTCGGACAGCCTCTGGCGCTTTACGGTGCCTCTTTGCTCCTGGTGAAGTCGCCGGCTGCTCTGCTGCAAGCTCTCTCCTCTACTCTGCCGCATGTGCCGGGCCTCTTCCGGAGGCTTGTTTGTCCAGCATGTCAGATGTTGGAGGAATGGAGGGAGAAGCTATATTTTGCACTCTTTGGCAGCCAAGAGCGGCAAACCTAAAAATATCCATTGCTCCCAGAGTTTCCAAGCCAGGGTCAGAGGAGAAGCTGGCCGTCTCTGGACCCCCTGGCTCGGCCCGTTTATCGCCACGTCACCCCTTGGTGTGCCTCACCTGCGCTACGCGGGCGTCCTGTGCGGTCGTTGGCCTTTTACTTTTCACCCCCAGCGAAATGCCTCCTGTCTTGAGGATGAAGATGTAAATGAAGTTCCACCTGGGGAGTGTTAACTGGGAGTCAGCAGTGTTCAGATGCATTTTATCTGGGTATAGAATTTCCTTTGTGGCTTTTTTTTTTCTTCTTCTTTCTAACTCTGGTCTTTGAACTCCGCGCACATGTGCGTATTGGTTGTCCTCCTCCAAATTCTTACCAGAATAAGCAGCCTGAAAAAGAAATATTTGTTCTGGTAAAAGCAAGCCTGTCGTGGTCTGCCCCTGGATGTCCGATAAGATGGACACTTAAAAAATGCAAACGGTCTCAAATATCCGAGCAGCTGCCGAATGGAATCGATGGAGGACCTTTCCTTAACGTCTGTGTGTTTGATGGGCCTCCTGTTTGATTTGTTGGGTTTCCTTGGTGGAACGTGAGCAGAGGCCGGATTAGCAGCTGAGCTGTGACCGTCTCGGCGTGTCCTGGACCTGGCTTCTCCTGCTGCTGTAAGGCGAGATGCCGGCTGGGCTTCCTCTCCCGCCTTTCCTGCCGTCTCGGCCGGGATGCGGAGTGCGGGCGGCGGAGGCCCATTTTAATGAACAGAGCCCTCGGCGCGTGCAGCGTTTCACAGCGGGATGGGGTCAGAGGTCACAGGCCCACGCCGGTTTGCCTTCCGCGCTCCCCCTAGAGGGGGAGGGGCGTCACGCGTATCGCTCAGCGCTAATGTTTTATTAATGCCCCCCCCCCCCAAAAGGCAGTTGAATGAGCCATTTTATGACACCTGTGCTCTTCTGTGACACTCAGAGGGCCCCCATTCTGCCTCAGTGTCCCCAGAGAAATCGACTTGCCTGATTATAGCCTTAAGCGTGGCTTAATTTGCATAAATCTAATCGTGTTTTTTTTTTTTTTTTTTTTTTTTATTGCTCTTACACTCTTTGTGTCCACTGGTGGCCAGAGGAGAAGTTGCTTAAAATCTGAATGGTGGTGTCACTTTAATGTGATTACAAGTAGAACGTTAACGAGCTGTCAGCTTCATTTAGCATTTAACATCGTTACTGCCTCCTCCAGGGCGGTCGGTGTATATGCTCCGTTGTGTGTTTGGACCATTTAGCTAAAAGGCTTGAAAAGCGTGAGTGTAATGCTTTTAGGCAGTTGGCAGTGCCGGTCTGTTTGTGGTGCCTTGACCTTAGTTGCCAGACTTTGCGCACCGAGACTCTGTGACATGCTCTCGGGAAGCCAGCTGTTGGATTTACGTGTCCGGAGATTCGTTTTGGATTTGGCAAGTTCATTAATAAATATCACTGTGCTTTGGGTGCCTTGTGAGGGACGGGGAGGTTGAGCGGCCTTGGATGAATGGTGGGGGGTTATGGGTAAGTGTGTGGGGTGGGGTGGGGTGGGGGGAGGCAAACAGATGTATTCAGGGTCGCCCATCTGTAAGCCTGATTATTCCGGCTGAGCGGCTAGTTGCAAGTGAGGCCAAGTGACCTTGCTGAGGGGTCACGAGCGCTGTTTGGGGCGTCTGGGGGGGGCGGGGCTGTCTGTCCAATTCACTAATAAGTTGGATAAGCGTAACTGAAATGGCAGCTGTCTTTCAACCGTGACGATGGCATGATGAGCTTTGGCGATGGATTACAGCCCTGGTGACACGATGTCGCCGTCGCCGTCGCCGTGGCCGCACACACCTTGGTGTGCGGAGAGCGGGGCCTTAACTCATCGCTAGGCAGCGATCCGTGTCGCCTGTGGGTGTGACCGCCGCGCACAGACCTGAAATTCAGGTTCCGATTGGAATCTGGGCAGCGGGTCAATGATGTGACAGGACGGGGAACTGGTTTATCTCGTGTCGCTCCTTTTCCCGACTGGGGCCGTGTCACACCATGAGAGAGTCCCCTTTCATGCTGCGGTAGATATTGGCCGAAACCTCGACTTCACTGGAAACGCAGGGTTGTGAAACTCAAAGGTGTGTCAGCGCCGTCGTCGTAAGATGTGTGACATGCAAATACTCCGACATCCCTTCTGTGTTTGCGCTGAACACTACAAAGGAGCCTGAAACTACAGTTATTAAGAACCCTGAAGTGCAGACGGGGAGGGGAGTATTTTTAATTTTGCCGTGTAAGAGTGATTTTTAGATCATCAGATGTTGAGTGTTGTAGTCCGTGTGCAGTGTCCGTGTGCAGTGTTAAATGGCAATAATGTGCTCTGCCTGAGTGCTTTCAGTTCAGGTGTGACCATTTAAACAATTTGCAGCCATTTAAGTAAGACAATCGGCGTGAAACATTCCTGCTTGGTTAAAATATTCCTAATAACTATTAAAAGTGTAGAAGAGAAAAGGCAGCTGTAAATGGTTTTCTTCAAACCTGCCTTTCCAGGTTGTGATTCATGCACTTTTTATAACAGCTGCTTATTTTTAAGTTAAACACCACAAATTATTACAAATAATATAACGCATGTGACTTGTTTGTTTTAAGTGAGGAATTATGGCCAGTTTTCTTAAATTAGGGAATTTTTCATAGTGGAAATTCCTGAAGTTTTCCTCGTTCCTGACCATCTTCCCTCTTCTTTCTCACACCCACAGATCGGTAAATCCGCATGGAATGTGCTTCTGCGCCCCCCCTTGCCGCCTGCGGAATTCCAGGGGGTGTATGGAGATGCAGTGGGAGAGATGAACCCCTTCCCGCTCTGGGGATCGCACCAACCTTGTGCCGGATCTGCTCCTTCAGTCAGGAGGGAAAAAGAGGAACCCGCCCCCCTCCCCCCCGATCTGTTTTATATTTGTTCTTTATTTGAATGTGTCTGTTTCCACGTTAGCGACTCTGAGCCGCCCCCCTGGTGTGAAGTTTATGGGGGGCACTGAGTCTGCCGGGTATGTGCCCCCCTGACCTGAGACTGTCGGAGGCTCCTCTGGCCTGAAGCGGGGCGCACCGTGGACACACATGGGGGGGGGGGGTGTTCCAGGCCACAGGGGGTGCCTTGCCCACCCTCAGATGAGCGCGATGTGTTGGAGGAGACCTGCTTGCTAAGGGTGGGGGGGCAGCTAATTTTAAGCCAAATGGCTTTAAGAAGGTTTGCCGGTGCCCAGGAGAATGACGGCTGTGGTTAAACCAGTCCACGGTTAACCGGCTCGATAGCGGTCTGATGCTTTGTGAAGGGTTTCGCTGCTTTCTGAGTGAAGCAGATGCGCTGTGAGACCCAGGCCACTGTCGTTCGCCAAAGCCTCTCTCGTACTTAACGGTATTTATATCTCTGGACACAAACTGGCTTCTGTTTTTGGTGTCTAAATCCATCTTCTATCTGTGCTAAAGTAGCTATGCAGAGAATGTTGGACACATGAATGAAGTTTTTTATTTGTGTGTGTGTGTGTGTGTGTGTGTTTAACTTTGTAATGTCTGGATGCACAGGGTTTTTTTTCCTGTCCCATTTATTCACTTTTCTTTACGCCTTGACTACTGCGTTAAACCAGAATTAATACTGTAAATATTTGCTGTATGTTGCTGTATTGTGATGGTCTGACAGCTGGACCTATCGGTTAAAAATACTGGACATATTTACAGCGTTAAGATTGTTGTACTCTGGAAATGTGGAGTGTGTCTGTCCAAGACCTGTTTACTTGTCTGTTTATGATTTTAGCTTCTTCCTCTACATGTCTTGTACAGTCTTATTTTGCAGTCCGTTTTGCACATTGGTTAGACTTAGTCTTACTTTTAATATTTAATACTTTGTTCCTTGAGCGACATGAATGATCGTCTC
Source organism: Mormyrus hasselquistii (assembly GCA_026779605.1). Lineage (NCBI taxonomy): Eukaryota > Metazoa > Chordata > Actinopteri > Osteoglossiformes > Mormyridae > Mormyrus > Mormyrus hasselquistii. The sequence goes on along the minus strand of JAODKE010000035.1, from coordinate 2,205,038 downwards.
ATATGGCACGTCTCGCTGAATGTCTTGCCCCAGTAATGGTCTGTTGCTGGGCCTTTCAAGGGCCAGATGGTCTGATGACATGAAATCTTTCTGCTTGCTGTCCAGGTGGCAGTCTGATGCCTGTGTTGGAATAGTTTTCCTGTCGCAATATTAAACTTTTGGAGAGGACTACAAAAATGAGTGATTTATTTCATTACATCTGTAGGAATTTGAGTTAATCTAAACTCCCTCACATAGCTGTCAGGCTCAGAAATGTATCAGAAAGATGAGGTTGTTTTTTTTTTTTTTGTTCCCTACACGGGAGCTTTAGAATTAGAATTTTAGAAGTGATTAATTGTCATTGCTGACACACCACAGCGCACAACCACAAAATGTGTCCTTTTGCATTTAACCCATATGCGACATTTTGATTCTCCTTCTCCTCTTCTCTCCATGTCATGCACCATTTTGTATAAATTCGTTTCAAGTGCTTTGGGTCCTCTATAGAAATTGAATCGAAATAAATGAAACGGACGAAGTGTATGTCAGCAAGGAAGCAAAGTAGATGCTGTTCTACATGCTAAGCTTATGTTTTTGCTTTTTTCTTAAAAGAACAAAGGATGTAGCCCCCCCCAGTCCCCCGTCGGTCACACCGCCTAAAATGAAAACCAAACCCCGCAGCTCCAGCCCCCACTCCTTGTGAATACACGACTTGCACCAGAGTCCATAGTCCTTCTGGTCCCCCACTAAAGATCTGACCTGCTTTTATCACTTGCAGTAAGGAATCCCATCAGAGTTCGCCGTAGTCTAAAGGAGTGTTGTTAATCCCGGAATGACCTTGAAGCGATTGCATGTGGAGATGTGACCCACCTCGGCTTCCACAGGAATCTGACACACCTCTCATTACTCCAAGCCTCACGCTGAGGATTCGCCGTAGGTCTGGCCAGGATGCTCCTTCCCTCAAAGCGAAACGGTGTCTCTTCTCCATGCTGCATTCCAGCTGAACGCCAGGGGCAGACTGGGTGACGTTTCGGGGCGAGACGCGAAAGGTGAGACCAGGCGCTGCTCGCTCTGCCTTGGGGGGGTGCACTTCCAAACAGACTTGGACATACGGTGTGGCCCACTGGTCCCTGAGGGGACCCTCCCGGGGGGCGGCGACAGACGGAGGAAATGGAGAACAATATGAGTCAGTGAAGTGGGCCCTTCTGCCGCCGTATCTGATAACCGTAAACAGTCACCGAGATTCTTGGGAAAAAAAAAGGAGAAAGGAAGTGTCGCTGGCTGCCGTGTTATCGGCGAGACACGCTCTCCCCTCTCGCCTCCCTCATGGCACCTCCCTGCCGTAAGAACCAGGGCCCGTGAAGCGGCTGACGGCTGCTGGTCGTGTCAGACTGGTGAGGCCTTGCCAAGAAACACAGCTGTGCACGATCTCAGAGTACGGGAGCGGAGTAACCAGAGGACATCTGAAAACAAAGTGGAACCAGTTCTGACTATCAGTGATGGGTAACCTGCACACTGGGCCTCCTCCACTCTGCCATCCGGTGAACACGTTTTCATTAATCTGTAAACTGTCGTATTTTAACACCTGAATGTATTTGCTAATTCACCGAGTATATCCAGTGAGCGGTGGTTTTGCTATAAACAAAATATGGCAGCAGATAAATAATTCATAGCTCTGAATTTATTGCCAGCGTGCAGCAGGTAATTTAGGCTGAAATAAAAAAAAAAACAAAGGTAAAACGTGTCATCCAGCATAAAAAAGAAAACCGTAAAAACCCTTAAATTTGATAAGCACCACAACAATAGTCCAAAAGAACCCTTCCTGCTTAAAAGTTACATCATTATTTTTGGTGAATGGAGCCCATTCACACACACACTGTATTTAATAACGATTCAAACATGCAGAAGAAGGAGAGACATCTCATTTTCAAAAAGAAATCCGGAGCCGGGTTATGGGGACGATGAGCTTTTCAATGGACCCATTGTTACGGGAAATATCAGGCTGGCTGTTTCAAACCGATTCCACCGGCGGCACAATAAAAGGGAAAAACAGCCGTTTGGCTTTCGGCATCATACAAAAGCAAGAAGCAGAGCGGCGCATACAGAAGGAAAGAGATTACAGGGCTCTGAGGACAAGGGGCAGTGGTCCGTGCTGAGGCTGTGTGTGTGTGTGTGTGTGTGTGTGTGTGTGTGTGTGTGGGAGAGAGAGAGAGACAGAGAGACAGACTACGCGGAGGGGGGGGGGGGAGTCACGTTTGTTCTGACCCTGAGGAAAATGAGGCCAGGGTCTGGAATGGGCCACGCAGCAGCGACATGGGTCTGCAATGCTGAGACACACAGCTGCCCTGGAACACAAAACTCCCCTTAAATCAGCTCGGCTACCTTCTGCCAGCCCTTACAAGGCACACGGGCAGGGGGGGGGCGGCTCTGGCCTCCGGCCTCCAGTGAAAAACAAAGTGAGCTCAGGTCTTAAACTACTCAAACCAGACAAGGACAACTGGCAGATTTCATTACACTGGAACAATGCATCATAAAAAGTACCCTGGGTAGCATATTGTTGTTCAGGTACCTGTGTACATAATATAAATGTCTGAAACAAAAAAGGCTACATAAAGGCTGGGGTGGGGGCAGTTGGGGGCGGGGGCACAGATTCAAACCACGTTCGGTAATGCAGGTAACGCGAATGTTAGCATTTAATCCACGGACCACGACGGAGTTGGGAAGCCCTGGTCTTTGGCTGCCGCAGTGGCCCTGGCTGTAGCACGTGCGTGATCGGTCTGGACCGGCGCCTAGCGATCGCAGACAACGTGCTAAACCACCAGCGCCTTGCAGCACTGGCAGGCACACGCCAAAGCTCTCGCTGGTGGATCTGCGGCGCCTCTCGTGTCGGCTGTCCTCCCAGTGGGTCAGGCTAAGATGCCACCGGGCTCCGCCTACTAGCAGCAGTCGCCATGGTGATCCCTGTGACTCCACCTCCTCTGTGCCTCTGTGTCTGCAGTGCATGATGAAGTGGAGGTATTACCCATTATCTTGGGAGCCCTGGCTGGAACATGGGAGGGGCGGCGCTACCTATTTTCTCTTCGACACACTTTCTGCCAAAATTATATGTCAAAGTAAACGTTTAAAGCAGTGTTACAGCAGTCTGCAAGCCAGCAGTATGAAAAGGCAAATTGGTTTTAGAACCAAATGCTCAAATAAAGGCTGTGCAATTAGAGTACAACTGAACGTAAATCCTTTCCTGCTGCTTTGAGGTGTCTCCGGTCTGTTCTAGCAGCCTGTTTCTTGGCAGAGTGCAACATGGATCCTATTCTTAGTGTTCGCAGGCAAAGTGCCGCTCGCGCAAATTAGCGAGTGTTTGTCAGGGACCCGGTCACAATGGCCCGTGCAGCCGGGTCGGCACGGAAAGCTTAATAGCTGTTTACACAATAGGATAATTACACAGTAACTGTAGCAGGCAGACGGCACTGTGGAGACATGGATCATTTTAGGCTAACGGGGCTGCAGTAGCCGTCTTGGCTCGGCCTGAGGTCTCTGATGTGCCGCTGCCTCCTTAATAAGCTCAGGTGCAGGCACAGCAACCGCTAATACACTTATGGGGGGGGGGTAATTGCTACTTGTCAGTCAAACATCGGCTCATTATTTTACAGAGATTTGTCGTCTCTGAGCTCACTGGTGCCCTAGAGACAAAAAGAGAAGGCCTGGTATATTCAGCACCCAATAGAAACCTGCCAAGCCCCAAGAATCTAAAGTTGGGACCCCCCCCTTCTGCTGAGGTTGGTGTCACACAGCAAAACCAGAACACTGAGGTCGACCCGGACCGGGCCACACAGCAGCGGGGGGGGCAGGGAGTGCCGTGGGGCCACGAACATTCCCAGGACAATTAAAACGTTTGCCCTGATGATACAAACCAGGGGGAGGATTAAAGACCTGTGCTGCCCTCCCCACATGCGTTCATACAGAAATAATGGGCTTTTGTTTGAAGACAGTGGGCTCATTCACTTCTCCGCAGATTCACATTAGTAAAACAGGAAATAATTCCGAGTTGGGGTGGAAAACAGGAGCTGAAGGCTTTGCCCTGAGGGCGCACCAGACAAAGGCAGGCTCCGATGTCAGAGCCATTATGATCGAGTTTCCGAAAGCTCCTGGCAGGGGTGAGGGAGGGGGCCATTCAGTGCTCCCAGAGATGGCATTTTGGCACACGTGCACAAAATATGAATTATTAAGTCGCGTCTGCTTCTGATTAAGAAGGCACTGTCAAAGGGCTAGACTTAAAGCTGTCGATGCGGGTGTACAGAAGGCACAGCTATGACCTCATCCTCATTCTCCATCACATCCATTTCTGTAGCTTTAGGTGCTAAATATTACAGCGCTGTGCAAAAGTCTTAGACAGTCAAAGGAAATGCTGAAAGCTGATTATAGTTGTAATATAGTTGGATAGTAAGTGTATATTAGACCAGAGAAAAAGTACATTTTGACATTAAAATATACACAATAAAAACTAATAGGGATGTCTTGTTCTCCAAAAAGATCCTGATATCTTCTTGGGCGGCTTGATGAAGCCCGCTTCAGCTCAAAATCCTCTCCTCAGGGGCGCCCCAGTCATTCCGTGTATTTGTGAAATTTCACCACCAGCTCAATTAATTAACTAAATAGGTTTTAGAAGTCAGTGTCGTGTTGATTAGCCATGTGAGCTGTGCTAGTGGGTGAGCCAAAAAATAGGTGTATTGGGTGGTTACTGCAAATGCTGGGGTGATTATAGGGGTTTGAAATGGTTTAGTTAACACGCTTTTACAGACATCATATAGTTGTATACAGGCATGAAGGTCATTTAAACATAATTTTCTTTAACTGCCTGAAACTTTCACAGTACTGTACTTTTATATTATCATTATATTATCATTGTACATCAAATATACTACTTTAATGCCTGGTGCTGGTGACATTGCAAGATGATGTTTTTAATATTAATCATTAGGGCTGCTTTCTAATTAAGGAGGAAAAGACAAACTACAAAGTAGAGTACAACCTCCGATTGCCTGATATGTGAAATCCCAAAGGGGTTGGGGGGTAATTAAAGACCAAAGTGGAGGGGGCGGTGGCATAAGTGATAGGTACACTGAGCAAATGAAGGGCAGAAGAAAGAAGTAGTTCTGGTGTCTTTTTACATTGCCGTACTGTAGCTCTGCATCAATACAATGCCCTGCATGAAAATCAGTCTGAAATGACCCCCTTAACTGAAATGCCCCTGTCAACTGAAATGCCTCCCTGTTACCTAAAACATGTTCCCTGCTCCATAGGGCTTGTGTAAAACAGATGCGTTTCATTTCTGCATGAGAGCTGCCGGTCGTAACTGCAGCACAACACATCGAAGTTTTATGGGATACCGGAATTGAGGAGGGGCCACGGTCTCTCCCAAACCCATAAACTGTTTTTATAGGCCGTTCCCTCGCCCCTTATCATAGAGCGGCCAGTCAAAGGAAAAGATTAAAAACAAACAGCGACAGACGACTCCCAGTTCTTGGAACTCTTTGTCAGTTTGCCGGCGTTTATGGATCCCTCAGCTGGCAGGAGGCCTCGGTGGGGAACTCTGCTCTCAATAAATATCTAAAGAAGGTTCCAGAACTTCACAGCTTTGGCGTAAAGCAGGGCCGGCCATCCTGCTCTCTGAACCTGACACCCACGCCCATGCTGACTCAGAGCTGCACAAAGGCTGTTACACTCATGCCAAATGTTTATTTTTTATAGTAAGATAACAGACACCCTGCCTGCAGAGATGGTGCTGGTGATTTGCTTTGATAATAGGCCGCGCTTTGCTGAGACAGTATTCCTTACCCCACCGTTAAGCAGTCAAATTATACTCGGAAGACTGAAAGGCATTTAGTTACCACATAGCTGGTGTGCCAGTGGCGTTATTTTGGATGCAGTGAGCATCGCACTGGGAATTCCTCTCCTTAGGTGACAGGCTGATTTCTCTGGCTGGGAGCTGCTAGGGAAGCGTTGAAGGTTCATCTTCAAAGTTATTTTTGTCAACACTGTGGGAGTCTGAGGGCATTAAGACAGCCGTAAAGCACGTGTTCGAAAGTGAATCTTATCCCCTTCCCCCGAAGCCCTAAAAGAGTTTTTGAAAGGAAGGAGTACCACGGAGAATGCACACAGAAGGTCACCAGGCAAAACACAAGCATCCCAGCAGAGCTGCCCTTGAAGGCATTAGCTAAACAGGCCCCCAGACCATTATTTGGAGCAGAGGTTTAAGGCAGGCCGCACGCTGATGTGGCAAGCAGATTCAACATCCTTATTATGCAAACTTCAGAGAGATTTTATAGCCTTTGCCATTTTTCATTATTTCACTATGTATTTCAAAAGGCATCTAGTTGTCTGTATACATATGTACAGTACCAGTCAAAAATTGGATACACTAACTGAAAATCATTTGTTTTTTGAACAAGGTAACATGATTGAACCGGTGCTCGTACGTGTCTTTCCTCCATTTGGCTAGCAGTTTCTGCTGGTCCTCCCTTTGGTGTTGTCCTAGCATATTCAAGTACCTGCTCTTGTGGCTCAATGGGCTGAACCTCTGTGCTGCGATCAGAAGGTCACTGATTCAATTCCGGCCTCAGCACATCTGTGGGTCCTTGAGCGAGGCCCTTAACCCCCCCACCTCCATAACCCCCAGCTCCTTAGAGACTGGGTAGCTGCCCTTTTCAGCCAGCTTGCTCTCACCTACAGAGGGAGGTGTAAAGAGGATTTCCCCACAGGGATCAATAAAGTTTCTGTTCCTCAGTGGTTCATTGTGGCTGTTTCCCTGTGTTGCTTTGTGATCATTATTTGTTGTTACCCTGTGTTAGTTACTGTAGCTTCCTTTGTTGCCCCCTAGCTTTGCTATTGTTGTACCCGGTGTTGCCCCCTAGCTTTGTTATTGTTGTACCTGGTGTTGCCCCCTAGCTTTGCTATTGTTGTACCCGGTGTTGCCCCCTAGCTTTGCTATTGTTGTTGTTGTTTTGACCCCTCGCAATCCCTTAATTAATTTCTGGTTCTCCCTTTTTGTTCTGTTTTGTTAATAAAATCACTGTATGGATCATCTCTCCTTCGCCATGCCCCACCGTAAGAGAATGACATATGGGACAATGCTGGATTGGTACAGTAAGAACCCTAAGCACACCTGGAGGTTATGTAAGTACTGCATTTTCTTGTGAACAAGGAAAGAGATGGAGTGCCGTGACAGATGACCTGGCCCCCACAATCACCCGACCCTCCCCCCCGCTAAACACCAAATAACCGCGCTGACCA
>JAODKE010000035.1:2161354-2183927 GCA_026779605.1 Mormyrus hasselquistii | reverse complement strand
AAGAAGAAACAAAAGGGCACAGGGAGGAGGGAAAGGATCGTGGGCGGGGGGGGGGCGGGGGGGGGGGGGGGGGGGGGAAGGGGGGGCGGGGGGGGGGGGGGGGGGGGGGGGGGGACCCACCGACTGCTGGCTGTTTCCCATCTCCCTCAGCTGGGGGTCGGACCGGGTCCTCTGACTTCTCTCCTTCGACCTGCTCTCCCACCCAGGACCTGCCTTCCTCATGCTTCCCCCTTGAAAGGGGGGGGGGGGGAGACACAGGACAGGACAGAAGATACAGTAATTGTTCTGCAGGGGCCCGTCCCAGCGGCAGAGAGCGACAGCGTGCAGCATGTGGCACCAGATGGTCCCCCCTCTTACTTTTGCTGAGGGAAGTGGGAAGGCTGTCGTAGCTCCCCGAGGTCTCGGCTTTGCAGGGCAGCCCCCCAGGACTCTGGCTGCTCTCTGCCTCCAGAGGCGCCTCTCTCCTGCCCGACAGGAGCAGCTCTTGTAGGCTCTCAACTGGAAGAGAGCAGGAGACCTGGAATCAGAGCTCAGGTCGTCTGGCGGATGACCTCCCCACTGTAGCTGGCTCTATCACACCATTAGATTTGTAATTCAAACAGGCAGGTTTAAAATACCTGATGCACACTTTATACAAACCCGTGAGAAATGGCTGGTGTGTGGCTGTGGTCATAAGAGGAAGCCAAATTAAATAGAAGGCTTAGTTCTGGATTTGCTTGACGTACCTTCAGTAATAGCATCCTTCAGCAGGTTCTCCCCCTGCTGGAGATCTGAGGAATCGCCTCGCAGCAGTAAGTGAGCTCTGGAGCCTGTCTGCCCCACGCCGGTGGAGAACTCAGCCAAGTCTGCAAAGATCTGCAGCTTCCCATTCAGGCACTGCGTGATCTGGGCGTCTTTCAGGCTCAGGCGCTCTGATTAGATGAGAAAAACGTGCATAATTTATGGGAAGAGACGAAACACGCTACGACGCCGCCAGTATTACTGCATCATTATGTGATTACGGCAAACCCACAAGTTCCAATCAACGATGAAGCCAGACTTAATTGTGAGAACTGAAAGCAGGATAGGGACTTTAAAGTTCTCTCCGATCTCCCAGACATTCCCAATAATATTTTAATGGCCCCAAAGGTTCTCCAAAGACCAACAAGACAGACATTATTGACATTCCTAACATGCGTCGCAAGCAGCTTCTAAACCTTCTTTTGGCCCTGGGTAGTAGGAGCTATGCAGATACAGACATTCAAATGAGCGGAGGAGACAGAGGAGACACCACTAGCCCCCCCTGACAAACCCTGCACCTGCCCCCACCCCCCAAGCTCTTACCCTGGAATTCCTTCAGTCTGTTGAGCCGCTCATCCTCCTGCTCAACAAAGGACCCTTCCCCCACGTGTGGGCAACTATAAGGGGGGGAGGGGGCAAACAAACAGGGTTGTTAAAGGAACTGAACGGCCCCCGCAAAACATGCGGAGTTGCCACGGCGACCCTGGTGACCCCAGGGCCCGCTTACTTCTCCACGGCCTGCCGGATAGCCCCCATCCACAGGTTCCGCTCTTCTTTGGAGGCCGTGTGGATCTCGTACATCTCCGGCTCCTGGGAGGAGGCGCAGATGAGGAACATGCCTTTCTCCTCATGGGCCACCTCCCGCACGATCAGCTTCTGCAGGGAGATCACCGAGGACTTGTTGTCCTGCGGGGGGGGAGGGGGCAGAGAGGCAGGCATGAGGTTCGTTCAGGGAGCCGCTCACAAGGTTCTGGGCCCGAGGCGGCTTCGGCCACACCCACCACAGTGGAGAAAGTGTACTTCTGATCCTTCTCTTGCAGCAGCAGAAGGACATCGGTCAGCAACACAGCAAGGGTATCTGAAAATGACGCAGGAAAACCGTCACCAACTCCATCAAGCAGCACAGGTCACTGACATCATGCATCGGGATAAATCCACCAAGGCCTCTAGAGGTCTCTGCCAAAAAGACTAAGGAAACGCGCAACGTGCCGAGCGGCACCTTTCAGCCTGCCGGAGGCGGCCTTCCAGGTGACGGTGCCCTCGTGCAGCAGCTTGCGGCCGCCTCGGCTCAGGTCCTCTCTGCTCAGCACGCGGCCATCCTTCACCTTGCTGACGGACTTGGGCTCTATCTTGCTGCAGATCTCCCTCAGACGTGTGGCCTTCTCATAGTCATTGACGCGGGCGTCCACCTGCGTGATGGCGGCTCGGATCAGCGCCAGCGCCTCGGTCAGTTCCCTGTGCTCCTCAGTGCCTGCTGGGTGGGGTGGGAGGGGGAGAAAAGAAAAGAAAAAAAAAAAAGAAAAAAATCACATGAACCTCATGATAAACTATTTAAAACGTCCATTCATAATAACGGTATAAAGAACAATGTCGGCAATCTAAAAATAACTGAATGGTCTATTTCAAAATTGCAAGGTGGGGGGGGGAAAATCACAAGAAAACAAAGGATATAATTCTGCCTTGAAATTATTTCAGTTTGCATTAAATTATAGGCAGGTCATTTTTGTGATTGTGTGTTCATCACTGCATTCTTAATGATGCTCCAACCCCGACCCCCCCCACCCCACTGTCCATGAACCAAAGACACGTGCAAACGGAAGTCAGTGTGCAGGTGGCGGGTCGCTCAGTACCGGCAGTGTTCTGCAGGATGCGCTCTATCAGCACAGGGTACTTAGTGATGCGCTGCGTCACCAGCAGGATACATTCTTGCACACCCTGCCTCTTCACGATGGGCAGGTTGCTGATTTTCTGAAGTACATCATTAAAAAAAAAAAAAAAAAAAAATCCTTTAAGAAAAAGTCTGATGTGCTTTGCGACAAGCTACCCTTCAGCAAACTCTATTAAGACACAAAACTGTGATGCAAGTAGCAGTGAAAGTCAGCACTCGGCGTGCGGGTCTCATCCTCACCCGTATGAGGTTCTGAAACTTCTTGTTGTTCTGAAGCTGGTCTTTGTAATAGCTGACAGCCTCTGTGTGCCGGCAGCAGAAGCCGCCGTAGCAGTCCTTCAACCGGTCACCCAGGGTCCCGGAAAACTGTGCATGGAAAACGGGTAGTCTCAGTCCATATCTATATGGGCAAAATCCTACTACCAACAATTACGACCATTAACCCATACCAAGCCCTAACCTTAAGTTAAACCAAACAAAATACAAGACTTTTGGCATTTTTAATTTTTGGATTGCAGACACAGATTTTTTATTTTTTTTTTAATAAACAGATTATCGTTGTGGGGACCGAAAAAGTTAGATTTTTATTACATTGTGGGGAAATCTGGTCCCCACAATGTAATAATTACAAGCACACACACCTGCTATCAATTCATTATCAGTGTATTAACCCTGACTGGAATTACAAGGAGAGACGTTATTGTGAAATTATTGGAAAACCTTCCAGTAGCACTAGCAGATGGCACAGATTACGTACCAGGAGAAAGACCACCCTCCTTTTCTGACTGATGTAGATGCCTGATGGATACGGTCTTACTCATCTGCAGTCCTACTAACTTCAAAGACATTGCTGCAGTTCCTGAAGGAAACTCTTCTAACCATAAAAAAAATCTGACTCACTCCGAAATCACCAGCCCGTCCAGAGGAGCAGCGCCCCGTCACTCGTATGTAACTAACCGGCAGATTTCATTCTTAGACTGGTTAGAACTGGCTGCATCTCAGAAATAAAGGAGCAACATGACAGTGAATAACTAAATGAAACAGGATAATGGCAAAGCTGCAGCACGGGCAGGAAATGAAGTCACAAATAAATGGTGTTGCCTTTCATTCAGGAATGCGGGCGATTCCACAAGGAAGATTAAGCTCACGCTGCTGACATTTCATGCTGGACTGTCAATCCTGTCCACTGCATTCTCAGTTTCCTGCTGTTTGTTATGAAGAGAACCGCCAATTTAAAATACGAGGAGGAACTGAAACTGAATACCCAGAGTGCACCTGGGGTCCCAGCGCCGCGCTGCTAAGGACGGAATCTGCCAACTCTGTTTACACACGAAACAACGGCCCCCTCAGTTGGGAGGGGCTCGCCTCCATCACCGTTTTACCCACGGCGAGATAAAGCTGACGGCGGATTTTGCTCATGCCCCTAGGTATGATTTGACTGCAGGCTCAAAACAGACATGCTAGACACTTTCATTGACAACGCAGGAAACTCTTTCGATTGTAATGAGTGTGACTTTGCTGATGTGTCCGGGAACATCAGCTCGCCCCACCCAGATCTCGAGATCCTGGAAAGGGACAGCCCCCGCCGACCGGGCTGCACAGGAAGGCAGATCAGGTGAGAGCGCGCCGTGCTTACCTGCGTGGCGATGATATCTCCAATACGCTGGATGCAGTAGTTGCGTTCGCTGCCAGGCTCCAGGGACTCGCGCCTTCGGTCCTTGAGGCGGGACAGGAAGTTCCGATGGACCTCCAGCAGGTGCTCCAGAAGGGGAAAGACGCGCTCCACCTGCACCACCTCCCGCATCTTCTGCGCGTACACCCACAGCATGATTTTCAGGGTTCGAACGTGGTGAATCTCCGTCTGGATCAACTCTGCGAAAGCACGGGACACCCTGTAGCTCAGCAAGTTAAGCACCGACAACGCGAAGGGTTGCGTGTTCGAATCCCAGGGAGCGTTAGTTCATTGACCTTTATTTCACCAGGCAAAGCATTAAGGACAGTTATTTACAATGACAGCCTGGCAAAGTGTAACTCATCCCTATAAGGCACTTTGGACAAAAGCGCAAGTTAAATGTAGGAGGTCACAGCCATGTTTGAGCTGCATCACAACACCAAGCTTTATCATTTATGTGAATACTTGGAAATTGCTTAAAGCAGCCTGCGATTAGCACGGTGGCTATTCCATAGCGTGACCGTAAAATGAAAAGGATCAGAGAGGATCCAGACAGCAGGTGACCTACCGTATATCACATCCTGCCTCTTAGTTGCTTCCTTTGAGTGATTCTTTGCGTACTGCGGATCGACAGCCAGGCTCCAGGACTCCGCCTCAAAGTCCTGGGCATCGAACTCCAAGTCGGCTTGCACTGATAAGTAATGTGCATCTACGGTGAAAGCGATGCGAGGAGTGAGCGGTACGGCTTGACCTCAGCGTGCATGTAGCTTATTCAGTGGGGATGTTCAGTCCACTGCAGATGCAAGTCCCTCTCTAGGACTGAAACCCAGCGCTGACACTGTCACCAGATTATCAACTATGTATACCCCGATGCCCATCTCCATGCCCATCTCTGCTCCTCACTCAATTGGGGAATCTAAACCAATCTCAGGTATGTAAATAGAAAGCATTCAAGTGTATCAGTCTTGCGTTAAAAGTTACTATTCAAAACCACAGCTGTCAGCTCACCTGAGCAGGTCCAAATAAATATCTACATCAACAAAAATAACTCCTGAGCCTCCAAACAAAGCCAGTTTCACTGTCAGCCATTTGGGGCGCCACACACAGGAAACACACAAGCAGCTCACCTTCCAGAACGATGGCCTCCGCAGAAGAGGAGAGCTGGGAGACCGAGTCATCCGTGAGAGGCTTCAACTTCGCCACGTCGGGCTCCTCCATCTCTCTGGGGATGGATCTGAAAGAGAACGCAGGAAGACAGACCTCTCAGTCCACAGAAGAAAGAGCAACCAAAACACAGACCTTTACTCAGAAACGACTCACGAATCAGCAGCATCTCTCATGTCACCAGGAAGGGCAACTACCACACCAAAGTACTCATGGTAGGAAGGGAGACCCACCCTGAGCTGCTGCTGTGGGCGAGGTCGGGGCTGCGGGCAGCGGCGGGCCGGCGGCTCTGTCCTCGCGGGGCGACGGTCATGCCAGGGGGGCTGCCTCCGGCTACAGCGGACTCCCTCAGCGCTGCGGAGAGGAAGAGGCGGTCAGAGCGGCTCCGCAGCTGCAAGAGGCGCAGCGAGCGCAGGAATCTGTGCGTGAGCAGGTCGCGGTGCAGCAGGACTCGCACACCCAGCCGCTGGCCGAGGCTGAGCATGGCCGGCTGGGACCATCCCCCCCTCCGCGGGCGTTCCCGACCCCCACACAGGGCCAGCTCCATCCAGGCTCAGACAGCTGGACCCAGAGGAGACGCACTCCCGCTTTATACCACACGCCAACCACTCCCTCTCTCTCTCTCTCTCTCTCTATCACTGCCCCCCCATGTGAAATGGTGAGCTGTAGTCATGGCTACCAGGGAGATGGCACACCCCAGCTACATTGGTGTACCTCAGACTCTTGGCCCACCCCCAGTTATCAGCTTCCCACTTCCCAGGATCTGACATATCGAGATACGGCTACGCGTCGCCCTTCAACGGCAGCATATTCAAACACTTAGCCCCGCAACTCCGGCGAGATGTTGTCGCAAAATAAGGGTTTCTAGTAAAATCGTACATTAAACCTGCTAGGCATCAGGTATTTGCATGCACAAACAAGTTAGCTGCCAATGTTAATTACGAAGTAAGGATGTGATATGTTTACATTAGTACTGCACAATAACGGAAAAAACTGCGATGTGTCAACTGCATGAGCATAACATGCGACATTAATATTGACACGGCAGGCCTAACATACATCATCACGTGATCTAAGTTCTGCAGCTCATCTTACAAAGTAGGCGAGTAGAACAGGCTCTGCTCCAGTGTCCATAGCATGAATTTACCACTTCACGACACCTCCAGGACTTGCAAAATTTCTGGCTGCGTCGGGAAATTTCTAAAGCTCCCCTCACAACCAGGGTGCCTGGGAGGCAATTAGCATCTCCCGAGATCCCGCTGAAGGTCTCCGAGGTGTCGGCCAGCGTGACCTCTTCCTGACACGGCAGGGATCTGCTTCGCTTATCGCACTGCCTGGCGGGTGCAGAGCAGAGTGACGTCGGCTCGAAGCGCCCAGAAAGTGCACGGCTGAGGGGCGGAGCAACCAGAAAGATCACCAGCCCACGGCACTTAGCGGCAATTATGAGAAGCACCGAATGATGGCGGCTGCCGGCTCTGCCAGTGCAGAACCAGCAATGATACAGGAAGCGTCGTATTCATGGTTGAGCAGCCCTGCACGGGAAGTAAGTCCTAGAGAGAACAGTAATTCAGCATATTTGCAGAAAAACACCTTTTAAACAGGGGACTTGCATAATTTCAACCAAAATGAAAAAAATCTGAACACCGCAAAAACATTTTCTTTTGAAACTAAATCAACAACCTGCATTATAGGAGAGGAGAAACAACCCCCCCTCCGACATGTGAACACAGCTGAGGATGTCGCTAATCCTCCCCCACGAGCCCGGAATCTGCCGCCAGCACAACAAGGCCCCGCTGACTTTAATTTGCTGCCTGGGGACCGATATTACATTACATTCAGCAGGCTGAGAAACAAGCAGCTCGGTTTGATAATCGATGATTCGTTATGGCCTGGGGACTACAGGGTCCCTGCGGCTTATAATGAACCTCTGCTCAGACCAGGCGGCTTCTGGACGCGGCCAGAGGCCCAAAGCTCAAAGAGGAGTGAAGGGGAGCCAGGCAGTGCTGATTAAATCCCAGCGATCTGGGTGATGTGTGTCACCCTTGAAGCCTCTCACCCACCTAGGTTGTAGTACTGCACTCGACTCCACACCTTCCCACTGCTCTGGGTCGGAGGCTCTTTAAACTGAAGAAAAAAAGCACAGCATTACATCCATATGGTTCCCTTTATCCATCCTTATATCAATCCAGTACAGGGTTACAGACAGCTCAGGCAGCACATAGCAAGGGACGCAGACATGTGCCTAAAGTAAATTTCACAACTTTAAAATTTTACAACACTTAACCAGTGAGTTCTCTCATGCATGCACGTATGTGTACATGCGCGCGCGCGCGCGCACACACACACACACACTTATTATTAAATAAATATATTATATATTTATTTATTATTTATATATTATTTATCATTATTTATATATTATTATTATTCGTTATTTTTTATTATTATTTTCTTTTTTAAATGTCAGTAATAAATTTATCGAGATAAATGTGCTCCACTTCAAATCTCATTATCAGAGACCCAACAGAACAAATGCAAAATGGGCTGGTCTTGGGCATGAAACTCCCGGGCTGAAATTTAGTCCTGGGATTGAGGCCAGGAGGTGTGAGGAAACAACCCCACCAAGGCACCTCCTCCTGAGGTTCCTAAATGGCCACACCTTTTTTAGCTACAGCTGTTAGCCAAGGTGATGCAAAACAATCACAACGCAAAGTCAACAGAATGCTTTTGATAGTTAATTTGGAGATTGTGTAGGTCAGACAAGACCCACAGCGGCGTTTGTCATGTCACCCTGCTTTTGGTGGCAGCCAGTGTTACATCCGTGCTGGGGTCTCGGACAAGCTCTGACTGTTATCCAGGCATCAATACACTGACCGTTCCTGACAGGATCCCACGCGACTTTAAAGAAACAATTGTTATTTTCAAAACTATTAACATTCATCCTCATTTGCTCACTCCTTCCGGTGAGGTTTGCCGTTATTATCAGAATTATTTGCGCACAAAGATTTTCATGAATCTTCCAGGGCAGCTCTAGATAACCCTCTTACACTTGGAGTGTGTTCTGCCAGGAGTACAAAAGATTAAACCTGGTTTCAGGCAGCCAGATTATATGTCTCAGGAGGATAGCTGGTTTGCACCTTTAGAATTGTGGTCTACAAGTTATTAAAAGGGTTTTCAATGCATTTTATTCAAATGTGAAGTGTTTACTTCATCCATCAAGCTGTATTGATAATGACTGAGGCTGTTCTGGTACCTTCCAGATGCAGAACACACACACGCCCTTGTAAGGATTAAAAGAAAAGGAGTGGGGGGGGGGTTAGAGATGAAGCAGTAAATGAGATTTACACATACCCTGTTTCGGCTGCTGCACTCAGTGAGAAGACTCCGGCAGCCTCTGTGAATAGTGATGGCGCAGACTGGGACAGAGATGGGAAAAATGGAATGTGAATTCACCCCGGAATTATGAGGATGAGAGAGAGAGCAGTCCAGGCAGTATTACCCGACAATTCAGCACATCATACACATGCATAGTTAGAAGCGCCAGCAATAATCATGGCCACATTATGCTGTGGCGACAGCCCAGCTCCAGAGCGCCACAGGGGGCAGCGCAGAGCGCTCAGGCCGTCACCACACCACATCTGCCGTCACTGCGGGACATTCTCACTGCCTCAGAAAGCAGGCAGCACCGTGACAGGATCCAGTCACTCTGCACAGACACTTATCTCAGGCAGTTTATGCACTCAAGCCATACGGCTGCCAAACAGCTGCTGGCTAACAGACAAAGGGGCGAAGTAGATTGAACATGGGCTCTCTATCAGCATCGCTCGCATCTCCACTTGTTTCTGTCATATAACTATATTGTGTTTTTTAGTGTTCGGTGATATAGATCAACATTGTTATTCATGACTGCTGCTGTTACCACTGTCTGCTACTGCCGCTGTATGTTATTCTCATCAGATAATGCTCAGCAGTCTGCAGGTGGACGTGACAATGAACGCAAACCTTGATGCGTTCACGGTAAAAAGCGTTACCTCGATCAAATACAGCCTACACAACACAGTCAGATGAACTAAAGGGAGAAGCTACAAGCCATCTATCAAGAACAGTGTAGATTTTCCATTATCTCAGAGTTAGTGTTCAAAAACTAGCTTTCATACATCTTATAATCCAATAATAAAAATGAATAAAAAAGACAAAGACTGAAGGCAAAGATTGAACTTGATACTTTACAAGTAATTTTAAAGGAGTATAAAGTAAAGGGCTGTGATCAAAGTTTTACAATAGAACAAGATAAGTAAATTTCAGCTGATGTAGTAACTGATGCTGTCATACTAGTATTACTTTATGGGATCTATTAGAACCCAAACAAAATATTTACCAGATAATTGCAGATAAGGAAGGTACAATTTAAGAGAGAGCAATTCATAACTTTGTTTTTAAAGCAAATCAGAGTATTTTTTTTAAATTTTTCTAAATAATAATTACATTTACTACAGTTAACATCAATCTTTCTTTATGAACTTCTCCACCGAGCATGGTGAAGATTTCACTGCGCCATTCTACATCTGGGACCTGCTCCTTAAATGAAAGGAGGATGCTGGTACCACGTGACCTCCCTTGGGTGCACATTCTCCGCTAAAAGACGCCCTGGGGTGACATATAGAGTTGCTTCCTTTCTTGATTTATGAAATGAAAGTCAGATCAGGTAACCCAAATATTCTGCAAAAGTGGAGAGATACTCCTCAAATTCCCAGGCGTATTAAAAAAAGAAACATTTAGTTCGGTTCAAGAAGCCACGGGAAGGCAAGCATAAAACGCAGTACTCGTACGTTTATATTATAAGCAAGAAGAGAACAGTATACACTGAATACTAACGTCTTGATTTAACCCCGTTTCTCATAAATAACATTTACTCTTGCAACAAAACGAGAATCAGAATCAGCAGACATTCGCCCGATTACCTTACAGTACTCATATTCTCCAAACTATACGGTCTTTAAAACACCTGATTTGAAAAAAAACCAGTTATTCAAGACCAGTGTTATTTGGCAATAACAGTGCACGATTAAGATAACACTTGTTAAATCACGGAATTAGATTCAAGTAGCAAAAACTGGGAAAAAAAAGTAAATTCAAGTATATTCATTCCCTGTCGACGAAAAAAAGAGGAGTAAGAATAATAAATGAAAACCAATAAACCAGCATGACACAAGAGTTCCTTCGCAGCTGTCTACCCAGCCACCTGTCCACCCAAACGTAAGATGTGTCATCTACTAGTTATCTACCTGTAACCTACGGGACGATGGAGATGATTTTAACGTGTTGCTGAGGTAAGGCGCATTTCTCCAAGTGAGCCGGGGACTGGGAGCAGCGTCTTACCGACCCTTCCATCGGGCAACCGAGATTTGCAGTTACTGTGACAGGCTGGGCCTGCATGTCAACACCGAGCCCCACACACGCTCCGGCGCTTCCGGACGGCCGCTTTCATCCAAAAAACACCTGACCCCTAGCCCTTTTAGTTCCCCCCTCCACCGCAAGTTTTAATCCACTGGTTTGTTTACCGACGTTTCCCGGCGGAAGATCCGAAAGCACAGAGATGACGGTCAGGGCTCGCGCGCCGCGTCCTCGCGGGGTATTATGGGACGAAATCACGGGCACCGCGCGCGCCGCGCATTCCAAAGGCTCCTTCCCTCAGGCGCGGCTCCTCAGTTAAAGGCACAGTCACTTTTCCTCCAGACCAGATCTTAATCATCTATTAGCTAGACAAAATATTACTCTCTTACATATCGCACAGTACAGTCCAGCCAAGTTACGGAACCCATCCCAATTCCCACCGCATCCCGGATATATCACAAATATTTTTGATCCAACTCATTGATCACCTTTCTTTAAAATGTATATTTGCGTAGTTCCTAACGCCAGAGGGCAGTGTCATTCAAACTATATTTAAAAAACTCGTTTGTTTTTTTTTTCTTGGTGGAGAATTGAAAGAATAAGTAAAATCCCTCCACCCTTTTTTTTATTTTTTAAAATCAGTTGTCCTATTCATGGTTACGGTGGGATCCAGAGCCAAAGGGTGCAAGACAGGGAATCGGGCACCAACCCAAACGGGAAGAACATGCAAACTCCACACACAGGGAACCCTGGCAGAGACTTGAACGTTGGTCCCTGAGGTGTGAGGTGACAGTGCTAAGCACTGTACCTGCAGTATGATACTGAATATTAGCTCTTTTTTTGCAGTGACAAGTTCATTATACGACAGTTAAATTAGTAGAAGCAAACAGTACCTGCTATGATTGTACAAGTTCAAATTCTACATATAACGCTCCAGTTGGGAAGAAGTGCTAATGTTTAACTTCACAGATAAAAATCACTTTGTGGTTCAGATGTCATAACGGTCCATGAAGAAAACCAACAAAAGTGCCTGCAAATCTGGTACTGTATCTGGCAGATCGTCAAGTGAAAGTGTATTTTCTTAAGCCGTATAAATGCAGCCTAGCTGATCTCCAAACAAAATAATCGCATGATTATTTATCGGGATAGTAAGACTTGAAGTGGAGCACATGATTCCATGGTCTGAAGACAATGCAAAAGATGCTGTCGAAACATATTCCCATCTACCACAACATCTGCAATTTCTGGAATTACTGAATGGATCAACGGGAAAAATGAGGCATCACTTTCTCTTTTGCCCTATCACCAACATTTTCTGTGACTTAGTAGTAAGAATTGTAGCAGATCTGTATATGCGGGAAGGGCCACCTTGTGAGTAGGGACCAGTTAGGACAAAATAGATCCTGCATTTTCACTCATTGGCACTGCAATGCTAAAACAGAATTTTCAGCCGCATAAAGCTCAGAGAGTGTGGTCAAAAGTCTCCGTTTCTGGGGCTGGGAACTCTGGGGGAGTGTGTACAAAAAGCAAAAACCGAGCCGCATTTTTAAACAAAAACGCACCAGTGTTGACATAGCTTTAGCTTCATACAAACTTTCTTTTGCCGTATTTCAAGACTACGACTGTTCTGTCCGCGATGCATGTATTTGCACAGGGTGTGTTGAGGAGTATGAAGACTAAGCTACCTTTCATCACAATGCCTTTAGGGCTTTTAGGGTATTCTCCATGTCAGAGGTTTCCAGGCAACATCAAAGAGGTGTGAACTGGAGGAGTCCTCTGCAGACTCCTGCTGGACTCCAAAGCCAGTTAATAACATGGTACATTGTGCCCTTGCAGTCCATTCTATACTCATTGACCAAAGATTTAGTGAACAATACTCTGTTGGTGTGTCACTCCACGAGCCCTGTCACTGGAGCTTCTCCCAGAGTCACACAGGGGCTATGAAGGAAAGGTCTCTGAGCACCATTTGTCAGCGGTAAATAAATACCACAGCCTGCAGCGGGAGGAAGTGTATCAATGAATCTTATCACCGGTATCACCTTTGGATCCTGTGGCTTGCAGAGTGATCATAGCTCTTCTGGACCCTCGAACAAGGCCGTTAAGCCCCCAAAAATAATCCAGAGGTGCTGGGTAGATGGCCGACTGATGCCAAGCCCCTGTGGGTGTCTCAGAAGTGAGTTACCTGAAAACTAATATTAATATAATAATAACTATTATTATTGATCCTTGTGAGGAAGTTGTCTTTATGCCTCCCTAAACTTGTTCTTTGGAGAGTAAGTTGTCTGCAAAGTGCAGACACCCATGGCATCACCCAGGGAGCTGGGGGTTAAGGGCCTTGCTCAAGGAGCCGCAGACATGCTGAGGCTGGGTTCAAACCTGCGACCTTACAGACACACAGGCTTAGCCCACTGAGCCACACCCTGGCCCCTAAAGAAGTCCTTTACTTCTTCAAATGGCAGAATAAAATCTCATCATAAAAGGTTAGAGCTAGATCCTTCCCCCTCTATACTGATGGTCCATTTACATTATTGTCACAGAAAAGGTTAGGAAGTTTACATGCTGAACCTCCAATGCAAAAAAGCAAAAATATTAGCACTATGAATGCTTCTCTGTTATTGTGAACTACAGTAATTAAACTGTAACGAGCCCTCAAGCCTTCTCCTTTATGGGACGGGGAAGTGCAGGTACAAGCAGAGGAGTGACACAAAAGAGAAATAAAAAATTTCCCTGAAACCCGTCTGAGCACAGCACTAGATCAAATGTAAAAGTAACAGCAGTTGAGTGATGAGCTATGAGGATGAACAAAACTGAATATCAAAACAAAGAACACTTCTGTTTTTTTTTTTTGGTGGGTGAAGCATAGAAGCCACAAGAGCAGTTAATGCAGGAAGCCCCTGTTACCTCATTACCGTCACACAGAGCAGCGTTTCCCATTCTGGTCCTTGGGGACCCACAGTTGGTCCACATTTTTTCTCCACCCCAGGTCGGAGTTGGGAGGGAGCAGAAGCATATTGTCCATGGGTCCTTGAGGACCAGGTTGGGAAACACTGCCCTGGAAGCAGTCCAGGTGGAGGCAGAAGAGTATCAAGCGATTGCAGAAGTGTCAAAAACTGTGGCTTGAGTTTATTACGTTACTGGAAATGCAACAAGAAACAATTCAGCCGATCTGTAAATTTAAGATGGCAGTTAAAGGCTAATAAGGATTTGTCTTAAAACGTTTTGCACAAAATGTGTTTTAATAACAGACTAAACTATTTTAATATCATTAGGTTCTTTCTCTGAACTGAAGTACCTTGTAAGGGCATGGATGGTAAAGACCAGACACAAACACCGCAGTCATCTCAGCACTGAACCTAAATTAAGTTCAACATGTTTAAGCCGCACACTTAAAGTGAAATTACATCACCCAAAGCTGAGAACTGAGAGAAGCAGGAGGTTTGGCAGGAAATTGTTTCATAATATAACAGAAGGTCCTTCCTTATTTTTTAAAGAAAAACTCTTCCAGTTTGGACCCATCGAAGAAATCAAAGCCTTGTGGAGAGGATGACCCAGCGGCAGACTGCGGCACTGCACTCACTGTGAGCCTCACAGCCGTGTGAATAGCGCAGCCTGGTGGCAGACTGCGGCACTGCACTCACTGTGAGCCTCACAGCCTTGTGAATAGCGCAGCCTGGTGGCAGACTGCGGCACTGCACTCACTGTGAGCCCCACAGTTGGATACAGAGCGCGGCCTGTTGGGGGACTACGGCACTGTACTTACTGTGACACTGCAGCCCATCTCTCTTCTGCAGGGGTTTGTTGCACAGAGAGCAGGTGGCACCACTGGGGACAGTAGTTGAGACCAGCTGGTGCCCATTGCTGAATTCCTTCTCCTTAGAATGCTTCTCCTTGGGATCTTTCTCCTTGGGATCCTTCTCCTTAGAATGCTTCTCCTTGGGATCTTTCTCCTTGGGATCCTTCTCCTTAGAATGCTTCTCCTTGGGATCTTTCTCCTTGGGATCCTTCTCCTTAGAATGCTTCTCCTTAGAATGCTTCTCCTTGGGATCCTTCTCCTTAGAATGCTTCTCCTTGGGATCTTCCTTGGAATCCTCCTTGGAATCCATCTCTCTCCCCTTCTCTTTCTCTCTATTCTTACCCTGATAACCCAAAAATGCGCCGGTTATCCTTTAAATCATTTAATTAACAAGGTTCACAGCTGCATTTTTAATGTGCTACTAATGGTTTGCATTCATCCAAAGTTAATATCACACCGCCGACAGCGTAAATTGATTGTGCATCGAGCTAATATGACACATAGACAGACACTCTATAACTTAAAACACGTGGTATGAGATACGCAGAATCTGATTCACTGTGATCTGTTTGCTGCCTGGTCACACAAAGGTAGGGGATCTAAATGATCCCTCTCACTGCAGGATGCTCCCATCACCGACCTTATCTTTAATGAAGGATCCGGCCATTCTGTTCTTCAAAGAGCTGAGGGTGCGCTTGACTTTTGCATTGCCTCCCTCCATTTTCTCTGCATGGTCATCCTCTTCACCGTTTCTGTTGGAACGCCACCTTCATTAGTACGCCAAAGTCATGATCACTATCGTAAACATAACAGCGCCAGTTGTCTTAGCCCTAAAATTAAATGTGATAAACATGATACGATTGAGGCTTGTATCTTGGAAAAGCGAGAGACAGTCATGCGAGAGACAAGCAGTAGTTAGGGGAGCCTTTGCTGGGACGGAGAGCATGACTGAGCAACTCACTCATTGGAGAGGAACTCATACCAGGTGACATTCGCTGATGGTTCTTTGGCCTCCCTGGACCCAGTTCTTGTTTTGGTTCTGTGGGGGAGACAGTGTGCGGGGAGGGGGGGGGGTATCCACTGTCTCTTGAGTGGCAGGTGATGTTTACAACTGAAGCTAATTCATGCATTCACAGCTCTGTCCCTAACCGCACTTTTGCTAAGCTCTGCTCACTCCACGCTACGATCGTCTTAAACACGCGCCAAGCAAATAGCTGTTGGCTGGGGCCCAAGCTGGGCTGTGTTAGGGGCCGGTGAGCCCGACGGGAGTGCTGCTTAGCCTACTTACCCGTGGTACTGCTTTAGTTCCTGAAGGACGCTCTGTGCCATCAGCCTAAAGACAAACGTAGCAAGAGCTAAGTGTTGCTCCCAGCTTTCACTCCCCGTAGCTCAGATCGGAAAATGCCTTCACGCGTTTGTGGTAAGCTTCTAGTCAGGGATATAGGCGCCATCAGATTTTAGTGCTTTGTGAAACACTGCCCCTTTTCCCAGCACTGTGCGTTTCTGTAACCTGGGGAAGACTTCAGTCTGACCACGCACGTCATTCACTGGTAGCTCGGCCTAGCTGACCTGCTGCCTCGGTCTCCATGGACCACATTGTCCGCCTCGTTTGTGTATCACATTAGACAAGTGCATCAGCTAAATAAAAATGCAGTCCTGTAAATAGACCTTTGTTTATTGTGTGCCCCTTCCCTACACCCTATAACTCTCTCCTACACCCATCAACACTATGGACATCCTGCGAAAGGATATTTCAAATTTTACTAATAGGCTTATGTGTTATGTTCAGTTTCATGACTGTTGTGAAATATGTAGAAAAGCTACATATGCTGTTAGAGTTATTGATGTCAGAGGCAGACTACTGAACCCTGCTGAGGTGAGGCGTTGCGCTGCAGAGAATTGCCCTCAGAGGACGTCAGACTCACATGTGACTCTGTGCTTCCTTGGTGTACAATGTCTCATCTGGGTCCTCTGCAACACAGGAGCAACACGGGGCCATATTACAATCCCTCCCGACAGCCCGCCCATCGCCATCCTAGCCACGGCATTCGCTGACTGTCCCGCCACTCGCACTGTCCCGCCAATAGAAGTCAGCTCACAGTCAGAGAGGAGAGACACAGCTTGTTCCATTAGCACCAACCTCCTGCCGTTCTGGCAACACTCCTGGAAGTTTCCAGCAACACGAGTACGGGACAGTCTGACACCAGGACCTCGGACCCCGAGTACGAGCTCGACCCCAACTCCTGGAGCAAGTAAATCCAAGACGCAATCAAAGGAATGGCTATACTTCCCATTTCTCCACAGTAGCCTTCCATGTCGAACTGTTTTTCCAACATGCTTTTCAAACATACAGTTATCACATGATACTGTGTGATCACCAGGATACTGTGTATAACACAACTAAAGGACAACAGATCTGGTTAGTACTACAAGACCTAACTTACAGTAGCAATGTGAGCCAACAAAAAGTAGGTTTACCAGTTTCTTCTGGTTAATTAGAGAGTCTTTTTCAGTTTTCCCATTGGGCTTTACCTGTGATTTACTGGAGCATTCTGGGTAAGCAGACTGGTGAAGGTGGGACGACTGCTGTAGATCATCTCTGCCCCAATCACTGTCCATTGCTGGGGCGTCTAGGCTCAGCCTTTAATTTACACACACAGAACTGAAATGATGCCGTACTCTGTTGTTTTATGTTGATTTCATTACACCAATATAGCTGTGTAATCAGCACATTGTGGGAATCATCACTACATACCCATTAAAATGTGAGAATCAGAGTCCCGGCATGATGTCTTCGAACACACCCATGTAAGGCGCCCTAGGACAACTCTTGTGAAGGGCGCTATAATTGAATTGAATTGAATGATCACCTACCTCCTCCTTGATTGAGTAGGTGATGGGAACACCTCCCGTCTGTGTCTCCCAGACATTGCCATGGACCTCACCAAAACGGGGAACATCTCACTGTCTGACTCCATGCTCTCAGCTTGCCGTAGGTCCTTCAGAGTCTCCACACTGCCGACGTGGGAGACGATGCTTGTTGTTTGGCAGCACTGAGTCTCCATGGTCTTGCTGAGGGACAGAGAAACGGGGGTCTCCTCAGGGGGGCAGGAGCCTGAATGGCCGTTAGCACCGCCCAAGTGGCAGAAATACAACCCTGGGCTGTGGCTGTCTGTGCCGACAAGAGAACTGCGGATAGAGAAGTGGGACCCGAGGGAAGCGAAGGCAGAGTCCGCCGCCTCCGGGCGCGTGACGAAATGCGCGTCCCTCAATGACAAGCCGAGCCCAGAGACGTCCTCTGCGGTGCCGTCTCCGTCAGATCTGCGGTCCTCGTACTCGTCCTGCCCGTAGAAGCAGTCCTGGAAGTTACAATCCAGTGTTACCCAACGTGCCGTTCTCACATGGATGTCAGGAAACGTCATCACTGTCACGAGTCCATGGTTATGAGAAGCAGCTGGTGTTAGGGTTGAAATTTTGTCACCTCCTCACCTGCTCCTCAGCCTTGTTGCGGGCACAGAAATTCAACGCGATGCACAGAGAAGATGTGACCAGGTCCCATGCTGTGGCCCATGGCTTCCACACAGAAACCTCAGACTCCCCAGCAGAAAGGAGGAACCAACTCTGTGATCTTCCCACATGTACTTCCCTGTCAGTTTCAATGGGGCAGAGTCATCCCATAAGTTGTGTTGGGTCTGCTCTTTATTTTGGTGAGGCACTATTGCAGTCATCTCTTCACTCACAGCGAGAGGACGTGACAAACTCCTAAGACCCTCAACTACCTGTGTCTTCACTATATACATCAATCCATAGTACAGCTTTAAAACAGCAGCACGTGGGATGTTACCTCTGCCCAGTGAACCTGGAACCATGTTAGCATGTCCAGGAGGGCTGGGCAGCCAGCTGACCTTTGACCCCCCCCCCCCCAGAGGTTTTTTTGGTTCCTCTCCTCTGTCGTCATATGCTTCTTCCTTACTTTTCCTTTCTTTTTCTCTCTCTCCCTCCCTCCCCTGTTTTATATTGCTCTCTCTCAATGATGTTGTACCGCATCGCGGCGCATTCATGTAAAGCGCCTTGGGGCGATACTGTTGTGAAAGGCGCCACGTTAAAATACACCGAATTGAATCTTCCAGTGTGTGCAGCACAACGAATACCATCTCTAGGTCTGAGCAATAATTCAAAGAAGTGAGAATAAGGAGGTAAATGGGCAGCAGTCGCCGCACCCTGTTCTTGAGAAACCGCTCATGTGGCGCCACCGCCCTGCTTCTGGGTGTCGCTCTCCTCCTTTCAACACTCGCGACAGCTTCTGTTCTCTCCAGCCACATACGGTGCATACATCTAACAATATTTACACACAAAATAATGCTACCGACCAATTAATTATTTGTTTGGCTTCTACATTTTCCCAGAACACGGCATTTCATCCTTTTTTGCATGTCACACTTACGAGAATAAATGTGTGAAATTTGACTGGCTCCACCTAATTGGAATTGGTCTCCGTTGGTCTCTGACAGGCAAAAAGTTCAAAGGGCTAATATGCAGCTCATGCAGCCGAATGGAGTGTCTGGATGAATTCCACTCCAGGCCATTGCTAATATCAGGCAAATGAATCCCATTGCTACCTCTTTCATCAGTCTTTGATATATGACATTTATAAAAGTGCTACATCCTATACATAATATTTCACAGGACTAAATAAAGATAAATGACTGCATCTGTTCTCATAAATATGCTGCACTTCCATATATGATGTCATTTTTCAAATAAAATGAGTCACTTCCCTTCTCAGACAAAAATACCAGTTATGCAAGTTGCAAAGTTACGTAGCCAGATTAAAAAGATATTCCAAGTATTATTACTGCCGATACTCGAGCAGAAAGCGTTCACAGGAAGAACTAGTGGATTCGATGGAAGTGGGGAGAAAAAGCCCTTCTGAAGGAGCAGCGTTTCATCCACAGCTTGGGGAAAGGAATTCAGGAGCTGTCCACGGGGTCTGCCACGCACGAAAGCAGCACCCAGGAATCGGGGGCAGGGAGGAAGCAGAGGGAGGGACAGGAGGAGATGCCCGCAGACGACGACAGAGCGTTGCAAAGAAAACGGGGTGGCGACAGACATATGATGGAGTGAGAAGTAAAAGCAGCAGCCAATGGGAGGCTGCATAAGCACACCTGTAACTTTTTACCATTAGGAAACGCGATGTTTAGGGTGTCACTTTGCGATTAGCCATTTGATCGTAGATCGAGTGTACGAACGACAAGCACAGTGCCACCTAGTGCCAGGACCAGAAAATGAAGAATGCCCGGTGTCCTGCTTTGCATTATCTGAGGTAGCTGGCATCCATAGCAATATGCTAAAAACTTGACATGACTAAGAATCTCACCAGCCAGAATAACAGCAGATGTAGCAAATTCATAACATGCATACAGTTTCCTGGTATTTCATCTTTGGCGAGCAGAGAAGATGTTACAAGTGAACAAACAAAAATAAACTTACCAACAGCTCTAGAATGAAATCACAAAAAAATGCAGGTCCTGTATGTGCCTTCCTGCAATGGTTAAACTGTCTAAGAGTACTGGTGTGGAGGTCCTTAAATGAACACTGGAGCCGGGTGCAAAAACAGCTACCCACAAGGTTTGTACAGGATCTTAAGGTGGCTTCCTCTTTTCATGAACTCTGCGGTCTTTGTCAGCAGGTCACACTATAAAACAGACACAGAGCATTATACTCATTTTATACTCACTTTACACACATGCCCATATATATCTGAAGAAAATTATGATACCCCAGCAACACTGATTTCTCAGTTATGGGTGTGCTTCTGTGTAAGACTAAATGTTTCCCATTCCTTTTGTAGGCCACTTGATGACATCCCCCGATTCATGAGAAACTGTTGAATAAGTTAACGGTCACCTCGAGCATCAGAAAGTTGTTTCTGCCCTCAGCCTGGCTGGGTTTTGGTCATTCCCAGTGTCTCATGCTTCACATTGTTTTTGTGTGTTGCGGTCTTAGAAATTTTGAGCCTGGAAGCAGCCTAATATGATAGTTTATTGATCCCCATGGGGAAATTCTCTTCATGTCTCCCCCAGCTTGCTCTCTGTGGGTGAGAGCAAACTGACCACGAAGGGCAGCCACCCAGGGAGCTGAGCCACACTGAAGCCACAAGCTGCCCCCAGGGTAGAACCTGCCACTCTGTGTATCTTCTGCCAGCAGAACCAGGATTACAAAGATTTAACAATGTAGATTCTTAAAAAATATGGAGCGGTCTCTGAATTTTTTCCAGAGCTGTAAGTATATGTATATGTGTGTGTGTGTGTGTGTGTGTGAGTATATCTTACCTTATGGTGAATTATGAATACCCGTTTTTTGTCCCTTATTGGGGGGGGGGGACTCAATTTAATAAAAATCTGTGACTGCAATGAAAAAACTAAAAATGCAAAAACTCATATTTATTGTATACGTTTATATATACACACATTTGTATATTGTATACGTTTGCTTGGTTACTGATGGTTAGGGTTGGGTAGAGGTTGTCATAGTTAGCGTTAGCATTTTCCCTATAGAAATGAATGAGGCGATATGTAAAGATATGTTTACCCAACACACATTATATATTATATATATATATTCATCACAATATTTCAGTGTAAAAAATGCATGACACACAGTAGCTTTTGTTCAGCGGGTGGTTAAAGGTTTTGCCGGGAAGCTTGTACACAAATATAAAAGGCCCCAGGATTGTGTAAGAGTTCCATGTGTTATTCACGTCTGTGTCATTTTCCTGCAGGCCACACAATGTCTTCATGCTTTGGTTAAGCAGAACTGGCCTGTGGTTAGTGGGTTAAGCCAATGGGTGGCTCATGTAAGTGCAGACTACTTGCATGTATGCAGTGGGGAGTGTATGATCTAATTTGTCGTGTTCTTCAGTATTTCATTTCCTTTTTCCCCCCCGCTTCACCAAATTACTGCCATTTGTAACAGTCAAAAGCAGAATAAACATTATCTCAACAAAATCAGTGTGTAGTCACAAGAAAAAAAGAGTGATTAAATAACAATAATAGCGTGTGATTGTGTTCCCTATGATGGACTGACATCTCATCTCTGTTGTACCTCTTTTATGCCTGATGCTGCCTGTATGATTACTTTCAGGCTCACTGCCACACTTCACCGGATAAGCAAACGAAAAATACATGGATGGATGAAGAAAGATGCACCCTGAGTTCAGTTTTGGTTTCTGATCAACAAATAAACTTCTTCTGCATAAGCATAAATGAGAGTATAATGGCACATGAAAAAACGTCAGTCAAGCCATGACTGACGTGATACATCAGGAGCTCATCCCAGTGAGAATCTTCCCATGTGCACAAGAGTCTAGGTCAGTTGATCCAAATGACAAAAGAATACATGACAGGAGCAGTGGAGATCATAAGGCCAACCTCAAACATAACGGGGATCTCAGAAACCAGGAGACCTGATGATCCCTCAAACAAGGAGGACAAACATTGTATAACTGTACTTGAATAGGTTTTTTTCTGTAATTGTGCTTGAATATTTGAAATTGTTGCTTTATTACTTTCACTTCGCTACGTTTCTAAACAAAAAGTGATCTTTCCTTTGATATATTGGAATAATACAGATTTGTTATAACATTTCATGCGCGAGAGTCATGAAAGCGTGAGAGTCACGACAGATGCGCGAGAGTCGGCAGCCCCGCGATTACGATGGTGCGTAAACAGAAAGCCAACTTCCGGCTCCTGGCAGAGCAAGTTCCTCTTGGGGGGGGGGGGGGGGGGGGGGCAGGGTTTCCCATGGCTTCCAAAATAAAAAAAGGGTAAGGGGGTTCTTTTTAAATCCTAAATGAAAAAAGGAAAAAAAAAAAAAATACTTT
>JAODKE010000035.1:2133956-2152008 GCA_026779605.1 Mormyrus hasselquistii | reverse complement strand
ATATATATACACACACACACACACACACACACACACACACACACACACACACACATACTAAAAAGCAGCAGCTATTGGTCAATCTGAGGAACCCAACATATTAACTGTTTAAATATTCTTCAGTTATTCTGTGCTCACACAGAACTTAGACTGAAAGGCAGGGAAAAGAAAAAGCAAATAAATTAGAATTAATAACCAAAAATAACCTACTGACTCGAGCTGAAGTATGGAATTTGCAATGCAAAAAAAAAAAGTTTCTTCTACAAGATTTTTGTTCTAAGAAGGTGAAAGAGGATTATGCCATCCAACATCCATGCTGTTGATTAAAAGAATGAATTACCCATAATGACAATGTTTCTCAGTTTGAATGCCACAGATAAAAAGGCCACTTTTAAACACCATTAAACACACAAAACACAAAACGCAGGGTAGACAGGACGGTCTGAAACGACGTAAAAGCAGCCTGGTTGTCTATGGTTTGTGATCACAGTTCTAATTTTTGGAAACTTGGCAACAATAAAAATAAGAGAGAAGTAAATGATTTGGATGACACTACAGTTTAGTTTTAAATATATAAGCGTTTGCATTCTGTGTCATTATACTGTGGCAGCTTTGAAGAGAAAAAAAAAGTCCTGAGATCTGTTTTTCTAGGGCCGTTGCAAAAAAATGAAAATTATAAAACGAAAGTAAAGAAACGTTAGGAAGGGCTGGATCTGGATAAGGACAGGATCCGGCCGTTTTTCTTGCCACCGTTCATGTGAGTGTACGGCACGTGTTCCTCGTAGTTTTCCCGCCGACCCACAGGGGGCCCATTGTCTCTCCCCAGGCTTTCCTCCTGTTGGCAGTAGGACGAGGGGTCTAGGGGGATGCTCTCCATGTTCTCGAAATCCATTTCGAACTCCTCACTTTCAGGGGGCCTGTTCTCCTCGCTGTGGAAGAAGGAGAGCTCCTGGAAGCTGGGATGCAGGTGTTGTTTGATCCTCTCGATGATGTCGTGGAAGGTGGGCCGCATCTTGGGGTTGTAACGCCAGCACATCTGCATGAGTTCGTGCCTGAGAGAGGGAGAGGATGACAAGCTGCAGGCCCACCCTCACTGCTAACACCTCACACGACTAAAATTCAACCGTGAAGGTTCTGTATGTGACCTTCACAATATACTGACCAGACCTGCTGGCTGCTTTTTGATGGATTAATCAAACTGAAACAAGGACTCACATCTCTTCGGCGCAGTTCTCCGGCTTCTCCAGGAAGCCCCCGTCCATGACGAACTTGAGGACCTGCTCGTTGGATAGACCCTGGTAGGGCTGTTCCGCCAAGGTGCTGATCTCCCACAGGACCACGCCAAATGACCTGCAACGAGAAGAACAGATGAGGCAGATGAGCGCAGGCTACGCCGCTCGCCTGCAGGGCCGAGACTCCGTGGAAGCCAAACGCTGAGATGACGGTGGCGAGATGAACGCGAAGCACCGCGGGCAGCACTGACCAACAGTCGGAGTGCGCGGTGAAGACGCCGTCCTTCAGGGACTCGGGGGCCATCCACCTCACAGGAAGAAGCCCCTTCCCTCCTTTCCGGTAGTAATCGGTCTCATAGATGTCCCTCGTCATGCCGAAGTCTGCGAGGATTAATCGTGTCAGCAGCGGCCAGACAAAACCAAGCCAAAAAGATGATGATGTGACTGAACGATCCATGAATCTCCTCTGACTGACTCAGACTGTCTGTACAATACCGGCACTAAATTTAGCTCCTGACAGTTATCTGACAGATATCTGACTCAAATGCCACTATTTATTTTAAGGACCAAAGAAAAGCAGCACCCCATAACATTATGAACCAGTCAAATTGGAAGCCAACTTGACTCAGTGTAAACAAGCTGGTAAGCATTCGCACACCCCTTCAAAGTCTCCAATTATTTATCAGAAAATTACACAGATAAAGAAAACACAGCCCCAAATTCATATCTGCTTCCAACCAATCAGCTGTGATGCTCAGTTCACACTAATGGACCACTAGCATGCGCCCAACCACAGAAATTAGGCAAAAGCCTTTTACCACACAAAACATCATACCTCCGATTTTGACAGTGAAATCTTCAGCAACCATGCAGTTCCTGGCGGCCAGGTCTCTATGGACGAACTTCTTGGCATTAAGGTAGGCCATGCCGTCGGCGATCTCTGCTGCCATCTGGATCATCTCGCTCAGACTGGGAGGAGGGCGACCGGGGTTATTCTGCAAGGGAGACGCGGCTCAGTGGAAAGGCGCACCCCGGCATAACAGCGACACCCTCTGTGGCGACTCCCACACCCAGGAAAAGGAGGAGAACCTCGACCAGAAGCCCCCCCCCCCACCCCCCGACCACACAAACGCTCGCACCTCCGCATCCGGTCGCAGAGAACGCAGGTAACTCTTCAGATCCCCGTGGGTCATCAGCTCCATCACCACGAGCGTGGGCTGGCCCTTTGACACCACGCCCAGGAGGCGGACCTGGGGAGGCAGGAGAAGAGCGTCAGGGTTGGGCAGGATCCGGCAAACACGAAGAAAGGGTGATACTCACTCTCTCAAACTGACAAAATGACAGTGCCTAAACAGTAGCCCAGCCATTGAGGACCCCCCCCCCCCCCTGCCCAATGGTGGCCCTTGTCAAGCCACGTCTGGTCCACCCACCACATGGTGGCAGCTGAAGGCCTTCATCACAGAGGCCTCATTCAGGAACTCAATCCTCTCCCGCAAGCTGGCAGACTCATTGACGGTCTTCACGGCCACCCGCGTCTCGGACTCGCCCTTCACGATGTCCTTGGCGATGCCCTCATACACCATGCCAAAGCTGCCCTGGCCCAGCTCTCTGAGCACAGTGATCTTGTCTCGGGGCACCTCCCACTCGTCAGGCACGTACACTGAGCAGGGGAGACACCCAGGCCGTCAGCGCCACAGCGCGCCAACCGGCTCATAAACAGACGCCCAAAAACGCAGCGGCAGACCGGTCTCCTCACCATCGTTGGCACTAACATACTCCGGGTTTGAGGATGCATACAGGGGTCCAGTGGGTCCAGCAGTTTGTCTGCGAGGAGGCAGAAGCCGTCAGTATGATGGCAGGAGGATGAAGTTACCTCCAAGGGGTGATGCGGCCCGGATACTTACTTCTTTTTGAAAACCACAAACACCCCGAGTCCCACCAACAGCAGCAGGATAACGCAGATGACTGGCCCAATCACGATCTTCAGTATGTTGTTTGGGTCCTTCCCTACAGCATGAAGCACGTGCGTGACTTTTAAATTAACCAATGACCAATACTGCATCGCAGTGACATCGTACGGCAAATTCCAAGGAGCGGCCGTCGGAGACTCACGGTCCGGGACGTAGAAGTAGGCCGGCTCGGTCCAGGAGCCGTTGCCGGCCAGTGACGTGGCCCGGACCCTCACAGTGTAGTTCCCGGGGTGAATCACTCTCAGCTTACAGCCCCCTATGGCCACGTAGCTTTTTCGGGACACACACTGATGCAACTCCTGGGAATAAATGGAAAAGTTATCTGAAGGGTCCCAGCAGCAGTGCACCCAAGAAGAGCCTCTAGATCAGTGTTTCTCAACCCGGTTCTCAAGGGCCCCCAGACAATCTACCAGCAAACGTGTGGACCGGCTGGGGCCCCCAAAACTGCTTTAGAGGCCCTCAGGGACCCCTGACCTGAGTAACTCAGAATGGAGATCACTGTCTTCTCTCATTGTTCCTGAGCTGTGTTATTTATTTATTTATTCTTCATTATTATCCTGGCGGTCAATATTTAAACTATCAATATTCTAAGGTAGCAACACCAGAGGTAAAGGCAGAGCAACTAAAACAATAGATGTCCGCGATGGACGATCCACCTTTTTCTGTAGTACAGGATGAGAGATTTTATTGGCTCATTCATCACTTAAAAGTCGTCCAAAAGTACCAGCCTGCGAAATGTTTATAATTCATTATTAAATCTGGGCTGCAAATCGATTTCTTGTTTTCCACTGAATAAAAAAAAATGATGTAATGTCATTCCGCTAATCTGCACAAACCCGCCAAGTCTCTGCCCCCCCCCCCCCCGAATCAAGTAGGGCTTCCTTTAGTGTAGATTTGCCTGTTTTAATAAAAACAATGAACAATGAACATTCTGAGATTCTACTTTCCTTGTATTCCATTAACAGCATGGAATTAAGATAATCTTTGTGAACATTTTCAGTGAAGTTAAATGCTTGAATTTAGGTTGTCAGAATTATTTTGAATTAATAACAATTAATCTAAACAAATCGAATCATGAAGTTGATGTGATCACACACTTTTGGATGCAATTCTGTTCGAACTTAGCAACAAGTACAAACAGACCTGAAGTGTATAATTTGTCATGGGTAAATTTTCCAATGTATAATGGCCACATACATGAGGAATTTGACTCAAAATTTTTCATGCACTAAAATGACACAAGAACTTTAAATGGTTTTGACCCCAGGGTGTGACAGTGGTTATAAATCTGCTGCACGTGTCTAAACATGCAGATCCGAACATCAATAACTCCTGCAGGTTTCCACTCCAGAGCTCTAAGCACCCGGTAGAAAACCAGATCTATTCTGGGACCTGCCAGATTCCAGCTGATTTAGTGGAGTCACCATGGCAACAGAAATAATACGAGCACCTCAGTACAACAGGGCAGAAGCAAAGCGGCCGGCCGGCCGGCCCACAAACAAAACAAAAACAAACGCGGAGAGAAAACTGAGGCGGCCTGCAATGCTGCCTGCCTCGCGACTACCACAGCAAACATGAGGCCCCCGCTGGCTTCCGTACAGGCCATACTGCAGAGTCTCCAGGCGTAATAAACAAACAGGTGAGGGGGGAAAGCGGCAAGGCATGACCAGGTCTGCAGTCGAAGTGAATGTCAGGGGGCGCCGGCTACCTCAGAGTCCCCCAGTCTCTTGTAGATGACATCATACAGGATGATGAGGCCGTTGGGCGCTTTCGGCTCCTGCCATTTGATATAGACCACATTCGAGTACTGGTCCATGTCATGGGTGACAAGGCCCACGATGTCATCGGCTTTTTCTGTAGGGGAGGGACACGGAGATCAGGGCCATGGCCTTCGAATATCAGCAAAATGCAGGCGAGACATGAGCACCAGCCACCTGTGCAGGATTTCCTGGGACCATCCCAGACCTTCGGTCATCTGTACTGGGAAAAGTAAATTTCTTCCCGGTACATAGAACGTCCCTACAAATGTCCCTATCGATGCCCCTATGAAACGGAGGCAAATGAGCCTCTGGAACGCCGTTGCTGTGGGTAATACTTCTGGTCAATGACTGGGTGTCCACAATGTCATGGAAGAGCGATAGCAACCCCAGACACCACCCCCAGCCCATCCCGACCACCCCACTAAAACATCTCATCAGGCGGCCTCCACCAAAACCCCTATGAAGTGACCCAGAGGGGGAGGTGGGAGGAGCCCGTCAGCACGGCAGAGAGGCGTACCCTCCGGCATGGTGCGGGCGCTGACGAAGGCGGCCATGCTGCACCGGCCCCGGTCCTGAGGGTGGTTGCACGCATGGATCTCGATCTGGTAGCTGGTGAAGTGCTGCAGGTTGGGGATGACGGCAGACTCCTTCAAGGAGACCATCTTGCTTCCATCCTCTTCTGGGTTATTGGTGGAGGAAGCATTGGGGAGGTTTGGCACCGGCGTAGCGAAGCGAGGGAAGGTCGCGTTGGCCACGCCCACTGCAGAGCGACGCCGGCGAGAGGGCCTGAAAGGGAAATGAGAGGTGATATTATTACAAAGAGAGACAAAAATGAAAGGTCAGTCAGGTTTCATAAAGACAAACAAGAGCACTAAAAAATAAATAAATTAATTAATTAATCAACATCGAATGTACAAATCGGTAGTTATCCAGTATCCAGTGTCTGGCTCTCGTCATGGGATAAATATCAGACCAGATGTTAAAAACCTTCAACTTGCATTTTCTGTGGCCAACAGTAGATGGCGATCACGAGCCATTCAGGCGAATACAGTAAGACCACAAACAAAAGACACAACTGTGTTTTTACAACAAGCCTCTATGATCCAAAAGCAGAGAAAGAGCTTTAGCAGGTTTTGTAATAGGGCAGGCAAAAGTAAAAGGGGTGCTGTTGTTCAAGAAGATTCTGACCCTAACATTCCTCCGTTTCAAATATCTCGGGAACAGTAACTTCAGTAAAAACACCACGGGTGTGGAGATATACGCACGCCTGCGGGCCGAGGTCACGAACGGTCGAGTGTCTTCAAACCGTCTACAAAAGATATCGTTTCGGCATGGACTCCACAAGGCGCCAATAATTTCTGCAAAAGATATTAAGCGAAGGGCATGGAAGCCTTCAAACACAGGCTAGACGTGTCCTTGCCTGGGAGGGATGCTGGCAAGAGAAGCTGCATCAGCGGCGACGTTTTCTGGTCCCTCTTCATCTCCAAACCAGAATAAATTGAAAGAAAGAAAGAAAAAAAAAAAAAAACGAAGTACCAGGACCGCAGGAGAACCAAGTGCGGCGCTAACATCTGCATGCCCACCTGGCACCAGCAGACAACAACGGGCACAGTCATCGCCTCCCCACTGTGGAAGCCGCAGCTCTCAGGCCTCCAGACAGGGGCCCAATCAGCCCCGGCAACGGCGGCCTTCCAGAACACACGCGGCGAAAGGACCCGGCCGCAAAAGGGCTGCCTGGCAGGGTGCCCGAGCCGGCCTTTAAAATCCCGGGGGGGGGGGGGACACTGACCAGAAACTCTGTGAGGTGACTCTCCCTTGTTCTCGGCGAATGACCGCCAAGCACTTGGCGGCTCTGTCGCTCGCCATGCCAACGGAGCATTTGGGACACCCAGCAACAAAGGAGTGTACCGCCAGTGGCCAAGAGCGCCACGCCAATTCTAATCACCGCCGCCGATTAGAAGGAAGCGGCATACCACAGATTCACGTTTGCTACCTAATGGTGTGGAAGGCGGCTGTCTGGGTCGAGTGACCTTACGCCATGTCACATCTACAACCGAACGATTGCGCAAGTCCACCCAAGCAGTCGGCCGTAGATACGCTCCAGTCATCTTGCAGAACATCCCATAGTTGACAAAACTAACTCCTTAGAAACAGTTAAGTCTCCTCCTTACTTGAACTCAGGAGATGTATAAGGGGGGGGCACAAATGGAAAGCTGATTAGTTCCCGGAGTGTCACCTTCTCATTCACTCGACAAATCAAAACACATAATTGACTAATAAAGCTGCTCACTTTGTATGAATTATAGCACCTCTTACGCCCTTAATAATAATAATACCTTAATAATATTCTAGAATTTTCCATGCTTGACCAGCAATTTCCAGAATTCTGAAGAGGCCCAATAAGGTCTCTTGCAGAATGCAAAATTAAGCTAATGCAGAGTTATCCAGAGCCAATCGACAGTAAAGTGTCAGCCATCTTTTTTCCTTGTTGCGTCAGTTTAATGCTACTTAGTTATGCATTGACACGCTTCACCAGCTCTTAACAGACTGTTAACCTTCTGGATCTTTCACGGGGGTGGGTCAGCAAAGATGTGGACCGCTTCCAAAGACGAGCGATTCTAGGTGTGTCCCCCCCGCATAAGGCACCCAGCACTGCGCCGTGTATCAAAGGGGAGGTGAGGTGCTGTGTGAGTACTTCATAAAACGTTCAACTTCATGTGGCCCATAGCCAGGTTACCTCTCTCATGAGGGAAATATCATTTAAAAAATGGAAAACTGGTTTCCAATAGAAAGCTTAAAAACAAGGCGGCATCTTCCCCAGACCTTTTTTTTTAATGCTTAATGCTTTACTTTCAGCATTAGCTAGTAACCCTGAACAGTCTACTTTTCAACAAGGAAACATGGATTTGATGAATGGTTAAAGAGGTTAACAAGACTGTAGCGGCTGCACGAAGAAACGAGCGCGGGATGGTGCGCGGTTGCCACCTGATCTCGAAGACCTCGTTGTGCAGGTAGTTCTCGAAGGTCTTGCGGTACTCTGTCTCCTCGGCCTCCTTCTTCAGTTGTGTGTCCGTCTTGGGGCAAGCGCAACAGCGCCCCCCCTGGCCGGGCTCGTCCGTCTGGTTCCACTTCTGCTCCTCGTCGGTGTCCAGGTGGGTAGGAGCCCGCGATGGCAGTTTCATCCCTGAGTTCACACAGGAAAAAAGCGGGTCACGCCAGTCCAAACCAGCCCGGGGGCTCCGGTCCAGGCGGGCACTTAGCGGTGACGCGGGAAAGCTCAGCCCGGGCCGGATGACATCACCGGCTGGAGATCTGGGAGCAGGAGCGTAACGCACTCACCTTTCTGACAGTAGTCAATCTTGTAAAGGTCACCATCCTCTCTCTGCTTCTGGCAGAAGACCAGGTAGTGGGTAATATTTCCATTGGGGTCAGAGGGGGGTTTCCACTTCAGGCTAATCTGAGAAGACGAGTTGGAGGAGGAGATTGGGTCCAGGGGCACCGAGGGCTCTGAGAGGAGACACGACCAATGAATATTTAGCTCACTGAAGAGGCTGAACACCACAACTTAAGGAGCGCCACCTCCTGCTGTTAAAA
The DNA here is from genome assembly GCA_026779605.1 of Mormyrus hasselquistii. NCBI lineage: Eukaryota > Metazoa > Chordata > Actinopteri > Osteoglossiformes > Mormyridae > Mormyrus > Mormyrus hasselquistii. The sequence continues at coordinate 2,143,452 of JAODKE010000035.1, read as the reverse complement.
CACATCATAATAAGACAGAAGCAGGCTGACACCTCGCGGCACCTCATGCCTATAATTAACGTCACTGGGGCAGCCACACCGGCGAGAACAGGTCTGGTGCTGCACTGCATTATGGGAGTATGGCCAGCTGTTTGCATATACCGGCCAGCTGCCCGCAAGACAGGGCTGTGATTAATGCTAGAGGCCCAAGGGCTGTGAATGAGATCATTAAAAAACAGCTATTAAATTGCTTTACAGAACCAGTTTAGACACCTGCCAATCTAAGTTGTTTTCAATTAAATATTCCAGGAAATGAGATTGTTTTCGGATATAAGCTGGCAAGCACACAAAGCGTGATGCACAACTGCATTCATTTAAATCATCAGTTTGCAGTGCTTCAGAATGTCAACATAAATAAAGGTCATCATACACCTTGGGTAGCATAAAGAGACAACAAGCAGATTTCAGAATAAAAACATTTCCAGGAAATGATTTACACAGTTCACCAAATGTTATTATACTTGATAAAATTATAGCAAATCTGACTGACGGGTTGGGCCGTCCTGGCAGCGGTCCTCTGAGCTATTTCCGAAGACCGGCACTATAAGCGGGTTTTCCACCACTCAGATCCAAAACCCCAACTTTAATAGGTCCATAACATCACTCCTAAAACTCACACACATCAATTACACAGGGCTGTTTCCGCCAGGCACAAAAAGGTACCGCTCAGTTTGTAGTAAGGCTTACTAGTGGCATTGGTGCGGACGTAAATGATCTCGCTTTTGGCTCCGTGGACCTGACGGTCATCAGAGGCGGAGAGCAGGGTTTTGACAAAGATGGCGTACTGTGTCCAAGGCTTGAGCGGGTGGATGAGGAAACCAGGCTCCTGTTGCTCCTTGCTGTCAGTGGAACGTGGCGGTGGGTCCACGTCGGCGATCACCCAGCTGTTGGAGCCACACGCATCCTGACCGTCAAACTCCGTGACGTTCCTGTATGGCCTAAACAACAACAGTGACGTACAGCGACGTGAGAAGAAGTAACCAGCATGTGGGCACAGCTCAAGTGCTTCTCACTGGGGAGATGACTCAGTCAACAAGTCGACAAGGTCAAGTTTCAAGGGTCAGAACCATCTAGCACATCTGAAGCAGGCCCCATCCATTCACTCTGCCACTTACGCTTCCTTATAAAGGACCACAAATCCTAGCAAGTCTCGAAAATCAGGAGGCCAGAAGGGATGCCATTTGATGATGATCTTATCATACGAAGTGCGGATCTGGGTGAATTTTAGCACTTGGTTTTCACCTGAGGAGTGGGAAAGAAGAAAAGAGGATCATCACACTGGGTGAAGATGGTCGCTTTACCATCTTGTGTAGTTCATTTTAATACACATCGGCAAAGAATGCGTGATAGCATATAGCCTAAGGCTTACATGAGGCCTGGTCTCCATTAGTCTTATGGGCGATGTCATTCTTGACTTCCCGTTGCTTGGTTCCTGTCACCTCCTCCATTTTCCGGATCTCCGACAGGCATAACTTAGAGTTGTAGTGGAAGAACAACCGACCTTGTAGGATTGTTAGGTTGTGTTTGGACCAGTCCCACAACTCTCGCAAGTTTTGGTTATCCAAAGCGTAGAATGAGTAGTTCCTTTAGGATTAACCAAACCATAAATGAAAAGGTTAGCCTGAGAATTATCAGCACCAACTCTCATCAGGAAGTAACTATGACCCAGACCCTTTCAGCAGATCATTCTTTATTTAGAAATAAGCCAGGTTTGGTGTTGGACACACATTCTGAATACTGGGCACGTCTGATTGCTATGGAGGAACAAAAGCAACTAGCTAATCGCTTGCGTACCCAACTTCCTGCGTCTCCCCACGAATGAGCCGGAGCTTGCGGAGGAAGGACAGGGACACAAGGGCGTAAGAACGGCGGATGATGAGGTGGCCAGTGATCTCCTCCAGTTGACCAAGGCTGGCCTCCAGCTCCGCGGCGATGTTGTCTGGAGAAAGACCAGGAATTACAGGCGTGGACAAGAGGCAGCTGAGAGCTTGATGTCAGGCACCAAACAAACAGCAATGGGACGCCCAACAGGACCTTTCTTTGGCTTCCCGGCACCAATACTCAACCACGACTATAGAATTGCTTCACTCGGGAAGAGCTCCGGCGAGACGAGCGGGGATAAGGGAAGGCGCACTTACTCCCACCGCGGATGTTGATGACCATGCTGCCGTTGAGGATCGTGCAGCCACGGAGCGCCTGGGCGGCGGTGACGGAGTCCACGACCTTCGAGCCCACGCACACTTTCGGGCAGAGGCCCTCACAGGGTGTGCAGTTCAACCTGCGGTCAGAATCCCGGTCAGGACAGAATTCCGCACCACGGCTTAAACAAACAGCAGCTGGAACCAAATATTTGCAGCGGAGTCCCACAAGGACCCCAGGTTCGGCAAGATGCATAGCGTACATGCGGTATTTCTTAATACCTCGCAGAGACTTAAAAAAGAAAAGATGAAAGGAAGACTGCTTGTGGGTGTGGTGTGTAACTGTGGAGGACACTGCGAAGGATTTGCATTCCCGAGACAAACAAACATGCTACTCATTGCTGACTAACAAAAGCTTAAGCTTTAGGCAATGATCTTCATGTTCTTTTCGCCCAGTTTCACTTGCACCAAACACTGCAGTCTTGTGCACCGAAAGGTGCATTTCTAGTAGGAGTCGTTGTAGACAACAGCATTGATTTTTTTTTGGGTTGACGAAAGGGAGGAAAAAGAAGAAAAAAAAAATTATTGAAGGTTTTGTGGAGTTCAATAAAATTCCATGAATACTTCAGCCGCTCTAACAAGCAGGGCCAATTGTATTCTTCTGCAGGGATGGAATTTTACTGGAGGAGACTCTGGAATTCTTGAAAGTCTAAGTAACACTGTCAATGACAACAAACAGGGACTTACCTGCTGCAAGCAGCTTTGACAGACATCAGGAGTCTAGCCTGTCCAAAATGACCGCATGAGCCAAATTCTTAGCTCCCTAATCCTCTTAATTCAACAGCCTAATTTGTGTCTTTGATTAAATTTACTGAATTCTCCACAGTATAGCATAAGCAAAGTATGAAACAACATGAAAATCTTTTTTTTTTTTTTTTTTTTTTTTTTAAAAAAAAGGAATTTTGACTGTTTTTTTAAACTTACTTTGTGCCCACTGTTACCAAAGAAAATATTTGGAAACATCTGCTACACCAGGAAAAGGGCGATTTCATGACCATTACAAAATCAACCTGTTGATACAGCACCAGCCAAAATCAGAGCCGGTATAAAATCAGCTCAACCACCTGCAGCCATATCAACTGCCTCCCTATTTCTAGTCAATTCCCCTGCTCTGGGGAAACGCCATCAAAATAAATCAGCTTTAAATAAGCAGTGTAGCTGTAACTTTTGAGTTACCGGCTTGTGCCGACCAGCAAACTATCAGAATCAGTCGGGATTCTCACGTCTGACGGGTTTCAGCAAAGATGAGTGACTACATTTGCTGGCGGCTGTTTTTCCACACGCCATGTGTCTAGTGATTTTTCCAGCCTTTTATCTGCATCCAGTCACTTCCTGCTCCTCATTCCTCGAACGCTACGTGAGGTTTTCTTCACCCATTAGCTGGTCATGTGGTCCGCGAATGAGGCTTGGGGGGGGGAGGGGTGACTGCCTTTCCCGGACCGCTGCCTTCACGTGGCTTCAGGAGGCATGCAAACACGCAGCCGCACATGTGCGCTCACGCACAACGTGCAAAATCACATCAAGGGACGAATTACACCCAAGCGCAAATGAAAGGTTCCTGGAAGCCGGTAACGGTCTAATCGTTCCCTGACCGCGGCGGCCTCCGCATGGGGAATACAAAGGCATTGCGAGCTATTTTTCCATCTTGCCGTTGGGGACGGATGAAGGCAGCCGGGGCCAGACAAAGGGCAGCATAGTCCCGTGTGGCCGTGGTAAACCACAGCGACCTCCTGCATGCCGGGTTCATTCTGGTTTTACGAGCACATCAGCAACAACTGCATCAGAAAGCCGTGAGAGTCCTTCCTCGCTGACGCTCGCTCTGCTGTCGGCGCTACTCTCCACACGCAAAGTGCCATTCGTGGCCTCATTCTCTCAATTAGACTCCTCTTTCCTCATTAAATCACCAAGTACAGCCTCCACATTCAGTGTGAAGCGGCGACGGCTGCTTAACAGCCAAGGCAGCGTCAGGCGGCCGGTACCGTCTCGCCCCCTGCACTTCTGCTGCGGCACACACGTTTTTTCCTTTTATTTCAACTTCTGTTTTATAAAACCTGGAGGGAGAAAAAAGTGCTCAGATGAGGCTAAACGGGAATTAGATCAGGCTAAAGCTGATGTCTGGAGTCTGGCCACCTGTGAGAGGAGCTGGATGGACAGTGGCGTTACGCGAAAAGGTCGGAGGGGTTCGGGGAGTTTACGGATGTCCCCGAAGATGGGAGACAGCCGAGGCGTTCGACGGGCCTGCTGGAAAAGCCGGCCGGCAGGGCACCTCGCGACATTTCTAATTCACCACGAGCGGGAACAGGCCACAGATTCTGTGTCCAGGAACAACAAGGTACATGACGTGGTGACTAGACGAAGGGCAAGGGTCCCTGCCCACTAACTGGTAATGCAGTCGCCTCCTTAGTCTTACTCGTCCCGTGAGGCCTTTTATGGTCAGCGGCACCGAGTTGCTACTGTCCATGGGCCCGGCCCAGTGACCCCTGCTGGCCTCTGGAAGGTAAAACACGTGCGGGCTCCAACAGTCTCGAAAAGACGCCGAAAATTTCCTGTCTAGCCATCCAAGTGTAACAGTGCTGTGTGTGGCCTCTTACGAGACTGACAAAGACATTAAGTGTGGCCTCCACTCACTGCCAACCCCACACAGACACATACCCCCCCCCCCCGTTTATTTTTTAGTCCAATCCCATGTTTTTGTCATTTCTCAAGCAACGTACAACACCATAAATAAGGAAATTCTCCATCTGCTGTCTGTCATGAAGCCCGGAAGCTTCTAAACTCAGATGCTGAATTACGGCAGACATATTACCGACAGTCAGGTCGAAAGTATTTGCACTGTTCATTTTTTTTAATTATTTCAACCACAGGTCTGTTTTACAAACTCCAGATAAGAAGTTCTTTCATATCTACAAAAAAAGTATCATATTGTACATATCAATGGGTGATGCGTTAATCAAGCAGAAGAAAGTTGGGGGTGTGATGATAGACAGGCCTCATTCAGCACCTCCATCTCACTCCAGACACGGAGCTGTACAATCCTACTTCTACTCGATTAGGGTTAGGGCTCTGTGGGTGGGGGGGGGGCTCTGTATCCTCAAAATGCTTCAGGGTCACCAGATAAACAACAAGACCCCGTGTGTGTCTGCGTGTGTTCGTGTTTGTAATTAGTACATTTCCCCACAACGTAATAAAAACCTTTTCCCCTTAACTTCAATTTTACAACAGTTTGTGACTGAAATCAAAACTAAAAATAAAAAAAAACTAAATAAAAAAAAAAAAGTCTTGCATTTTGTTTGGTTACTTATGGTTAAGCTTAGGGCTGGGTAGGGGTTGTGATTGTTGGTGTGTGTGCGTGTCTGAAAGGAAAGCAGCAAGATGTGATATATGAAAAGAAGCATTCCAATGTAGATGTACTCAGACTTGTGTGAATGGCAAATAAAGCGTCATATCATGTCAGGGGAGTAAGCAAAAATGATATCTCCCCAACTGCAAGTGGGGTTTACGCTTCCATGGTGCCAGCGGAGGACGCCCAGACGGCCTGCGGTACTCACGTGGTGGAGTTCATGGTGGTGTAGCCGGACGGGCACTCGGGGATGCAGGCCGCGTTGTGAATGACGTACTCGTGGCAGTCGCCCGCCTTGCTCTGCTTACACTGGAAGTGGAGGTTCTGGCAGAACTCCAGGGAGACGCAGCGCCAGCCCTTGAAAGTGTAGTAGCCCGGCGGGCAGCGCTCCACACACAAGCCCTCGTGCAGGAAGTTGCGGCAGGCCACGCACCGACTGGGACTGTGCGGCTCCAGGCAGCCGCCCAGGCACTGCTCGTGGCAGCACCGGTTGTCCGTGGTGCAGGCGCCGTGTTTGCAGGCGGCCGGGCAAACTGCCGGAAGGAGAAGATAGGTTAGTGGCTGGGTTCATTTGTTTGTTCACCCACTCGTTCAATCGTTTACTTGAACGTTCCACCATTTGTTCGACTGTCCATCCACACATCCGTTCACTCGCCCATTCCCATATTCGTTCGCTTGCATAATGTCACATTTGTTCATTCGTAGTTTGCACAATCGTTTACTAGCAAATGTGTTCTCTCACCTGCCTGGTTTGTATATCTGTTTGACTGCCCACACATTCATTCAATTTCCAATTTGCATATTCGTTCCTTCGCTAATTTCTTCATTTGCACATTCGTTTGGTTGTCCATCAGTAGCCCGTTCTCACATTTGTTTGTTTAGATGTTTGCACATTCGTTCACTTGTTAATTTGTTCATTTGCATATTTGTTTGCTTACATGTTAACACATTCATTCATTTACCCATTCTCACATCCTTTCATTTGGATGTTAGCACATTCTGGCTAAATTGTTAATTTGCACTTTAGCTCATTCACCACGCAGCCAGCAAAGGAAATGCTGAACACGAGACCCGCATATCAACATGCGGCGATGCATCAGTCTCTTCACACACGTGCCCCCAACACCAGGGTCCTTGTGCAGTGGCATGCTGAGTGTGCAGCCAGATCTCCGCACTGCACTACACTGATGACAGTTACAATCATCCACCACAAACCACAAGTCTACAACTCAAAGTGAACGTGGCTGCATGTTTATGGAACATTCCCGCATTTCCAGGAGACATACATTGACTGCAACACTGCAGTATTAGAAATGACCATTCGATTTAACCAGTCAGGAATTCAGCTACGTATTTTACCGCTTATCTGGTACAGGGTGACAGTGAGCCCATTCCAGGCAGCCTAAGAAAGGCATGATGGGTCTTGGGTGGGAGGCCGGTGCATCACAGGGCACAGGCATGCAGACACACACAAACATAGAAACATACACACAACCATGTTTACATGAAGGCTTTCCATGAATTACATGACTGTCATTATAATATGGCATTAAGATTCAGTAATTGGGGGTGAATCCGGTATTAAACACTTCTGCAATATTAAAGGAAAAAAAAAATCTGTTTATAGGGAGTGAAATATGACTAATAACCCAATTACCTACAGAAAATCCCGAATGCAGCTACATCAGAGAAAAACCCATCAAAAAAAAACAGAGGGGAGACCATGAGCTGCCCATGAGCACTTTGGGAAAGCAAAGAAAGAAAAAATAATCATTTGGGCGCGTTCAGCCTCAGCTAGTTAACTTTATATGCAGTTTCCAGCTGTATTATCCTTCAGTGTTTGTGATTTACGTGTGTTTACGTGTGCATTTCACGCTCAATAGCCCAGCCGTCTTTCTTAAAGTCACTGGTGGTGAACAGATACAGTGCAATTATTAATAAATATGTATAAAAACACATAATATTAAAGTTACACGGTGTGCATTGTCCCCCATAGTTTAATGTTTAAAGCACAATTTACAGGACATGTCTATTTAGGTTCATCCACGCTGTCACGTTGCAGCAAATGGGCAAGCGTAGCGGGATTGCAAAACTGTTGCAAGTGAACACAAAACTATTTCAGAAAATATTTTCCTACCCACCAGATAAACAACAAGACCTCTTAGGGGTTCTGCAGCAGTATGAACTGGACAAAAATCCACAAATAAATAGGAGGGAAGTCACAAATGTGACATGATTCACAAATAGACAGGATGTGATCCACAAATGTGCAAAACATGTTTCTTACGTAAAAACTCCATTTTTGTGGTGATTTTGCACAACACAAATAAAAAAAATACATATTTGTGGATAGGTAAATGTTTTGGATCACGGTACATATTTCTGGATTGTCTTCTGTGGGTTACAAATAATAAAAGTCCAATAAAAACTTCCATACAAGTGCCACATCCCAAGTGGTATGCAAAAATGTTGCCCTTAACAGTGTATTTTGCAACACCACGAAATAAGAGATAATAGTATTTTTCATATCGTACAGCCCTAGATGACAGGGATTGTTAAAAAAAATTGGGAGGGAAAAAAAAAAAAACCTGAGAATAAGAAGATGACAGATAAAGATGCTGGACTATCAAGCTCTTAGATGTGAAAAATATCATTAAGTGGGTCAGGTTTTTCTGGTTTGTGAGTGGATACAAGAACACAATAAAATGATTAGTAACAACAATAATTCAAATAATTAAAAAAAACAAAAGGTGCTTTTGTTTGTAACCGAACTGTTGGGTAAAACTATTTCCATGCCCTCTGTAAAGCAGGCAGCCCACAGGCAGGCAAGCCGGTCCGAGACACAGACAGGTAGGCTGCCCTGACAGGCAGGTGAGCCCAACAACCAGACAGACAGACAGGGCACAGGCAGGCTGGTCGGCCTGCCCTCATTTTAACACCAAAGTGCAGTCGCAGAGTTCAGTCCACAAACAAGGGGCCCATGTGACCAGAACACGGAGCGTTTGCAACCTGGGATAGTGTCGTTCCCACCAGCTGACTTCATTCTGATGGGAATGTTCCACTCCGCAAGAAAGTTAAAAATAACGCAGCTGGCGCAGGGCGCATCCCGGGCGATAAGCAGGGGCCACGCCGGCCGGCAGCTTTGCTCTGCAGCCGCTCGTGGGCTCGGGTTCAGGTGACGCAGAATGCTCCTTCTCAGTCGCACGCCTCTCTCAGAGTGCCCCGTGAAGGAGGCTCCCAGAGAGCCGCCGCGAACAACACAGCGCATTTCCGAGCCCTGCGGGACAGTGCGGGCGTACAACCCCAGGATAAGCCGGGTCTTTAAACGCGGCAAATTGACCGAAGGGAAGCAGACACTCGAAAGGAGGGACTACAGCCGCCTCAGCAGGATGCCGCTGAGCAGTGAAGAGCAGGAATATTCAGGCGGGACACACCGCGGCGTAACATGAAAGATGACAGCGCGGGAGGTCACCTGACCGTATCACCACTCGGGGGGGCCTGGCGAAGGCAGCGCAGCGACAAATCTGTTTGACATTTGGGCTGAACCCCTCCCCCGTCATGTGACACTGTCATTCCCACAGAAGCAAAAACAACAAGGACCCCTCTCTCCTTCCCCCCCGAGCAGAGCAGGGAGGACGCCACTCTGCCTGTGTGAAATCGGGAGGGAGAGACATGTGTAAAGGGGGGGGGGGGGAATGCACGTACGCTTGAAAGAGGAACGAGATAAAAACAAACAGGTACCACAGAGTGAAACATGAACGAACAACAAGCCAGCTTCCCTCTCCTCTGCCTGGGCACGCTTATAAAATACAACACCTCCCGGCGCGGCGCGCGAATTGGTTTCCGCACCCGTGGTGCCCGGCACCGTGCAAGTGCCGCCCGACGGCCAGCCGATCGTGCTGCTGGCCGATGCGCAGAC
>JAODKE010000035.1:2079254-2090386 GCA_026779605.1 Mormyrus hasselquistii | reverse complement strand
TCTATGTCTTATTTCTAAAGGTTTTATGTTCCGTATTCTGAATAAGGTATATTCTGAGAATATGTTACCTCACTGACCCACCCCCCCGCCCTTACACGCTCACAACCGTCTCCTGAAACACTGCACCGAGACGCGACAGTGATAAGTCTTTAGAAAGGCCCAACATGGAGTTCACGACGTCAAACTGAACGCAAAACTGTTGCCATATCAACCACAACACGGTTAATAACTGAACCAAAAGATTTGTGGCGCAACGCAAGTCTCAATATTCACTCTCCTACGCTGCCGTGACAATGCATCCAGGTAGATGTCAGTATTAACTGCATAAAATGTAAAACGGCTAACATAACACACAACAGCATGAATTTTATATAAAGGCAAAAAATTTTTAAAAATGTAAGAAATAATCATTGATGAAAGCCCTGGAAAAGCCTGAAATCTTTCCATTCTTTAATCAAACAAGAACACACATTCAACTATGTCAAAGCTTTAACACAAACCATTGTTTACTGTAGTTATCGACGACAGTTAATATTAACATATTAATATTAACATTAACTATTAATAGTCAGAAATCTAAGGAGGGCTAATGGAGACAAAGGCAAACCATGATGTAATTATTAAACGCTTTCAGTTCAGACTCACACATGCATGTAAGTAATTTTACCCTTAGCAAACTACTCAGGCCGGCATCAAACACGTACTTACACAGACAAGGCAGTCTATGTGCATAACACACATTCAATAATTTAATCATCGAGAGGCTTGATTCACAACAAAAATACATTCTAATTAAGCATCATAATTTGACTTGTAAATATTCATTCTGGAGAGTATAAATTAAGAAGAGGAGACGCTGTGGGGCTGTAAACGGGAGAGTAAGTCAGCGATGGTCCACCTGAGCAGGCCTCTTCTAATCCTCATTTATATCAGTCTCCAGCCTGAATTCCCTACGAGAGCAATGCAACTGACAGCATAAATACAAACACTAACTAAGTAAAGATAAATAGTGTTCTGTGGAGAGACAGCCCGTCCCCCACCCCCCCCTGCTTTTCCACAGTGGGGAGCGGGTCGGGTTTATTTGCAATTCACCACGATGCGTTTTGCTGTGCTTAGAAAAAAAATTAGAGACAGAGAGAGAGAGAGAGAGAGAGAAATCTGAAGGGCGCGTTCCGCTAATGTGGGAAGTCTCTTAGCGGCTCATGAATTTTAACTCCCATATAAAAACGCGATGCCACACACTTACCTCACACAGCACTTCCATAAATTTAACTGCTCCTCGGTGCCCCCCCCTCATCACGGTGACATCTTAATCCCACTCACCATTTTGTTTTGACAACCAAAGGGTTTAACGCTCATCAGCGCAAGGAATGGAATGATCGACGACAATCGTAAACAAACAGCTCAACAGACTCGGTTTCTACTCACCACGTTTTGGGGCTCAAATGAAAACAACAACAAAAAAAAAGTTTAACACAGATATCGGCCGTTATAGTCTTGAAGTACTTGGAGTCCAAAACGACATTGCAAAAATCGAAAAATCCAAAAGAAGAAAAAAAAAAAAAAAAGTATTGCATAACTCATGTTACATTCTACATGTTACACATCTCATGCGGTCCCATAAAACCTTCAAAGCAGACCCTTATTGGCCGAAACAATTACACACCACCATACACATATTTTTGAAACGGGATATGTTTTACCTAACAAGTTCAGTTGCCATTGGGAGTCAATAACATTAATATCATTCGATCTTCGCCTGAGGGTAATCGCCCCACGAAACTACTCAGCTTCTCCAATGACCCATCTATGCAAGATGAAGATGATGAAGATGATGAAGAGGATGACAACAAAAACAAGGTTATACCCAACAGCTCTGGCCCATATACCTGAGGTACTATAAATAGTGCAGCGATCACTAAACAAGGCAGAGCTTAAAATTCGTGTTAACACATCTAGCCTCTTTAGATGGTCCAGCCGCCTCCTTCCCGTAGCTCATCTTCTGAGAGATGCATGTAGGTGATCCAAGGTGTCCAGACGACTCCTGTTACCGCCGACTGAACTCGCCACCAACACGCATGGCATCCCGCTCTCCAGTTACACTGGTCAGGATATCTCATCATACACAGCCCAAAGCGGACACATCCCATTGGCGCGTTTATCGCCCGAGTGCAGAACCCGCCTGTCTATGGGAGGCCAACGCGGCCATCATCTTTACCGCTTACAAACCAGCGCGGCCACCAATCGGGTCAGCGACATAAATGACTAAAAACGAACCAAGAACAAAAACCCGCGTGTCCAGCCTCACTGTTTTGCACTGTCCTGTGTTTTGTGCACTTTAATTATCGTGAAACGCTCCCTTTGGCACCTGCTGTTCGCATGTCGCATTGTGGCGCTGTGAAAACCATTTCGTATACCTGCATATGGATAGTATGACAATTACGCTCCATTTGACTTGAATAATTATGAATGCATACAATCACAGCACCCAGCACTGGTCACATTAATGAAAAACACGCAAGATCAAAACAATAACAGTAATCAAACCCCAAGGACAGCACCTGAAACTCAAACCCACCGACGAGTGTCGCGGTACGGCCCACCACCGTAAGCAATTCCAGCTAATTCCGCAGTCTCCCTGTCCACAGCCCAGGACCGAAAAACAAATTACTAACTGATGAGCAACAGAAAGGAGGAGTGGCCGAAGAGGGGGGGCAGGGAAAAGGAAAAAAAAAAGAAAAGCACAGCTAATCGTGGGAGGCCCCCGACCGCGGCGGATCCCGGCTCACACTCCATTATGCTCTCATCAAAAAGCAGCACGACGAGTACAGTGGCTTAGAGACGCCGCGCTTCAATTAAAGCTCCACCAAGCTTAACGGTCACATTAGGATCTACCACAGCGCGCCCAGACCCCACAATGGGCGCTCTGCTGGCATGGCGGGCACCAGGCTGAAAGGCAGCTAAGTGTAAGGAGAGCAGCTGCCCTGCCTAGCAAAAAATGTAAAAAAAAAAAAAAAAAAACGGCAAACCTCAGTGAAAAGTGGGGGAGGTATTGAATGCGTTCTTCAGGCTGACCTTTTCCATTCAGAAAACAGACAGTAAAGAGACTTGAAATAAATGGCCCTCGATATTATACAATCCAACACGCAGGCGAAACCATGTCACAGCGCTCGAAAAACCACGAGGAGCGAGGACAATCCTCAAAGAGACAGGACTGACCTCCGTTTCTGTGTCAATCAGCATCTCAACACATCCGCAGTGCTAAGGTTTACATTGTTTGGCAAATAATGCGATATGGCTGAATTTACAGCAGACTCCGGACTGGCCGCAACACATTTTAAATCTGTAATCATACTTTGGCAATATAAATAACAATTATGTCTCCCCCCCCATGTGGGACTTTGTATGGCAGCAGGTGGAAAACTGCCCATTGAATATTATCACTGTCAAATCAAATATCCGAGCAGGAAAAATAAACTAGACATTAAAGCGACCGCACCAGACCCTGAAGAGGGATGATGTTATGAATTCAGATTACACAAGTTAAAATGGGTTTGGGATTCGGTCAGTAGAATAGTTTAACTCACCCTTTCCTGTACAAAGCAACCAATCAGATCTCATGAAAATATTATTTTCTGATTGGTATTCACCTCACATATACAGACAAAACGATTTCCAGGGAAGACACCTAATTAAAACTCAGTAAACATTCTACTTCTGTGTGACCAAAAAACCTGATGTAAACAAATACATGCCTATTTACCATTTCAGACAAAAATCATGTGAAAGGGAAAATCACTCAAAGAGCTGAAAAACATTTGAAAACGAAAAGAGTCTGAGAATTAAGGCCATAACAAACGCCCCCTTAATATTTTAGAGATGCAACGACTTCAAATGCATATGGAATTAACAAATCAGAATATGTCAGACGAAAAAAGTGACGAAATGATCACTAGCTGAGGCCAGTGACACACAAAAATTACCAGCAACCAACGGGTACTACATGAAAAAGAAATCCAGCGAGATGGATTGGCTTTCTTCAGTGTCTTACACGGCTCCTCTCACAGCTGAATGATTGAAAATATAGCTGGCTGGCATATGTGCGCGTGCAAACATCTTCTCATGTTCAGCTGCTGATCCATGGCCACTTACAGCGCAGACATACACCTGCGCAACATTTCACATACAAGAGGCAGAAATAACAAGCACATTGAAAGTAATGCTCGCGTTACGGGTTTAATCATAAAATCAGCCTGCTCCCTGTGGTTTAATGCTAGCTGGAAACAGGTCTGATAATTCAAACCGATTTGCAGATTAAAAGAATCGTAAAGTGTGGTAACAATATATTGAGCAAGGAGTCCATATTTACAAAAAAAAAAAAAAAAAACATTAATGCGTTTTATGTGGGTAAGAGCTCATGAAGTTTAACAAAGAATACAAAATGAATTAAATTTCAAATAGTCTAAAGTTAAATGACTCTCTCACTTGCAGACTCTTGCAGATACTACCAAGCTTAATTCAGACAACACAAACACTATACAGCACCCTTAAGTACTGCTGGACAATTCATGTGCATCTGTGAATTATGTGTGTGCAGACTGAGATGATCATGACTATACAATTAAAAATGCTTTAAATAACATGATGGTAGGAAACCTAAGAAGAAACAGCCAGCCAGCCATAAGTGCTTCCATTAATTGGTGAGAAAACTGATTATATTTACTATGTCGACGTTACAGGGGCTCCCTCTATAAAATGTGAAACACGTCGTCAAATTTGACGCTACTCTAACCAAATAATGCGCCCATCCCATCCCATCCCATCCCAGGCAGCAGCCCTGGGGAAGCACGCGTTAGCGGGCGGCTAACAGGCTAGCGGGGCTGCAGCGGCCGGGGATCGAGGGCGCGCGGCTTCATGCAGCAATGATGCAGAGGGGGGATCGGGCAAAAACCTGTTTACATCCCGTCCAGGCAGGATTGGGAAGAGGCCTCGGTGTGCAAACGGATCCCGCAATTTTCGGTTTAGTCACACTGCATCAGACCACCCCAGCTCAGTAATCACAACTAATCTAACCTTCAGGCTGACGTAAATACACAAGGCCCCGTAGCTTAATATTACATGCATGCGTGCCTGGATGCGCGTTTCTGACTGCTGCCTACAAAAATATTATCATCACACCTTAATAAGAATCCTATAATCAAATCGTGCCAAAAATATATACGCATTTCAATCACAATAGCTTTCCAGAAGCTAATAAATTCACACGGCTATCGGTGATAAGACAACACAGCAAGCTATCTTGCGATACATTATTAGAAATATTTGTTTTTTCCCCCCTCATTTTCCCCAATATGAACTGCCGCAGCAAGCGAAACAAAAACGTGACTTTTGGCCTTGCAGTGGAAAATAATGCATTATCCAAGTACTTACTTTCTCCATTCGTCAGCCCGCAATTGCATAGGACGTGGATAAAAGCGACCAAAACAATCGCCGAAGTCCCCATCTGCATCTTGAATCCGATTATGTCCTCAGCGTTTGTTATCCACGGAAACGTAGACGGCGTAACCTATATAAATACTTAAAGTTCAATTCACACTTGAGTTTTGTATACCTGGCTAATTAATTATACAAAGTATGTTTGATTAAAAATGACGCGATCTGTCACCTATCCCCCACCCCCACCCCCCAGAAAAAAGGGGCCGAGGAGTCCAACGTGGTTGTTTTCAATATTCCCAGCGCCTCAACTTCTCATCATCTCCGCCAGAATAAATCCTGCATTAAATGGCGAGACCCCGGGCTCCGACGACGCCGAACAGTCCCATATTCAGATCAGGTATAAGGCGCCGTCTTCCACTTTAATCTGTTAAAGTTTGTTTGACAAAATCCTTCTGGAGTCGACAAAAAGGAAAGCCCCCACCGCCAGTAAGGAGGTCCTCGAAGGGGCGGCAGTGTCTCGCTCATGCGCTCCTTCCCAGCCGCGTCCTCCTCTACAATAATGATCCCACTTTCATTCAACAATCCAGGAGACAACGCATATCCATGCAATTATACACAATATCTCGGAAAACCTTCGTTATAATGTTATTCAGTCTCGCCTTTCTTCAAAAATCCCTTGTACGCCGAACAAAGGTAGAATGTATTTAATTTAATTCCACAGGTCGCCGTTTTTTAGCTTTCTCCTTGCTTTGCATATCACATGAAGTTATTCCACGGTACAGATGGCCAAGAAAAAAAAAATAAGCGCACCGTAGGAAGTCCTTAGAGTACTAAAGGGGGAAATATCCCGCAAATGCCTTTCCTTTTCGGTTTAATGCGAACTCAAGTCATTCGCTAGGGTGCCGCATTAATACGAAGGAAAAAAAGATCAGCACGAGAAATGCAATCGTGGATCGCTTAAAAATAAAATTAAAAAGGTACAGCCTCCGACGCAGTGGCTCGAAATCGGAAAAGTCCAAGGAGCATAATCTGTTTCATTGAGATTAGCCAGAAAACTAATCCGAACCGAAGAGGTGTCTTGATGTTTCGTCTTTTTTCCAATATTTCCAATGTACGATAAAAAAAAGCCTACAATCGACAGCGCGAGACTATTAAAAGCGAAAAAGTTATATACCCACTATCTATGGTTCCTCACTCTCAGGTTCCCCCCCTTTCCGTCTCTTTCTGTCTCTATCCACCAGTAAACAAGTACTGCCAGTCAGCTGGGTCAGATGAAGGGTGTCATGGAAAGTGTGGAGTGGACTCCTAAATGGGAGCAAGGGAAATCCGGGGACAGTATGTCTGTATATGGCATAAAAATCTCCGCACATCTGACTCTCAACGACCTCAAATTACTACTATAAAAAATAATTTACCCCTTAAAAGATTTAATTACCCCCCAAATCCATATATAATAATGTTTAGCAACAAAAATGTTTAGACAGTGCTTTATCCTACAATAATGCAATACTCAATTTAAATACAAAAACGTCGTGATTGTAAATACCAGAGAAGTTACTGCTGACAGGGACATCTGTTTGCATTTTCGCTGTAATTCGTAGGCGTATATTTCATTTGTATTTTGTTGTACAACGAATATCATGGAATTGTAGGATTAAATTGCATTTATATAAAAAAACGAAGTAGTTTTAACTTTTGACATTTAAAAGCACTTTGCTCTAATCTAACTATTTTTTCCGCTTCTACAAAACCGTGTGAATACAAAAATATGGCACGCAATACAAGTCTTAAATAGCATGTATTTTCTCATATATAAGCAATTAGGATTGCTTAAAATTATCATTTTAATTTGCGCGGCAGTTCTCGGTTTCCCGGTGGGATTAAAGTCCGGCGACCGACAGCACCGTGGAAGATGAGCGGCTTCCCGCTGGTTTCACTAACATCACCCATTGACAAAATGCGCTGCGAGCAGAAACCCTGTTGATGTTTTATCCCCGAGACTTCTGCTTGGAGGTTTTAATTTTTGACATCATGTTGTGTAATGTACTCTCAGTGGCCATTTTATTAGCTACACCTGATTGCCAATGCCTACAGTTTGCTACCCTGAACAGCAACTAAGTACAATCAGCAAACTAAGCCACACAAGACGCCTGATCTGAACGGTTTCGAGCATATGATTATCGATGTGATTCACGGTAGCTCCGGCATCTCAGAAACAGCTTCCCACTTGGAATTTTCACTTACTACAGTGCCTGGAGTTTACAAAATAAAAATAAAATTAAAAATAGTGTGACAAGCAAAAAAAAAAAAACATAAATGGCAAGTAAATATCATTTCTATGACAAAAGACACATCGTTAATGAGAGATGAGAACAGCTGACAGGAAGACTACACGTGCAAAATAATACTCCAATGCTGCAGTGGTAAATGTTAAACTCTTTCCCTATATTTAAAATAAGCTGTCATTTCTAACCACCATATTAAATCTCATTTATTGTAACAGACACAACTGCAGCTTTTTCATGGCTATCAAAACAATACACTTATTTCACAATGCATCAGAGTGTTGTGTAGATAATAAAAATTAACGCTATTAGACACTGCTGAATTACTATTGTTTAATATAAAGTACAAATGCCCCAGAACTGACTTATGGTATGGATTAATACACAGGGTGGAATGTAAACATGCCTTGTACTTTCCCTGTTTGTGTTTCATCATGGTCAAGTATGTTTGCATTATGTCATTCATAAAACAGGAAATTCCTATTGCATTCAGCGGGATACTGCAGCATAATGGAGAAACCGATGCGTTTTTTGCGCCGTACTCAGAGACCAGCAGATCTTCACTCCGCTCTTCCTTTGAAATGTATCTTTTTAAAAATCTACGCCCAGTAATGCTTCCTGAGAATGTCTGCCCCCAGCCGATACATGTGTCAGGGCCAGAACCAGCAACGCAGACACAGCGATAAAGACACGCAGCACAGTCTAAGCTCCTGGGCCAACTCCCAGAATGCACTGCAGCTGCAGCTGACCGCAGTGCTCCAGATCAGGCTCATCTGCTGTATAGCTAACTGAAAACTGTGCCTTGATGCTTAATTACCAGGAAGCTAATGGCAGGCAATAAGGCCATGAAAGAAGAGGCTTTAAGCCGTAGCCTGTCTCTCAGTAACCTCTGTGAGGCTGCAGTCTATCAGGAGCAAAATTATGACACAAAAAACAAGTTTTGAAAGGATTTCCTTCAAAAAATGTTAACTGTGTTTGCCAGTTCAGCGTTTTTTGTGTGGCGTATTTTGTGCAGAGCATTATATCAAAAATACAGCACAACACACAAACCCTTGTTCTGAAATCAGAAGCTAAACACACACAGGGCTGTTTTCTCTTTCTGATGGAACTTGATCGAAGGAGTACAAAAAGTCATGGGGGGGGCATGGGGTTTGAAATAGCTGGATTAGTTAATGATACAGCGCTCACAGACAAGCTTGGGACACTTGCTTATTTCAGCAAAAATATTGCAGATTTATTGGTTTTTATAACAAAATCAATGTCTTATTCTTTAGCAAAAATCACATTAGAAACAATCAGTAGCTTTAAGTAAAACACTCCAAGTAGTAATAAACTGAAACACAGATAGTTCTAAAAGAGCTGTTCTGAATTACAAAGTCCATTGACAAGCAGTTTCATTGGGCGCCTTTTAATTAATAACACCTTTTCAACAACATAAAGCACCAAATATTTAAGTTTATTATCTTTTTGGAATCCAGTGACTACAAATGAAATGAATAGCAAAATGGCAAGAAGAGAGCTGAGAGTCAAGTCAAAAATATTACACTTAAGAAAATGTCTGTGTGCAGATATGTTACACATTGCTTGTAAATAGACTTTTGTTATGAAACCAATAAATTTGCAACATTGTTACAGAATTAAGCAAAGCGTTCCAAGACTCCTAAAGGAATACAGGAACAGTATTGCATCCTTTTGTATTACAGGCATGATCAATCTTCTAACAACAATCATGAAACTTGTTATAAGTAGTTTTTTCCTGCAATTATCGGTGGAAATTCACCCAGTAACGGCGGTAAATCTTGCCAGAAGGGGGCGCCAGCAGCTTCCCAAGTCAGTCGCCTATGTCGCCTAATGGGTTGAATGTGACATCTCCCCACATTATTCACAAGTTAAATACAACACTCAGAAGTGACCCCCCCCCCCCCCATTAAACTCCCATATTATCAGACTAAACTGGAACAGGTTGTCGATGCTAATCATAATCAAAATTCAGCGGTGCAGATGGGGTTGGTCATAGTCAGGTTCCAAGGAAAACAACAGTGAAAGGAGAGACCTCTGGGCCTTGGAGATCCATGCAGAGACTTGGGCACTGCACTCAGCCAACTCCTGCAGTGTTTTTCTACACACAGGGTCAAGACGTGCGACCTACAGTCCTATCAACATCTAAGAGCTCCTTGTTTTCCCACAAAAAAACAACCAAGTTATCGGAAGACTGATTGCACACCAAGGTTAATTTTCCTCCCATTCTCACAGAGATGTCTGCGCAGCCGGTCATCGGGACTTGTTTAATCAACAAACGGAGAATACTCCCAGCAGGTGGCAGCGTGCCACCCTCGACAGGATGTGTCAACGTCTTCCTGCATTCATAAAGGTCGGTCAAGGTTGGGTCAAAGTCATCCAGCTGGGAACAGTGCGGCTTGTTCTCAGGAAGCTTGCAGTGCACTAAGGCACCTTCAGTACCTACATTTTTTTTCTTCATTTCCTGTACACAGAAACAAACACGTACACAGATTCATAAGTCACAAATAACTGGCATTGTACCAAACACTACTTGTTCGTTAAAAAGATTAATGCACTTCGCAAGGCTCTTTCTTGTCCGTGAAAGATCTATTTCTGGGCCTGATTTTAAATCAGCGAATAGTAAACAAACACAGATCAAAAACATTTGCATGTAAAGTTGTCTGGATGAGAGATCACAGTGCGGACAGATCAAATGATGGCCTTTAACCGAACACGGCAATTAGCGACAGTGTCGGCCACTGCCTTCCCGAGCGCCGTTTGCTGGATGACGTGCTTTGACAAACCGCGCTTTTCCCAATTTCCTGCTGTCCCTGGGGGACACGTCCCAGAGGAAATGTCTCTTTCAGTGTTTGGAATCTGCTTTCAAAGCAGGTCTATTTCTACAAATATTACTGCCCTAAGCCAGTGCATGAAATAGCGAATAACAGCAAATTAACTATCCAGCTGACTAGAGTAAGTTTCATTCACAACTTTGTCTCTTACACCACTCTATAATGTTTATAAGACTGTCAGCATGCTGAGTTTCAGGATTCATAATTTTTTAGTTGCCGTGATATTTGTTTTTGGGGCACTTTGAGGTTACCGCCAGAAAAACATTATACGTGTAATTTTGATGGAAAGATGTCGATCAGTTCCCTTTTTACAGCCCTATCAGTCATCCTGAGAATATTTGCGTGTGGTCCGAAAGTGCTCACTTCCCCAGTGTCTTCTGGTATCACCCCTGGTCTCAAACTGCAGTTTCCCTCCTATTTCTAAATACAATGATGGTGCCACTGAACTGAGGATGCAGCGTTCTGAAGGTGAAACACTTTCCAGCAACTGAAATGTTAACTTCCTCCTGCAGACCTGCAAGGGCCCAGCTTCTCTCTGTCAAGGTGTTACAGTGTAACA
>JAODKE010000035.1:2050747-2064793 GCA_026779605.1 Mormyrus hasselquistii | reverse complement strand
AGACTGTTACCAGCCCACAGCGAAACCGAAGGGGTCCTAAAAAAAGAAGAGTTTGTCTTACGTCGCAAACTCGATTCACTTCATGTCAGACGGACTCCAGTCTATTACAGATCCTTTAAAAACACAACAATTTTTTTACCAAAGAAAAGAGGCTTCAGCGGGGTATATTTAAATGATCGATAATGAGTGTCACCGGAAGGTCACACCCCGAGTTGCTGATTCCTTTGCCTAAAGCACTGCGGGCCTGCATGCGACTCCGGCACATACCGCGCGGCCGGAGCGAGGGGGGGGCACTCACGGCGAAGGGGTCGGCCTGCTCCCAGGAGATGGGGGCCCCCCAGGAGGCCGGTCTCATCTTCTCCGGCAGGGACTCCGGTACGGCCACCAGGATGAAGCAGATGTCCAGCATGGCGATGGCCGTCGCCAGGATGACCACGAGCGTGTCGCCGTATGCGCTGGACAGGTACGCCCCGATGGCCGGGCTGGTGACCAGGCTGGCAGCGAAGGTTGCAGAGACCTTGGAGGGGAGCAGAGATGGAAAGGCCAGCACTGAGACGAGGAGCCGGTGCCGGCACGTCAGCAAAACCGCTACACAGACGACGCGTTTCACTCCGAAAGCAGATCAGATTCTCCTGCTCATCTTCAAACTAACACCCCTGAGCATGACTAACTGCTCGGTGTGTGTCTCTGTGTGCACTATCCATATCCAGAAGGTTGCAGTTTCAAATCCCGTAGCTGGGACAGTAACCATATTACAATTGAGCAGTTGGGCTCCGGATTAATGACTGACCCTGTACTGGGATCCCGAGCAAGATGGGGTATGTGAACATTAAAGGTAGGTTCGATTTTAATATGTCAAATTTTTGTCAAATTCTGCTAATTTCTCTGACGTAAAACCTGGTGTTTCTAGGCAGCCTCTGCTGTGTAAACGAACCAAGCCACACAACACTGCTTCAGTCCGTCACCAGCAGGGGGCGCTCATGCTTATGCATACCCTACCATTAACTTGCTGCCTGTACAATGACAATATTGGCATCATAAAAATCAAACACTGATGAAAAATCTGTCTAAATAATCAGCTCTCTATACAACGTACAATGTATTACATGTACATTAAACGCCATCTGGTCTAAAACATTTTACCAACTTTAAAAGTACATAAAAGTATACATTTGTTTGAGTGCTAAGCTCGTAACTGTGGGGGGGTGGAGCTTTACTGGAAGATGTTCTCACCAAACCATAGGCGGTGCTCCTCTCATGGTCCTGCGTGATGTCAGCCACATAAGCGAAGATTACAGAAAAGGTGACGGCAAAGACCCCCGACACAGAAATGACTGCGAAATACCACCTGCGGGAGAGGGAGCGGTCAGCCCAAAAAGGCAAGATCTAAAGACAATACAAAGTAACCTGACGATTTCAGACCCTGGCAACCATCGCTTTGTGAACCCAGACACCCCCGAGGGAGGCTGCTGTTTGGGTTGCCAGGTCTGTCCTGGTTACAGACGGAACGTTCATGTGTTTCGGGGGAAACTGACCAAGGGCTTATCCTCATCAGGGGTATCGGGACGCAGGTGAAGAAGACAGTCAGAAGAAGGAAAGACTTGCGACCCCAGACATCTGAGAGGGCCCCGATCAGGGGGGCGCTTAGGAAGGACAACAGGCCCTGAGGAGAAGGACGGGAAAAGCAGACGCGCACACACAGGTCATACGTGATACTCCGCAAGTAACCAATGACACGTAACCAACACATGAAGAGCCTTCAAAGGTAATTCAGAAATAATTATGAAGAGATGGAGTAATTACTAGACAGGAGACAAAGTAAAGGGGGGGGGCACATTCACTAGAATCAAAGTCAAATCCTTTATTCCGTGACTGAATTTCAGAGCCATCCGAGATAATCTCAGATAGGTGAACGGTCAGTCAGGCTGCGTCTCCATAAGCACCATCGGTGTGGTGTGTGAATCAGGGGCCAGCAAACAGCTACACATCCCCATAAAGAGGAGCCCCTTTTCTTACCTTGACACCATGGATAAGCCCGTTCATCAGGAAGGTGTGCTGTGGAAACGTCTGATGTAAAACCTGCAAGGGTCAGAAATGACACTGTGAGTCACCTGCTTCATCATCTGTGTTCTTACAGCATGTTCACAGGGTTCCTAATGGAGATGGTGGTCAGGGGGTCACTGCCAATGACTGTAAACATCCCAAATGCACAAAACCACAGAAATCACATCCTGCTGCACACACGGATAGGGGGAAGCCAACCGTAACTCAATCAGCAGGAGAGCCTGCGTTGGGTTTAGAGTTAAAGAAAGTCCCGGTCTTAAGGCTGACTTTGAACTCAGCTGAGCCAGACTTCCCAGCAAGGTAATCGGTCATCAGGAAGGGAGCAATGAAACAGGTTTCATTTCAAAATGACAGAAAAATCACGGGCTGCGGCACAATCAGAAGCTGCTTCTGAACCGTCACAGAAAGACTGATACAAGATAATACCGGGCAGTGGGCTGAGAAGTTAAACTGAACAAGAATGTGCACACAGGAAGTCAGAAATGCGGAGCAGATGTAAAATATTAGCATGGTATATGAGAACGACCGAGACATTTGCAATATTCCTCCAGGCCACTGTGAAAGTTACACATGATACTACTGTAGAATCTGAGCCCAAGGGAACAAAAGCTATACAGAGTTTGCACAATCTCTGAAAATTTCCCCCTAGATTGTGTTTAGTCAAGGGCAGTGGTTGCCGGCTATCAATGGTCTCCTTTTAAGGTCAGGTTAGATTAAATGCACTAGTCATGAACAAGGTGACTAAAGATTCACAAGATCAGGAATAGAGAGAAGCTTTTCCTCGATAACAAGAATGCAAAGTGGTAGAGGGAAGAGGGGCGGGGGGGGGGGCGTGGCTAGATGAGGTCAGAAGACAAAAAAAAAACCTTGTTGGATGTTTTAGATCAGATTGGTTGTTTCAGTTATGATTCCTGTTGGAGTAGTGGAAGCAAGTCAGATTGTACATTAAATATCACAATAAACAGGACTATTTCTATCATATTATGTTTACATATATTCTTACATTTTTATAAGTATTTCACAGGAAGCTTTTTTCTTTACTGTTTTGCAGCTATATTCCAAGAGCAATGAGGATACTTCAATACAGTGAGACAAACTGCAGAGTCCCTTTCAGGAGAGAAGCTATTTAATTAAATGAAGGCTGACTAGAGTCCCAACACCGCTGGGGAATTGAGCCTCATTAGCTTAGACAAGTTCCCAGAGACAATGGGTGAGACCTCCAGAGCTTTTGACTTAGAGAAGATTAAAATAAACAAGGCGAAAATAAACCACCGGCGGTCGAGTCAAAACTGAGCAGTGGAGCGGCACACTTTTGGTCTGTAATCTGCAGAAGTTAAAAAGGCTGTGAGTAAATCCCGGATGACGTGAGGGTGAGATCGGGGTATTGGGTGGTGAAGACACAAGTGGAGCTTTCAAAGGCTGGTTCACAAACACCGACAGACCACGAGGATCAAAATGAAGAACTATCGGTTGTAACATTTATTTATATTCACTTTGCAGAAGAGGAACCTGAAATGGATGTGAATGAAGGGGGAGGGGGGGGGGTATTCCTGAGATACTGGAAGGGTCAGACATCGTGGTGGAACCCTGCCAGTAAATACAAAGGCTTTCAGCACAAGGCACAGACCTACAGTGAAATGCAGGGCGAGCTGAAGAACAGCTACGTTAAATGTTCTGAAAAACAGGCTGTAAAAATTAAATACATCATTTCCAAGGGGTCTCCACTCACAACATGGGCCGCACAAAAGCAAAGTGTTTCCTTCTGGTTTAATTTGCTGCAAAAAAGTGAAATACGCCAGTACATATATCGCTAAAGAGATCGATTCATCGGCCTGAATTATGCTTAGCCGTTAGCTTATGCTTAGCCGTTAGCTTCATTTTTTTTCTTTTCCAGGAATTTAAATGTATCTCCAAAAACACTGAGCTCCAGTGTGCTATGTAGCTAATCAAGCTGAGAGGTACAACACCAATGTGAAAACCACAGTTAATAGGAAGGATAGCGAGTCGATGACTGATACAATTAAATCCTAATCGCTGTGTATAATTACGGCGTTAAGAGGCCAGCGGCAGGCTGCAGAGGACAGAACTCGCTAAGCATCAGTTTTCTGAAAATCAGTTTTTTCCCCTCGATGTTGGAGGATTCACCATTTTTCCTGTTTTATTAGTCTTTTTTCCAGACTGAAATGAAACACTTGCTTTCCATCCCCAGCACATCAGGGAGCAGTGTCAACGTACGCAGAACAACAAGGCCACAGTGCTAGAGTGACCCTGGAGGAGATGCTGTGATGCCCTGATGTGGCCAAGTCCACTGGAGCAGAAGACCAAGGCTGTGGGACATACCTGTAAAGCCTGAAGGTGTAATTCCTCACTATGAACCGAAGAAGCTATTTCTCTTTTTCTAGGTTTTGTTAGAAACAATTCTTAGTATTCTGAGGAAAGCGCCCCCAAAGCAAACCTGATCTGCTGTGTTGCAGCCTCCCCACCTCTGTGCCTTCATCCCGTACTGCTGGGGCCTTCGGGGCTTCAACTGGTTTTACCGGTGCTCAGGCTTCAAGCCGCAGAGACACACTGTTCACTCAGTGAGGAGACAGAGAGAAAGTTTGGATTGACTGGCTTTTGATGTGTCTGCAGTTACTCAGTGAGGTTTTTATCGTCTCGCTGGGATTCATTTCCAGAAGCAGCTTCTCTGGCTCAGTGTTCTCCATGAGAAATATGCTTGATGATTTTCCCCAAAAGTTTCCACAACGATCCTCCTACCGCGACAGCAGACGCCCCCCCCCCCCCCCTTCCCACCTCCAGTGCTTGTCTGTGCTGACATGCCTGAAGTGTTTAAGAGCAAAACCATGATTAAGTGAAATGTACCGCGTTCCTGCATTTCCACTCACTACACCCAACATCATCAAGTGTGTAGAGAACAGAAACAGGAACAAGCAAAAAACAATGAATGAAAACCCTCAGAAAGTATGTTGACAGTCTACCTAAAAAACTCTTTTCAAAAAGTGTATCAGTTACCCTTGTAGTTCCCCTTTTCAAACAGCTCCTGTAAAACAACCAGCACTTTCAAAAAAGCGGGTCCATCTTTAAGCAAATCCATGACTGAGCAACGTTCAAAGCTCAGAAAAGCTCTGCACTCTCCCATAACGGCTTTGTGATGGTGACCGACCACGACAATGTCCATCTCAGAGACTGACTTGCTGATTTGGTGACTATAACAACATCACAGGGTCTCCATGACTAGGTTGGCAAACATTTTATTTTTTTTTTTCTCCTTTTTGACTTTCATTATCCTTCATGTTCCCACATTTTGATGGGAGCTCCATAGCTGCACGTGTGACCTGCTCTAACAACAATATGACGACCTGCTCTGCAAGTCAGAAAACCGCTTTAGAAGACGACACTGATGTTTCAAGCACAGAATCATCAGATCATCTTTCGGTATAATATCTACAGCCTCTACATGTAAGGACCCACTACATGACGGATACGACCCGGGGCAGTGGCACCCTAATAAACAAAATCATGCGATTTCCCTCCCTCGTACGAAGGAGTCCACTGTCCACGACACGCCTCAAGCTGAGCACACTATTAAATCCCGCGTCTCATAAAGCTCCAGACATCCAGTTTATCGCCATCTGTTGTTCAGAGAAGAAGGCGACACTGTGAACTGGCTCATCTCTGCATTCACTGTAAATTAAGAAACGTGCATCAAGTCTTAACAGAGGCAAAGCATTATTCTAGGTTACATCTGCATCAATAACAATGTTTCCTTCATATAGACACTGTTAGGACAACTAATTTGTGCTTCTATATAAACAGCAGACTGTAAATAATAGATTACCACTCTATATTATAACATTACTTGATCCATCCACCTATCCGGTCATCCGGCACTGGGGCAAAGACAGTCTAGATCCTACCGCACATGACAGAGGTGCACCTAGAATGGGATGCTGGCCCATTACAGTGAACGATCACGCACACATTCAGAAATATCAGCTGGCGTAACTGTGCATCGGTGGCCTGTGGGAGTAAACTGGAGTACTTGCAAAGAAATCAACAGGAGACCCCGGAAACCATGTGAGATTCACGCACAGAGACGGGTGGGGCTGAAACCCACAACTCCAGAGGTGTGTGACAACCGCGCTACGCACTCTGCCGTATGTGATGCTGCTTAAATACTGTATTGCATATTAAATGCGATACTTTACAATTTTTCTCCCAGATTATAACCTTATGACTGCAGTTGTGACCCAAAATAACAAACTGATGCACCATAATTCCTCGACCTCAGAACTAAGTGTACAGAATAAATATCATAAATTAGACCTCATAAATTAGATCTCTTCCAGTCACGATTTCATTCATATTATAAATGGACTGATATGATCACGGAAACTGGCGAATCGGGAGACGCAGCTCTAAAAGAACAGAAAGCACAGATATAAAAATGTATCCATCTACTCAGAAGTCTCTGAGAAATGTTCAGATGTCATGATGATGAGGTTCTGTAGCCCTTTTTGAAAGAAGGCAGTTCGAGAGACACTATCAACCTCCCCCTTGGGCTCTGAAATATTAATGTAACTATTATGCACTATTAAATTCTCCATTGAAAATGAGCCCAAAGGCGCCATGCATTCATCAAATGTGCAACTATCCAGTTCATTTTGTGAGAAAATTTAAAGACAATTCTGCAACCATTTAAAGCAGAACCCCCCCCCCCCCCCAAAGGCATGCCAGCGTTTCCTTCACAAAGGAGAAGTTTACCGTCAGCATGGGAGTGGTGAGAAGGCCCCAAGCGAAGAACTCCAGGAAAATCACCACCACCGCATGGTAGACGCTGGGCTCGCCTATTCCTTGGGGCTGCAAAATAAAAATAAGCACTTTTACCTTGGAGAAACAGCAGATCAAGCATGGGTCTGCTATGAAATGTGTCACGGTGTGAAATAAAAGAGAACACACGCCAGGCAATAAATAGCCAATTATGGGCAGGATATTTTTAGAACAAACTCTCCTCACGATTACATCCAGGTTCTCCGAAGGGCCACTCTCTACATTTGGAGATCATCATATGCCATCGAGGGGATGAAATGCGGGGGGTGTCACACTTCACATGGGGCAGGAGGTCATTTTTTCAGCACTGGACATAAACGATGACTGCAGATGCGCCAGCTTGGATTGAGGGTGCCGATCTACCAACCAAGTGGCTCGGCCAATTATGAAAACTGATTTATGAAAATAAAATTATGAAAACCCTTGGCAGATAAGCTAAAAGCAGACTTTTAAAAATCCACAGCACTTGTGCTAAAAAAAAATCTGTGTAAAAATGTGTAAAAATCTAAACACTAAGAACATTAGCCAGTAACTTTAAAAATATCTTAATGACGAAAAGTGTGTCAATCATTAGAAAGACATTCAAAACTGCCTTCAGTTCGATCTGCTGAGGTTAGTTTTCTATTATATTCAATGTCTTTTACTAAATAAGACATATTAACAGGTTCCCCGGGATAATCCTTAAGGCGATGTAGCCCCTGCTATGCCTTTTTTGTGCAACGTGTACACTTTACAAAGTTTTGTTAAATACTACTAACAAACTCGAACCAAGTAACCAACTAGGCCATGATTCCAAGTTCGACTCGCAAACAGTACATGTCTATTAATGCAAATTAATATTGACATTATTTTAAATTATGGCAATAAATATTGAAGTGCATTCATTAAGTGGGAAGTTTGTTTTTTTGCAATATAGAGTTCTTGCAAACTATGACATTACAAATGACGATGGTATTTGTTCTCTGACAATAATTAATGTTAATGGATAACAGCGCGTGCAGGCAGACTGTACTTTACAAACACCCTGCAGACGCCGAACCAGCGCCGAAAACAGTCCCACCTTCATCACTGAAGTGCAGGAGAACAAGTTTGCCATTTATTTTACACTGAACGGCACAACGTCTCGCTTCATATTAGATGTACACAGCACATATAGTTTTGTGAAGGATGCAACTGCCCCCACCCATCCGCCAGTGCATCCGTGCACAGTAACAGATGCGACTAAGGTAGGTCATACGGAGCGGAACTGGGAGCAACTAACAGTGCGGCAGTGTTTAGCTACTCTGATATACAACTGAACAGAATGAAAGGAAAATATGGAAATCAAATAATTAAATAATTATTTAACGGCGGCTGTTACATGTGATTATATATTCAACACAGAAATAAATATTTAACTCACATTTCCTCCATCTTTTATAATAATTTTCTTGGCAAGAAGAATGCTGCGGTTCAACCGCTTTTTCTTCTTCTTCTCTCCTGTCATGTTAGCATTCATCCATTCTTGCTGGCAAAGAAAGGAACGTAAGATGAATGACTCAAAAATGTAAAATAGTAAAAATGATTTCCTATCTGCCCATCTTTCTGTCTATCCCATCTTCCTGGAGCCGCGGAAGCCCCTCCCCATCCCCACGCCTGAACGCCGCTATTGGGCGGCCGCCACTGCGTCGGCGTCGTATTGGTCAGGAAGTCGGTTTCTCCGTAAAAGCTTCATATTTCATTTCTAGAATTCAGTTTATTTGAGAATTTAAGTTGGAGTGCAACCATTACAAAAGAAACCATGTTAGTTGATTGTAGGCCACCTGTTTTTTTTTTATATTTTACTAAAACAATAGTTTTGCCTGATATCCGAACACCAGTATTGTTTATTGTAACGAATAACATACAGAAAGCTGTGCAGATTTAGGTAAAGGTATGCGGGAAGGGTTAAAGTTCATTCAATAACTACAGTAATCTTATCGCTGATTGGCTGAGATATGCGATAGAAATGTCTGAACCAATTACCGTCGAGGGAAATGCAGACCGTGCCATAAATATAGGGGGTGCCTCTAACCTCGCTATGCTAGCGGAAGATCCGCTTAAGCGAACGCGTCGCACGTAGCCATTTATTTCCCCGGTTACAGCGGTCTGTCAAATTCCTTTCCCTTATTAGGGCGTTTAGCGTCACTCATAAATTCAGCCAGCTTCTCGCTATTTTAAGCTGAAATGCAACATTTAACCAGATTACTCGTTCATGACATATATCGTTTCACAAATGTCATAAAGAATGTAATATTTATTTCAGTGCAATTACAACTAATCTTTTGAAATACGCGAGATACTGAGCGACCACAGGCAAGAGGAAAGGAAACCGTATTGCCGAGGGAATGTTGCAACAGGTGTACAGGTCTGAGGGGTGAATGACAACTGCGGTGTCATGGTACTGGAGGAGACACAGTTAGCGACAGAGGGAAGCAAACAATTCACTCAATGAATAAATTCTAACTGCCAAGTAAAATTCTAAATGCCAAAATACTAGTGTATCCAAAGCCAGACTCAGTCCTGAGGAGATACCATGCTTTATCCAGTGCGGGGGTGGTCAAGCCACAGTGGGATTTCTTCATCTAAATCTAAAGTTTGCGGTTCAGCAGCTAGCTTGTGTCAGCAGTGAGAAACCGACCAAACCCTGCTTCCTACATAATTCAAAACCTTGAACTGAGTGTGTGTGTTTGAATGTTTGGGAGCTTCGCTAGCAGAAGACATCACTTCCTGAACTAGGGAGAGTTTGTCTAAGCTCCTGATTTTTTTTTCCTCTAGATGGGCTTTACTGCACATCTTTATTTTGGGAAAGACACCAGAAGATACAGCAAACTGCCATAATTACCCCAGCAATACCACCTCTAGGCCAGGAAAAAAAGTGCCAAGCTAGGGGTAATGCACATGGAATTTCTGTAGAAGCACAACAGCAGTATCAAATCAGGAAACAAGATCTACTTTTTCAGTATGAACTGCAGATAAGACCTACGGTAAACAGACCTTTTCAAGCAGCCCTTTTATCAGAAATTTTATCAGCTTTTGATAGTGCGGTTTTCAGCGATCCCAGTTTGAAAATGTATATAAAAAAGCTTAATAGGCACTTTAGGTGGTGGACAGGAGTCAGCACGGTCATCCTGACCAGTCATTAGCCACACAGCCCCATACACAGCCTGCTGCAATGTCCTAAGTATTCTGACTTCATCCCATCCTAGCCAGCATTAACTTTTTCAGTAATTTCTGTTGTAGTAGCTCTCCTGTGACATCAGACCAGGCGGGCCTTGCCTTCAATCCCCACACATCAGTGAGCCTTGTAACACCAATGACCTCTTCACCAGGTCGGCCTTCCTTGGACCACTTTCGGTAGGTACTGACCACTGCATACCACAAGCGTCCCACAAGACCTCCTGCTTTGGAGATGCTCTGACCCAGTCACTTACCATCACAATTTGGCCCTTGTTAAAATCTCTCAGATCCTTACACTTGTCCATTTTTGCTGCTTCCAACACATCTACTTGAAAAACTGATTGTTCATTTGCCTAATATATAATCTCACCATTGATAAAATTATCTTGTTACAGCGGCACTCATTTGCTTCACCTGTCAGTGGTTATAATGTTATGGCTGATCAGTGTACAATGCAAAAACCCTCCCTTTGTCACTTGTTTGTATGTTGCACTGTGGACCTGGGGCAATCTTGTTTCAGGCACATCGGCAGCAAATAATTAAGAATTATTTCCGTTGGTAAAGTTTCTTTCATGAGTCATCAGTGGTCTAATGAGGGAGATGAAAGGATTGGCTTGGAAAGATTGAATTGCTGCTTGAGGAAAAGCAGATTTAATTTTATTTGGAACCAGTTTCTGCTGAGACAAAGGCATGACAGGTAGGATAAATGTTCAATGTAGGACTTTAAAAAAATACAACAAAGCAAAGAAAGGAGAATACTGTCCTGTTGTGGCACAAGAGGAAAGTGCAGACA
This sequence comes from Mormyrus hasselquistii, assembly GCA_026779605.1. Classification (NCBI taxonomy): domain Eukaryota; kingdom Metazoa; phylum Chordata; class Actinopteri; order Osteoglossiformes; family Mormyridae; genus Mormyrus; species Mormyrus hasselquistii. The sequence goes on along the minus strand of JAODKE010000035.1, from coordinate 2,053,908 downwards.
TGTACCATTCCGAAGCCTTTAAGATGCCAAAATTAGTCAGTGGAATTAAAAGCCTAATGTATTTACAATTCAATTCCACATCCTGCCAGATTAGTTGTTTAATTATCAACATTATGCAGATAAACTGCCTAGTTTAAGTTCACCTTCAGACTTGGATGGATGACCTTCAGTAGCAAATCTAAATATGGAATGTAATGACAAAAAAGAAAAAAAAGAAAAACATGAGCACCTTTATACTTTGCAACTCTAAGGCTCTAAACACCAGTTGCACCCCAGATTCAAAACTGCAAGAGTCCATGACAGTTTGAAGGCATTTTCTTTGTATACATATTCTTAAGTGGGTTAAGCATGTTTTGGTCCATTAAAAAAAGCACATTAAGCAACAGTATAGTCATTCAGACCATACAAGGAATACTTTTCAGTCAAGTGGTTTCCAAAAGCAATTACACACTCTTTGGGGTTCTTGAACCTCAAAGAATGACTAATTACAATACTACATACAAGTTCTTAAAAAACTAGCTAAAATGTTCATAAACTTTATACAGTTACTGGAGACTTAAGACCAGGGGTGGAAAAATCTTAAATATCATTCAAAACCCAGCAGGCCAAACAGGACGTCACTGGACGACTCATATCAAGGTTCAGAGGCCTGTCCGGTTCGAATCTCGTATTGGAAAATGGTTCTCGTACTGTAAGTATTTGAAAAGGCACATACTACCAAGTAGCCCAGATGTTCCCAAAGTGTGCAAATCTAGTAACTGCTTATCTTATTGCTTCATGTGTTGCATGCAATAGTAGGTACAGTAGTGTAAAGCGGAGACGGAGATAAGTACATGTGAATGGCATGGTCCGTATCACAAGGCTGTTACGTAGCCAGTTAGACGCTATGAAAGTGCCACCTTCTGAAGTATATTAAAAATGAAGAATAAGTATTTTCAAGTTTCCATTCTTAAGCATTAAGTGTTTACCCCATGGGAGAACCCGTTTGGCACAGTCAATTGTACAGAGCAAATCTTCTTGATCTTCTCAAACAACAGCAGAATTGCCTGGAAGGGTAATGACTTAGGTTCTCAAAAGTCTAGAGCTCTGCTCATCCAATGCTCAGAAACTGTATGAGTGACAGAAAGAAGGGCAGACTTCATGAGAATGTCACAGTGCTCATTTCTCCAATTAATCATTTATCTTCAAGCAGGCTTTAACCAGTTTCATAGTGATCATAAAAAATGAAGAATCCAGAAAATACAGATGAATTGGTACGTATGGAAAAAAGGCACTCTTGGGAAAAAATGTGGAGTTCTGACAGTTCAAAATGAATGGAAGATGGAATTTTATTCGCCTTGGGTAGGTCTCTTTCAAGAAAAAAGGGGAAAAAAACAACTATATTGGTGTGCAACACAAGATTTAGTATCTACTCAAGATGCAGCACGATTATCTTCATGTGACATTGACCGAGGCTAGAAAATTTTTAAAAGTGCTTAGTGATAACTCTTCAATTACGACAGAGAACCGAATGATGCGCAAACATTCAACGTTGACAGTAACTGTACGCAGACACAGTAAAACGCTGTGATCTCAGGGCGCCGTCAGACATCGTCGTCCGCGTAAGAGATGTCGGGGTCAGAGAAGCGCCTTTTGACCTGAATATTGGACTGGCAGTTGGTGGGGTCAAACACAGGGAGATGGGCGGACGTGGGATCCTCATCAGAACAGATGTACAAGGACTGGGTGATGCCTCTGCGCCGCGCTGGATGGTCTCGCCTTCGCAGTTGCGTCAGGGCCTGGGCAGTGTAGCGGGAGAGTGTCTGAGTGCCCAAATGGGACAAAACCCCTGGGGGCAGCTTCACAGTGCTGGGAATGACAGGATGGCGCCGTTCTAACTGCAGTCGGGCCACTTGCGAGGCAGTTGGGGGGCACCGGTGAGCTTCGTCCGCAGGCTTGTACGCGCAGCCCGGTGTGTCATTCTTAACCGCCAGCATCCCTTTACCTACTGCAAGAAAGATCAAAGGTTAGTTGAAAACGACGTGTGCTATCCAGTCCTGGATGGTTAACCGACCAGCCGTAATCCTTAACAGTTACGCCTCCAAAAATAATGGCCGTGCCACATGAAGTCCCCACAAAAGCAGCTACACAGTGTGCAGAATTCCTGTCTCATACTGTACACTGTGCGAACTCTCTATATGCGTCCTAGCGGCTGACATCCCGCTAGACGGCACCGGCACGCTGCTTAAAATTGCCCCCCATAGCTCTTGCACACCTGCACCAGAAGTTAGGGGCAAAGCACACAGACAACAATGAGTTGAGAAGCAGATATGAAACGGCGACAACTGTACCTTAATACTGACCTTCGGTGTCCAAGTTGCCGGGCCGCTCTTCCAGCAGGCTCTCGGAGCTGACTGAAGCCTCCGAATCCAAGTTCTCCTGGTCGGAGCCCGGCTGCTCCAGCTCAGGCAGCCTGCAGGCCAGCTCCACCCTGTGGTGTGGGAAACAAGTACAGATAACCTCCTCCATAACTTACCAGGGGTGGACAATTCGGTCTCCCGCACACCTGGGACGACCGGTTTTCAACTGGGGGCGACTGCTCATGGTTACGTAGAGTAACCGCCGGACGACCCAAAAATATCGATGTGCGGGTGACCAAATTAATTTTCTCCAAAGTTTTTCGTTGCCCAGTGTGTACTGAATAAATCTACGGAAAATAATTTCAAACAATTTCGGCAGATTATGTACGATGATGGCCGATTGTGATTGATGATTTGAGAAAGTATTACCGTTAGTGTACATGATGGCCGCCGAAGATGAACGGAAATTCCCGAGCAATGCCGATCAGACTGGTGAGTCTCGCGCTACACAGGGATTACAGTGTAGTGATAGTGTTGTGCAAAGTCGTGTACTAGTATACCGGTGTCTGATTCATGTACCTGGGCAAGACTTTGTCCGATTTCCCAAGCCCCTGTGCCGGGAGTACAGAAGTTTTCACTATGTTTTTTAACAAAGTGTATGCTAGACTTGGAACGGTCTTTCATTCGCGTGTCGTCAGCGGATTGTAGATTATTCACGTGTCGTCAGCGGATTGTAGATTATTCGCGTGTCGTCAGCGGATTGTAGATTATTCGCGTGTCGTCAGCGGATTGTAGATTATTCGCGTGTCGTCAGCGGATTGT